>BSBK01006768.1:0-600000 GCA_027943335.1 Chamaecyparis obtusa | reverse complement strand
CACTTGATTTCTTCATTCTAGGTGAAATTAGGGTTAGGATCTTAAGGATTCTCCTGAATTTCCCTCTTCCATGGCTCTATTTTATAGGTAGGATTTATAAATGGATCCTCCTAGCCTTCATTTCAGTAATCATAGGATTTTATGTCTATTCCTGACATTATGTCCTATTTTGGCATCATTTCTAGGTTTCTGGGCATCCCTGGGACCTCCTAATTCAATTTTGAGTCAACCTAAGAAAAAGGTCAATGTCTTAGGTCAACCTTGACTAGGTCAGGGTCAATGTCAACTTTGACCCCTTTCTCCAAAATTTCAAATTCCAGAATCTCCGGGCTTCAGGCTTTCGGGAGATTTAATTTCCCGCTTCCAAGTCGGCCATTTCGGGTTTTGGGATGGTAAATCCTTTAATTTCATTTAATCTAGGTATATTTTCTAAAGGTGAGGACCTAATTGGGATTTAATTCTCCAAGGTGGCCCATCTAGAGGAGTGTGCCCTAGATCACTATAAAAGGAGGCCTTCCTCTCTCAGTTTCACATCCACACTCAAGCAATTTCATGAGCAAGCTCTCAAGTGCAAGCAAGTGAATTCAAGCATTCAAGAAAGTCTTCAAGCATTCAAGTGTTCAAGCATTCATCCATCAAGGAGATCCATTGTTAGCTATTGAAGGATTCAATCTCTTTGGAACCCCCTTTGATGATCCATCCTTCATTCATTCAAGCCTTCTCATATGCAAAGATCAATTCAAGATTGGTGTTGAAGATCAAATACCATTGATTGGAGACATCCTACATCCATTGAAGCATTCCTACTTGTGGATTTGAGGATTCTAATCCTCTACAAGGACTTCAACATAAGCGAGGTGATTTGTTTCAATTTCTTTGTTTATGCACAATACATTTCAATTCAATTTCAAGGTTAATTCCTAAATTGGGGTTTGACCAAGGCAAACCCCCCATACAATAAAAACCCCCATTTTCTTGCAGGTACAGGTGCGGAGTTTCAGATCTAAGAGTGAATTTGGATACCCTTTTCGGCCATCTTCTAGGATTTGCGAATAGAATTTGAATCAGACTTCAAATAAAGAATGTGGTATTTGACCTTTTATGAAGGTCAAACCCGAGCTGAGCCATCTTGAAGAAAGATTTATGGGTTTTCTCTGTCTCGGCATTTCTAGTCCAGGACAGGTTTTAGATTTTCCTGAAAGTACACACAGACACTAGAATTCAACATTTTCCAGATCTGCCCTAATTTTGAGGTTAGTAGTTGTATTTAAATTGTTCAATATTTCAAACATAATATCCATTCCACAAAAAAGGGAAATATTAGATTTACTTTCTTTTCCATATTAACCATAAATTGATTCGATTGTGTATTAACCTCTAGGTTGATCAAATCGGATCTCTTCATTGGGGAATTTGGGTTTGAGAATAGGTCTCATATTTCCCCCTTTACATTTGAATAGAGGTGAATCCATTTTACATCTATTCATTTTCAAATATCTAAAAATTCTTTTTACAGTGGCAACATGAGTTTCTCTAGGGACTTGCTAAAATCTAACCATAAGAAAAACAACATGCATGATATCTAGTCTGGTAGTAGTCAGGTATAATAGTCTGCCAATATTTGATTTGTATTTACTTTCATCAAATTCTGGAGATTCATCATCCTTACTCAACTTACAACCAATAACCATAGGTGTACATATTGATTTAGCATTTTTCATTCCAAATTTTCTCAACATTTCTTTCACATACTTTGATTGTGAGATGAAAATACCATCACTTTTATGATTAACTTTTAAGCTCAAAAATAAATGAGCATTTCCCCAATCATAGACATCTCAAACTCTTTTTGCATTTTCTCAGCAAATTTCTTACACATATCATCATTGCCTCCAAACATCATATCATCAACATAAATAATCACAATCAAGATATCATTTGAATTAACTTTAAAGTAGAGATTATTGTCAAAAGTACCTTTTTAAAATCCTTTCCTCAAAAAATACTTGTCAAGTTTTACATACCTAGCTCTAGGAGCATGCTTGAGTTTATATAGTGTCCTTTTCCATTTGCAAACAATGTCTGGAAGTTTAGACAGCTTGAAGCCTTCTAGTTGTTCTATGTATATTTCTTCTTGTAGTTCTCCATTCAAGAATGTGAATTTCACATCCATCTAATACACTTTGAAGTTCTTATGTGTCGTAAAATCTAAAAATATTTTGATAGCTTGAATTCTTTCCATAGGATCATAAGTCACCTCAAAATTAATACCTTCCACTTCTGTGTATCCCTTGCATACAAGTCTTTCTTTATTCCTCACTATGTTACCACCTTCATCTAGTTTATTTCAGAATACCCATTTTGTTCCAATTACATTCTTTTCAATCATCCTTAGGACTACTTCCCAAGTCTTATTTTTCTCAATTTGATCTTGTTCTTCTTTCATAGCCTTCATCTAATTTTTATCACTGCAACCCTCTTTTACAGTCTTAGGTTCAACCTTAGAAATCAAACATAGATTAACTTGTTGTTCAATAGCTTCACTTCTTGTTATTACTCATATTTTCTTGTCTCTTATTATCTGATTCTCTGAATGATTTTTTTTCACATATGTGGGAGTCTTAGGAGAAATTGTCAAAGAAAACTCCTCATCATTTTGTTCTTCATTTTCTACAGTCTTCTCTTCTTCGTGTTTGCTAGTAGATTCATATGATCCATATCCATCTTCTATTTTTGTATTCTTCAAAATATCTTCATCAACCTTTACATTTTTTCTCTCAACTATCCTTCTCATCCTTTTGTAGTAGCATCTGTAAGCTTTACTCTTTGTAGAATATACAAAAAATATTTCTCCATCTACTTTGGTATCAAATTTTCCTAGATTCTCTTCATCTCTTTTAATGTAAAATTTTCATCCAAATACTCTGAAATATTTCATAGAAATATTTATTCCATACCATACCTCATATAATGTCTTTTTGAGATTATTTTTTATCTAAAGTCTATTCAATGTATATACTACACTCAATATTGTGTCTTTCTAGTATATTTTTGGTAGATTTACTTCCTTGATCGTAGTCCTTGATGCTTCTTGTATTTTTATATTCATCCTCTCAACTATGCCATTTTGTTGTGGTGTTCTAAGAGCACACAAATTTCTCCTAATTTAATGATTCTCATAGAAAAATTTTAACTCATGTGAAGTAAATTCTCCTCCTCTATTGAATCTCAAGAATTTGATTATTTTGTCTACCTCATTCTCAACCATTTCCTTGAATATCTTGAACTTTTCTAATGCTTCATATTTTTCTCTTAAGAAAGTAACCCAAGTCATTCTAAAATAATCATCAATCAAGAGCATAAAGTACCTTTCTACTTGTATACTTTTAACTCTAGTTGTTTTGCATAGATCAGTGTGTACCAATTCTAACATTCTAGTGGTGAATTGTTCTTGTGCCTTGAAGGTTATCCTTGTCTTTTTTTCCAATCTGACATTCTTTACATATATTGTTAAAAAAATTTGTTGTATTTGGTAGATCTCTTAATCCATGTAATGAGTTGATCCTCATCATACTATAAAATTTATTTGATACATCTTATGGTGCCACAAACAACTCTCATTGATCTAAGACATCAAACAGTATCCAGTATTAGCAATCTTCAACTGAAACATGTTTCCTTCGGTCTTCTTTCCAACATCAATTATAGTTTCGGATTTCTTCCTAATTTAACAACCATTTTTTTCTAAAATACAAGGTTTACATACATTCTCACACATCTATCCAATACTCAAGAAATTATGATTTAGACCTTTCACATAGTAAACATTGTTAGTATTATATTTTTCATCAAAATTGATAGAGCCAATTCCAACTATTCTACCTCCTTGATCTTCTCCAAATGTAACAAATCCTTCATCATATTTTTCAAGTTTCACAAATTTACTTTTATCACTAGTCATACAATTTGAGAAATCACTATCAATAAGCCATTCGTCTCTATTTTGTTTTACATATAAAGAAAAATTCATAGTGTTTGTACCTTTTGTGTTTACTTCCAAAGTACTAACAAGCAAATAGCAGTAGGGGTTTCTTCTATCATTTACAAGAATAAACATTGATCATCATCTTCATAATCATACTTGTCATTAGAAATGCTAGCATCTTCTCAAACATAGTAAGCTATTCTATTGAACCTTCCATTACTTTCCTTATTCTTTTGTTCTACAATTATGTCAGGACACCTAGATACATAATGACCTATTTTTCATAATGAAAGCATTTGAAAGGTAACTTACCTCTGTATTTTCCAATGCCTTTCTTGATTCTCCTTAAAAATTTCACTTATATCTCATCCAAACTATCTTCATATAATTTTTCCTCCTTCATTGGTTTCATAGCTTTGAAAGTACGTTTTGTTCTTGTGTTGGTGATACCAAATTTTCTCATCTCAAATGCAAGTAGTCCACCATACATTTGTTCTCTAGAGTGCTAACTCAAAATATGAGTTTCTTTTGTTGCAGAGATGTTAGAGTTATAAGCTTTGGTAAGGGTTTTGAGTATCTTTTGTACCGCATCATTTTCTTCCAATGTACTGCAAATACTTCTTCTCTCATTTACCGCATCATCAATCTTCTATATGTATGTTGTTATAGTGCCT
The DNA here is from genome assembly GCA_027943335.1 of Chamaecyparis obtusa. Classification (NCBI taxonomy): domain Eukaryota; kingdom Viridiplantae; phylum Streptophyta; class Pinopsida; order Cupressales; family Cupressaceae; genus Chamaecyparis; species Chamaecyparis obtusa. Next base: position 595,341 of record BSBK01006768.1, on the reverse strand, counting down.
TCTTCGATCACAGGCTTTCATACTTATCTTTTTCATTCTGCATCTTAGCTTATTTGACCATATCATTTCCTTCATATGTACTTTTCAACTTTTCCCAAACATAGTGAGTAGTTTCCAAAGATACAAATTTAGTCAATTTAGATTTAGTTAGAGTGTTGAAAATTTCATACCTTTCCCTTTCAGTGTATTCATATGCTTCAATCTCATCTAGAGTAGTCAGTCCACCTGTTGGAATCACTTGTTGAGTTTCCATGACTTTCTAAGTCTTGTAACTTAGAAAGATCAAATATTATTACATATGTACTTTCCAAAAATGATAGTCAGATCCATCAAAAGTAGGGAGTGTCAATTTATGTTTTGTCAAGATCTCCCTAAGAAGTTAAAGTCTTCTCCAAGGAACCATAGCTCTTATATCAATTTTTGAATATGTAAGACAAATAAGAGGTGGTTGAATCAGTTGTCCAAAAACTTTTAATACTTAGTATAACATTAATCAGTTCCACCAAACATATATAAATCCTTAATAGCGTAAAGATAATAACATGAAAACACATCAATCACCAAACACATGAACATCAAATTTATGTGGAAAACCTTGTTAACAAAAAAATCATAGAGAAGATTATTCTCAAATATATATGAACACCTATTAGGGTGACACCGATCAAGGTGATTTTTACAAAGAAAGGCTCACTACCAAAGGACTCACTGTCTAGAGAGAGATGACCCACTGCCAGAGGTATCACTGCCTAGAAGAAGAAGAAATGTAAAAAAGAATAGATCCACCACTAATGTACAATACCAACTCAACCAATTGATCTATAGATACCTTTGGATCATTGGTTCCAATAGCTAACACATGAATATCCACACTATCCACAAATACTCTTCACAGAAACTCAATCAACCAGGGAGACAAATCATCTTTCATATACCCTCTTTGCATAAGTACACACTTGCACAGAAGCTCACACAAGTATAAAAATTTCACTCTCCACACTCATACCATGATGAATTATTCTTAATTTATACCAATCCATAACTTGTAAAGTCTCCCAATGTCTGCTAGGCAAGTAGCCAAAACCAATTTGAAATAGGGTGGCACTAATCATTCATGTGGTGGGGAGGAATGAGAAGTGGACCAAAACATGCCATAGCAGGGGCCAAAAATATCATTGTACATGTTACATTCCACTTTGCATACACCGATATAAACTAAATAAAGTGTAAACTCTTGATTTTGCTCAAACCTAGAGCAAAAAACACCATTGAACTTTGAAATCAAATCTCTAAAATAAAATATCATGTGTCATCTAAAATGAATGAAGCTAAGGATGTTAATAACTCATTTCTAGAAGTGCACCATCAAAAATTGTCATGCGTAAAAAAATGAAGCATGCATTTCATGTAGAATCACTGTCAGTCATAGCAATACACAGACAAATGTTAGTTCCATTATACTTCGTGTTGAACACAAAAACTTGAAATATAAATCTCTAAACAGTCTTCAATAACATATCAAAATCTCAACAATAGATTCAAAACATATAGGATATGTGGAGCAATATACTCAACACGGATTCCATGGAAATTAATCATTAATGACAACAATAGCAAGTTGACATCAATGACAACCATACCAATTTTTACCAACTCGGTTAATTACTCAACTAGCTCATTCTACTCAATTCTTCGATAGGGGACATTAAAATCCTCTCTTCTCAAAGATTACTTGTCCTCAACAAATGCCAACTCAAACTTCAAATGACCAAAAAGATTCAAATTGAAACCAAATATGATCCTAGGGTTTCAAGTCAACCTAGGAGATCTATAGCTCCAATTACTCAAAGCATTGTCCTATTGAGCACTTGTACAAGTGACCTCCTAGAATCTACATGTAAGAAGAGCATTCAAATATTCTAAAAGCTGGATTAAATCCTTAGATAATGTATTTTCAAAAAAACCAATCTAAGGCACCATAGGGTGCTAGCAAAAAATTGAGTCCACTTTTGACCAAAAAGTGGAACTATTTTTCCTATTTTTCTCAAATTTGACCTATTTGACCCAAAAAATTGAATCACTTAGAGATTGAATCTCAAAAAAAGTCATTACTAGGAATTGTATTACTCAAAATTTACTTTCCAAATATGTAATTTTTTTGAATACTCAAATGGTACAAATAAATTTTCAATAGGCGTTATTGAAAACCATATTTTCAAAGTCACATTTTCAGGACCATACCATGCCTGTGTACAAGAAGCATGATTTGACATAAATGAAATTATCTCTCTAAATTATTTTGGGAAATGGTATGTAACACAGCAAAGATTGATGACAATATTTTTTGCAACTTTTTTCTAAATATTTTTTTATTATTAATTTGTTTTTGGACATAATTATTGTTTGCCATGAAGGGCCAAACATAAAAATTGTTTCTCATGAAGGGTCATAATAATTGTTATTTTTTAAACCCCTCATGTACGAAAAGTATAATTTGACCTAAACGTATCCTTTTTTATTCCTTTTTTTCCCTTATAGTGTATAGAATTATCTATAGGTTGATGTCATATAATTTATTTTTCAAAAAATATAGAAATAAAAAAGTTATTAAAATAAGAAGAAAGCATGTTATTTCATGTTTCTACACCTTTGTTAGTAGAAATTAATTGAAAAATAAGACAATTAATCAAATTTAAAAATAAATTATATATTTGGAATCTACATAGTATCAATTGTAATAGTTTTTTTTGCCAAAATATTTTATAGAAAATGTATTCAGATATTTGTCATAAGTCTGTATTTCGTCGAAATAGTGAGATGGCTTACAAGGTGCAAGTCAAACTAGATCCAAGGCTATGGTTGGTTAACCAAGCCTTTTTTCCAAACCAGAACTCAAAGCTATTCTCGAGGTGATAATTAAAATTTTATAAAACATGATCGCATTTATGGAACGAGGTCATGTTTTATAGAACGAGATCACGTTTCACTTTTCAAATTTTATAATATTTTATGGAACGGGATTACATTTTGTAGAACGGGGTCATGTTTTTTAGAATAGGGTCACGTTCCATTTTTGTAGAACGTGACCTTGTTCCAAGTTTTAGGCTTAGGACCCCAAACCTAAATGTGACCCAATTCTATTTTTGCACAACCTCATTTTTTAGAGCCATTTTTTTTAAAAAATGACTAAGTGTAAAAGTTCCCCCATATGTGGACTCAACTTCTTGCAGTTAACATTAGCTCTCTCACTTCTAACACCATGCACTCCCACGTAATGGTTGTACTAAAAAGTAAAATATTGTCCCAACCATAGGTACAAGATAAAAATGAGTAATAACAATGATTTGGTGCTTGAAATCCCAACCAACACCAAAAAAAAATTAGCCAAACCTTTCATTCTCTCTGTCTAAGGTCTAAAACTAACTCTGTCAACAAGCTAACTAGATTGAAATTGCTCAAATATGTAGTTTTTCAAGTCTAATTTTTTAAAATACATCATAGATTGCAAATATTAAAATACCATTACAATATTGAACAACCCTAACCAAAATAAATTATTTTATCATTCCCTTGGATAAAAATGTCTTCCCAAAAGTCACCAACTTTTTCTCATAATCTCTCTCTAGTCTACTTGCAAGTACTTAAGTGGACTCATATTATGACTAAGTAAAGAGGTAACAATAGCATTATTATCACTTTTTAGGTCCACAACTTTCCACAATATACATATCCCACCATCATTAGTTTAAGAACCTATGAAAAAGATCTTGTGCAAGGATCTACTAACCCAAAGAATGACTCTGCCATGTTGATGTTGCGCTACTCTAATTTCCATGTGAACCCCATCAAGATTGTATTTGGTGATGCTTGTAGATTCAACACCAATAGTATCTGCCCCATCAAATTGTAGCCCGTGATATAAATCGCTTCCTTGTTGTAACTCAACAAATTCAACCAACAACCCATGATGATTTAATCCACAATAGTCCACTATAAGAAGTAAACCATCAGTGATCTTAGGTGGATCAATAGGCAAGTCTACTCGTTTCACCTCATAATCACACACCATATTTGGATCCCACATCTCACTAATGTTAGCAAAACCGGGAGATACCTCATCAACTGACTGAAAGAGGATTACCAAAAGTCAAATCAATGCATATCAAAATAGTGGGTTATCAACCAAATGAAAAAATTCTCACTTTCTAAATCAAACCAGCCCTCTTTCTATCCCATATTTGAACATGAAAATTGTAAACTCTACTTTAAGTCCAAGTCTTTTTGGATTTGGTCAATCGCTTCAATCACTTGCTTTAGTTTTTTGCATATTCTTTATTGTCTTACTCCCTAGACTGTTTAGCAACAATATTGAAGTTGGTATTCTACTTCTTGGAGAGTCATTTGAGTATTTTCTAAGGACTTCTTAGTAACTCTAAGCTCCAAGGTGATCTTATCAACCTCTTTCTTTTTTCCTTGCACTGCATCAGCATGCACTTCAGTAATCTTGAAGATATGGTCTCTATTTGAAAGAAATGCAAATATTTGATTTCATGAACCCGCAGCTTCTTTGACTACTTGCAAAACTGTAAGAGAATATTCACCTTCCATTAATTTTTATCTCGTCTCAATTTGCACCTTCCAAATAAGATCTTCAATGATCTAGTGAATGTTATCGAAGTATACTAAATTAAGTCATATCTTCAGTGACTTAAAAAGTAATTTTCTAAACTATATAACTGAAAACTAACACCTTGCAATATTTTTTTAATTGGTCCTCAAAATCAGCTCCCTTAATCACCTCCCTCACATAATTTAGGCTCAAAAGCTAAAACATGTCTTTGGCCAAATGGAAATTCATCCACTATCGTAACTTCATTTTCTATACCTACAATAATCTCAAGTTTATTTGATAAATCTCCTTCCAACAGCCTATTGAATCTTCTCATATATGATTTTATGGAAGCCTTATCATTTGCATTGATCTCCTCCTCTAATCTGTGATCTTCCAAGTTCATTATTTCAGCATCCTCAACTCCATTACATATGTATTCATGTATTTGTGAACAACTGCCAGGAAGAATACATGAATCATTGTGCCTTTCAAACTTGTTGTCAGTGTCACCATAGGGCTCATAATTCTTATTGGATTGATCGAATGCTGTAGCCAAACCTGTTGTTTTTTCATCTTCATTAAACAAATCCCTAGCATATGAAGATGCATGCACTTCAATGGAGTCACCTTGCGGCTTTGTCATTCGTACTTCTTGAGATGAGGCATTTTCTTCGAGCTCTATATTCTTAGGCTTTTGTTCGTTCTCAACATCACTTGACGATGGTAATTCACTTTATTTATTAATCCCACATATGTGAATAGGTGTCCAAGCTTCTTGACATGTGAAAAATGTTGCTCTCTTCTCATTTGATTTTTGCTCGTTCAGGGGGTCATATAATCTATACGCCCAAAGAAATTTCTCCCTCTTTAGTCAACTAGTTTTTAATCTTCTCAACTTTCTGCTCAACCAAAAAAATTTAAAATTCGTGAGTTATGGGTGAGTCATCCTGATCCTTCCTCCAAATGGTTGGCAAGTTAGATTGCTACTACTTGGAGATGTCATCATCCTCATTTAAAATCGAGTAAAAAATAGTTTGCATAGTTGTTTTAACATTGTCAACGTGATGTTTTCTAATTTTGGCAAAGAAGCATTGAAACATTTGGAGAATCAAACCATTACATTTGAGATCAAGCAAAATAGCACATGACTTGACCTTGGCAAAACTTCTAAAATCTTATCCCTCTTACTAAAAGGACTTTTCGTATCATCCAACCCATGAAATGTTTCAATAATCAATTGTAATATCTCCCTCATTATGTCGTCATTGTAGAGAAATTTAAGAGTTGTAATCCTTGTGATCTCATTGAAGAAATGGTGCCTACAAGTGTCATATCTTTATATGAATGTTCCATAATATAGGACTAGACTAATGCAATCAGAGGTACTTCAGTTCCCCATTTCAAAACTAAAAATATCATTGTTTTCCATTTCTTCCAAATTGCTAACAAGAACATGATTGGACTCATGTTGACACTCAAGTTGCTTTCCCAATGTATAAAACACATTACCCACTTCTATTTATTTCTTTAAACCCTTTGAGAAAATAAGTCTCCATGACTTTCTTTAAAAATACCTAGAATAAATATGCCCCTATTAGAGTGCACTTTTGTATGGGTGTCAAATTAAATAAATTTGACTTAATCTAAAGAATTTTCACTACTAGCTAAAGGTTGAGAGGTCAATAGTAATACAAATAGGCAATATGAGCATGAAAAGCTTGTATTTTTCATGAAATTTTAAGGATTTTCAAATAAATTAGGTTTTTAAAAATATTATATTTTTATATTAACAAAGAGTATTGTTGTGTTTAATTATTTGTCCATTTGTATTGTGTATAAATGTTAGAGGTAAGTAAGATTGACAAATACAAGATCATTTAAGTTTTATATAAGTTTTAATTCTATTTGTTTTAGGTGGGAGCTGCATCTATTTACATGAAAGCAAAGTGGAGAGTTAGGGGACCTGTCACTCAAATCATTGGACCCATTCGATTTTCAGCAACACCGACTAAGTGAGCTCGTCCTCGAGCCCCTTTCCCTAGACAAGCAAAAAGAGTTATTGAATGCTTTTCCCTTTGAAACTATAGGCCCCGACCATCATTTAGCCCAAACCTTTTTCATAATAGGGGGCCAACCTTAAGAGAGTAAATGGCCCTCCTCCTCCCCTACTATTCTAAAGGATAAGCACCTTTATTTATGCTTATTATTATTATTATTATTGAACCTAATAGCTTAATCAAATGAGAAATGGGAGTTGGGTTTGGCCATGAAATGAGTAATTTAAATAAGAATATAATACGAACAAATGGTACCTTTTTTTGTTCAACTACTTTGTATACCATGATTAAGTTTTTGTTGAATCTTTTAAAAGTTAATAGTTACTAGACATGTTGAAGTGACTAAGTTATGTGATGACATCCAACCCGTAGTTGTAAAGTAAATATATATGAAATCATTTCACATTTCTACATGTAAAGTTAACCACAACTATTGACCCAAACCTTAGTTGTAAATATATAACAGACAATTTCACATTTCCACTTATAAATTAACACAACCATTATTGACCCGAAACCTTAATTGTAAATACATAAATACTAAAGACCATTTCATGTTTCCACTTGTAAAATTCACACTTTGTTCTAAATTCACTATTCCTAACAATGTCTTTGTTCTAAATTCGCACTTGATGATGATAGTATGTTATTCATTCAAGATCTTGAAGCTAAAGTCAATAATTTATTGGAGGTGCTTAATTTATATTGTTCTATCTTAGGATCAAAATTAGCACACAACAAGACTTAATTTTGTATGATACGATCCAATCCAATTCCCTGTTGGGTTCTGATATATTCAAGTGGTTAACAAGATTTTTTGGGCTTCTTATGTTTACTATTTATCGTGTTGGATGTCTTTTAATAAAGGTTTTGAGGATGTAAACAAAAACATTCATCAATTCTTGGCTAATTGGGAGGGGGGAAAAGGTTTCAGAACAACCTCTTGGTTACATCGTACTTAGCCAAAGATAGAGGTGGTTTAGGTTTATTGTATCCAAAAATACAAGAAAATTGTTTAGCAACTTAATGTGATCTCAAGAGATGAGTAATGAAAATTTTAATTTGTCAACAAATTAGTAGTGCGAATATGAATAATAAGTGGCAAGGTGTGACATAGTTGGACAAAATTCTTCTTGCTCCCTTTTTCCATAGTGTGGCTTTATTTCCTCTACAATCTATTTAGAGAGCATGGCAACAATGTTGCAGATTTCTGAATTGGAAAAAAGACTCCTTGTTCAATTTTGGGACTTCTTCCATCTAGGGAAATAGGTTGGTGCAATATCATGGGCAGCCACTTTTCTTTCCTTAACATGTTTGTTATCTTTTCAAAAAAGGTATGCAACATTTTGGGTATATTTGGGACTTCCAATCTTTTGATTGGGATAATTAGTGACATACAAAAGCAACATTTTATTTAAATAATAATTATAAGGAATTTAGATACATTTGACGGTAAAAAACTTATATACAATCATTTCAAGAAGAATTTTTGAGAGATTTCTGATCTTTGTTAAAGCATTAGTGCTCATTGAGCTACTTATGAAAATCTGTACTCCTTTGAAAAACAATTTTTTTAAAGATTGGATATGGTTAGACAAATATCAGTTCTGTTGTTTTCCATTTAAAAAATCTCTGTTAAGCTTCTTCCAAAAATGACATTAAATCCAAAAGACTTCATTTGAATTGGAGTTGCAACTTTCAGAAAAGAAAATGGAGAAACTTAAGTGCCCAAATTTTAAAGTTAAAAGTTGGTGCTAATGATTGGTGTCTTCCCTGGAAAATTCTTCATTTTAAGCTGTCAGTGGGTGATAGGCTAAAATGTTTGAATATTGAGCCTACTATGTGCCCCTTTTGCAAGCAAAATGAAAGTCTAAAACAAATATTTTGGAGCTGTTTTATCTATAAATAAATGAAAGGCCATAAAGTCTCAGTTCGCTGCAATATTTAATCATGCTTTGAGCTAGAAAAAAACTTTATTGGGTCATGGACTGTAATAATGTGAATGCTAATACTTCGAGACAAATTTATTTTATCTTACATTTAGAAAATCTGATATCATGTTAAAGATTGTTTCTCTATGTTCGCAGCTGAAGATGATGCTCAAAAGAAATTGGAAGAAATTCAATATCAATGTATGCAACTCCATGATAAAAATATAAAGAAATTAGAAGAACTACAATATCAATGTATGCAGCTCCATGATAAAAACATTACTGTGCAAGTCATTTTCAAAGAATTTTAAAATTCAAATTGTAATGGTTACTATATTTTCACCTGTTTGTTTCTCTATGTTTGCAGCTGAAGATGATGCTCAAAAGAAATTGGAAGAAATTCAATATCAATGTATGCAACTCCATGATAAAAATATAAAGAAATTAGAAGAACTACAATATCAATGTATGCAACTCCATGATAAAAACATTACTGTGCAAGTCATTTTCAAAGAATTTTAAAATTCAAATTGTAATGGTTACTATATTTTCACCTGTTATATCTCTCAAGACGTTCTTGTTTGTCAATCTTATTAAGTTTGGACTGGTTTTATTTTATATTTGAGTCAGTTGCGTATTGGTTTCTCTAGTCCCTGATAAATATGTCTTGTTCCTGCCATTTTTTTCATATTTAATTTATTCTCACTTTATTCAATTAAAAAAAGAAAATTCTTCAGAATTGGCCAGAAGGATCTTGGAATTCAGATTTCCTACAGAAGATAGTATGTCCTTGTGTATCATGAATTCATTGAAACGAAGGAACCAAAGTATTTTTTTTGGAGAGAACATAGCATAGAAAAGGAACAAAATTCAAATTCAAATTTGCACAACTGCTAGCGCGAGTTAGTTGACAAAATCATGAGCCTTATTTTTTTTTAGTACAAAACAAACTTAGATTGAATATTTCCTTTTCTAAATATTCCTAAGGATTTGGTAGCAGCCAATCAATGGGAGGAAGACTTATCTCATGTACCAGGATTCGAAGATAGAGTTGCAACACGATTCAACGATTGATGTAAGGTTCGTAAATAGATAATAGAAGCTTTTTACCAGAAGGCGGTGATCTTATATTGTATGCTCTAGGATAGTGGCATCATAATAGATTGCCTCCCTAACAAGAGAGTATTTGATGCCTTTGGGGGCTCGGTTAGCGGATGACGAGACTACTATGGTTTCTGCATCCAAAATCTTATCCACTAGATTGCTTTGAGAGTAGCCTATTGGCTCAATGTTATTAGATTTTCACGAGTCACGCAGATATCTATTTTGTGCTTCTGAAGCATTTTTCAATTCTTCAAGCTCGATCAGGAAAGTATGACCCAAAATGTTGTTGATTAAAAATTTCAATCAAAAATCCAGAAACACAATACCTCACCTGATCAAAGCGGTGACTGAGGTTATAATTTGTGCAGAGAATTTATGAGGGAACCCGCTTACAGAATATCCTGAAACGAGATTTTTATCATATTTAGTAAGTTAAAAGTAACTCTTGTGAATAACCAGTTGGTGCTTTTCACAAGCGCCACTATCTATGCAGCTGACGTTGTAACAAGCCGGACAAGATAGTGCCTACCTTCGGGTATTAAAAAAAAATAGGTTGTTAATGTGTCTTGTAAACATATGACCCCCCGTATATACGCTCTAGGGAAAACTTATACGAGGACACATTTAGCCATACAAATAATCAAAATTATGAAGCCTTATCCCCCTATTTTCCTGACAGTACACCACTACTAAATACTTTAGTTCTTGATATTTTCCTCCATGTTGCATGTATTATTCTGAAACCATTTTAAAATAAATGAATTTATGAAACATATTTACTGGGGCGATCGAAGGCATCCCCGCATTAGCATTTTAGCTTTTGACAATGCGGATGATACAATCACTACAGAAGGCATTTAGGGAGCACCAATTAGGTCTGGCAAGAGCAAGGTACACCTAGGTTAGTGTGAGGCTAAGGAAAGTTGGCCAGCAAACCTTTGAAAAACTTTTTTATTAAATTGCTCGTTGACATCTACAATTTCTCGGAATTCATCAGTGTCTGGAATCTTCAACTATTGACAAACTAATTTCCCTTGAATGTGGAACTAGAAGATATCGAGTTTTAGAGCATTGAAGAACCAAGAATAAAAAAGAATTGCATAAGTATTAGGGCGTTCACAGATAACTCCATAGCGTCGGCCACATAAGGACTTATCGTCTACAATTGATTATGCAAATACAGCTTGCTCCATCAATTTACCAAAATCGTATGAACTTATGATTAATTGTAGGATACGAAAACCAGTCTTACCGTCTCATTTCTATAATATCTTGAATAGCATACGCAATACAAATAAAAAGGAAAAATTATTGCCAAGACAAATGATTTTAAAATTTGTAGATCACCTTATACAAATAGCAATTGTCATGCCAAATACCCTCGGTTTCTGAAAAAGATCAGTTTCCAAAACAGATAATGCCTTTGGTGATCATGAAAGATTATGCATATAATACATTTAAAATTAACAATCATATATTAACAATGACCGATCTAGATTCAACTGTGCTTATCGTGTTTATCTTTTTAAATCAACATTTCAGATCGTACTCCACAATCCACATTGTCAGAATATCAAGTACTACAAAAAAAGAAATCATTGACAAGAAACCCACTGCAGTAAGGCTCCCATATCAACTGCCTTAACACACAAATGGCGGTGAGTAAACAACAAATGCACAAGTGCAAAACCATAAAATCAGATACTATAAGAGTAGTAGGCTTATATTCTTGGTTTGATTTACCCACAGTCAGTGAATCGCCAAGCAATAAAGACACTGTATTTGTCACAACAAAACATATCATCACGCAATAAAGATACTGCATTTCTCACAACTCATGACACCATTCAATTCATAATAGGCAACTTCATTTCCAATGCCTAACACTGCTTGATCATTTTAAAATACAAAAACAAAAAGTTTACATTATTTTAAAATACAGAAACAAAGAGTTTACATCGTAGAATAGTATCCTAGATAGGTGATATCCACATACAATGGAAACACACCAGAGTTATTAATTATTGTTGATCTGCAATGATCTATAAAAAAGAATGATTTGCAAAATCGTCTTAATGTGCCATTTTAGAGAACAAATGGTCATAATAACCGAAGTCAATTTAATACTTGATAAAATACCACAAATCTTAAATGTCTAAATCATTTGTTAACCTGCAATCATTTACTAAAATTGAATGATTTTGAATGAAGACTCCATATTATTAATGCAGATAATCTAAAACATTGAATGCAGCTATTTCAATTCCTTTCTTCTAATCGCTACAACTAATAATGTAATTTCCTAAAAAGCAAATGTACCCTGCTGGAGCAGCCATGTGCCCTGACCTTAATGTCTTCTAGAGAATAAACAGCAACGATAAACAAAGTCAAGCTACCTGATAAACGACCACAAATCATCCATGGAAACCCTAACACCAGCAATAAATAAGAGTGACAATTAAAAGCCCTAGCTCTAAAACCCTAGAATGCAGATAAACTAAAACATTAAAAAGCGGCAGATTCATTTATTGACCCCTACAACTACCCACGTAATTTTCTGAAACGCAAATGTACCCCGCTAGATTCACCAAGTGCCCACACATCTAAAAGTTTACACCATTTTAGACAATGAACAGTCATAATAAGGAAGTCGAGTCTAATTCTCAATAAACGACCACAAATCCTCCATGGAAACCCTAACTTTGTGCAATGAGCAAGATTCGTAACCAAGAGCCCTAGCTTTAAAACCCTACAAAATTATCATGTAGTTGATCCCCTCTAGAAAACACGAATTTTAGAAAAAAAAATTATTAAATTTATAAACCCTAAGAAGAAAGACTACAATTTAAGGAAACAGTATTTTAGAAATTCAACATCTTAGTCGCAACTCAATTTTGTTTCAACGCAAAACCTATGCAACGATTAAACTAACAATAACACATGCAACTGGCAAACCGTAGCCAAATCTTGTTAATGTCATAAGACAAAATTCTCAAGAAAAACTTAAAAACTGTTCAAGACGTAACAAAATAATCCGATTTATTCAATAATATCATAAAGCATAAGAAACCATTCCTTGCAAACAAATCATCCAAAACACAACATATAAAATCTGAAAGGTCTCATTTAATCCAAATATCATTGCCAGTAAAATAAACCCTCGCCGTAAATCCTCAAAGTACTGTCTGAAGCATAAAGACTACTAAAAAAAATAATATAAGGACATCTTGGTGCACAGAGCAATCCGATCTGCTTCTGCAGAAAAATGGACACTGTGACTCGAACGCTGACCAGACAAAGGTCTGATAAAAAAGCCCGAGGACCCCTCTGTGAGAGGCACCAGTCATCCTTAACTACATAATCGATAAATTCCCTCTGCATCCGATGACCACGCAACTACGCTAACTACAGCCTGATTTACTTAGATCGCTGTCTCATCTTTCGCCTCTTTCTTTTCAAACGCCTCATGCGCTTCTTCTTCCACTGTTAGTTAAAAATAAAAGTAAAATTAAACAGCTTACTTCGTTAAGATCAGACGATAATTGATACCTATTCCTAATGAACACAGCTTCTGGCGCCTAAATCAGATCAAGAAAGCTGTGTACACTGACTGAACCACAAAAAAAACAAGTCTTAGAAAAATAAAAATTGAGAAGCCCTAACAAAATCTTACCTTAGCCCTCATTCTGGTAAACTGAGTTGCAAACCAAGCCGCAAACCCTTCTTCTTCGTCACGCCAATGTCTTTCTGCTGCCGCCCAGAGACCACGAACAAGAGTCCCAACAGAGAAATATAGAGAATGCGAAATTTAGGGTTTTGAATTAGGATTTTAGATTTAGGGTTTGCCGCGCTAGGGTGAAAATAAGTAACCACGGTAGAGGAGCGTTGTTAACTAATCATAGTAAATGATAAGATCTTTATAGGTGAAGTTATAGAATAAACTAGCAATCGCATCTTGGTATGCAATGGGTACGCCGTATTAATGTTAGAAGAATAAAAAATACATTCATTTATTTGGTGACAATATTATATCTAAAATTAATCAATTTGAATAGAAACATTGTATAATTGTCTTGTTATTTTTTTTATTTGTAAACTAAATGTAACTTTTTTTTAATCATAATTACTATTTTGTAAACAATAAATGTAGTGTTGTTCATTCTTTTACAATAGGATAATTAGACTCCATTACCAACAAGCTCATACTATGTTTTTAATAAGATGAGATAGAAAGAGAGTTGGACTGAGAGACAAAGATAGAGAGAGATAAGAAGATATAAAGAAGATAAAGTTGGAGGAGGGGAATATGGAGAAGAGACACCTGGATAAATATGTTGGTGTACTATTAGTTATTATGTACCAATTTCTACTCTTGTATTTGGTATCAGAGTGGCCATGTTCCAAGGCCTAGCGTGATGGAGAAGCATTCATTATTTTGAAATCCTTTGATATGTAGTTTTTATCATTTCCTTAGATAGACTCCTGGTACATAGACTATAGGATAAGAGTTTGTTATAGATTATGGTGTAGCAAGTTTGTGTGACATTCAACAACTACATGCCTTGTAGTGTAGTTATAAGAGAAAATCTAAGAAAAAAAATCCAACTAGAGCACAAGAGGATGATAAGTGTGGAAAATGGCCCTAATGTATTGCATTCCATGTTCTACATATAGATTGAACATTTTCTTCCTAACCACCATTTTATGTTATTTCTTTTATACTTGGATCTATATAGGTAAGTATTGTCGATAAAGTATTGAACTTTCATGTGTCACTGTAAAAGAAAATTCTTGGATGTTTGTAGGTTATGGCTAAAGCAAGTAAAAGGTCAGAAGAGATAATTGGGTTTGATCATTATTTGCCAATGATAGCAGATAAGTTAAGGGAAGAGGAGTTCATCATAGAGACTCAACAATTGCTAGAAAAGGCCCCCATTCATCAATTTTGCAGTAATTGATTCTTTGGTCTGTCTCACTCTTTCTTGTGTCCTGATTTAGGTTTTATTATGCACTCATCTTCTAAACTCATAATGAACTTCAGTGCATGGCTATTCAAAACACCAATTCTAGAAATCTAATAATTTCCTTGCAAGAAGTCCTCAAAGTTGCAAATTCAAATTTGAAACAAGGAGTCATTTTCTCCATCTCCAATGTCTGAACCTTACACCACTAAAGTATGTTCTCTCCATCCACGACCGCATGTACGATTCCATTCCATATCTCTAAAGTGGAAAAGTAGGTGGCCCAAACCTCGTTGCAATAATATTCCGCTGAGGAAAACTCATCATTATATAATAGTTTAATAAATTTATTGTTAATATTCCTATTTAATAAATTCCTTTAACTTATTGATTAAAATTAAATTAAATCAACTTTAATAATATTTATATTAAAAATATTGAATAATTTGTTTTAATAATTAGCTTCAATAATATTTTAACTTTATCAATCTAAATATACTTCATTTTTTTAATTACCTCTTTGAATAGTAGTGAAGTAAAGTTATTGCCATTAATTCTTTTCTAAATTCTCTAATGAATAGGTACAGCGTAATTTGTTAAAACTAAATATAAAGATGATCATTTTGGCGGAAGAATCAGATTCATGGCAACACATTTCAAGCTAAATGGAGTATAGAGAGTGTTCAAACTTGAGGCAATAGAATATCCTTTAACCACTCTATAATCACTTTGTTGAATCTCACATGGTTTTCATAATTCTGGATCTAGCACTATCTTTTATGTAACAAGGACTACAAGTACGCTCCATATGGTGTTATTGGGCGGTGACTAAGCTCCTTGCAAAATGCAGCGAAGACCATATATATATATATATATATATATATATATATATATATATATATATATATATATATATATATATATATATATATATATATATATATATATATATATATATATATATATATATATATATATATATATATATATATGTCAAACATTTTTTTTCAGATTTGTGAAAATAAATTATTTTTTTGTAATTTTTTATGGTTTTCGACCACAAAATATGCAGATCATAAAGAATAGATGGTGAAAATTTCACATAAATGTGTTGTATTTTCCATTTTGTAAAATTTGATCGACAATACATTTTGTAAGGATCTTAACCAGATGTCTTTCAACATTATTGGAGACCTAAGGACACGCGTTGTTTTTGACTGCCAGCTTTGAAACGTAATCTTCTGCTAACTGTTGGCTTTGTGAGGGCCATACAATTATGGAAGGTGATTTAAGTATTTGTCCATTTTGTTTGTCACTCCCTCTCATCCTCTCTATATCTCCTTATCTCTCTATCAATATATTTGTCCATCACCCCCTCTCACTCTCTTACTTACTCCCTATCCCGCTATCTATTTCTCTATCTCCACCTCTCTATATATTTGTTTCTCCCCCCTCCCCCCCTCTCACTCACTTCCTATCCTCCTATCTATTTATCTATCTCCACCTCTCTATATATTTGTCTCTCCCCCCACCTCTATCTTTAGAACATTTCTCCCTTTTTGTATCCATCCATCTCTCCCTCCCTATCCTCATCTCTCTCTCCATAGACCTTTATAACTATATATTTTTACATCTCTATCTATATCTCTCCAATTTTATTCTTTGATCTCTCTATCTATAAATGCATACATTATTGAATTGTAATCTCTCCAATTTTCCAATAAATTAAATATATACGTACTATTAAGTAGTGGCATTATTTCTCATAAAATATTTGTAGTGACATTTCAATGACCGCCAAAACTTTGAAACTTCATCTGTTGAAAATATCTCATGAGTGCTTCAAGTACTATAGGGTTTAAAATCCAACTAATTATCTATGTTCACAATGCATAGATATAATCACAAGCACACTTTAGATTTTGTATATATGTACTCAAAATGAGAAGGTAGAGGCCAGGATGTTCGCAGTGCCCGTGTTGCCAACCCCAACACAAAATAAACAAAAGATAGCAAAACAAATAATATTGGATGGCCACGATATTTTTGATGGTCGTCTAGGCATCTAGATAAAGCATTTTGCTGATTTAATTTAGTAAATTTTGTTAAAAAAATTAATGGTGGGATGAGACGGATGCCAAGGTACATCGAAACAATCCTTTTTGTAGTAGCGTTGATGACCTTACACTCCTCACACAACATCTAAAGAGGTTAATCATATTTTCAGATATGGAATAGGTGAGAAGCTGAAATTTGTTGCTGAATTCACAAATTTTGCAATTGTAGAAGGTGATCTCAAGCAATTATAGATGGTGGTCTCAAATAATTTATTGTCAAAGAAGCTAAAACCTTGAAGAGCTAATTCCATGGTTTCTTCAAATTATTTCAGAAAGGTAGATATAAAGGGAGCGTAAATTGAAATAAGAAAATAAGGGTCAAGCGAGGGATATTTATATACTTTGTCGTGTCCAATGGGCGCCTAACACACATCATCGACTGCAATTAAAAAAAGTAAAAAGTGTATTAAATATTTGAGGTCATGCATAGCGTGTATGCAGACATGCCACCCAAATAGAGGAAGTATTTTGTGTGTGGTCCTATTAACAAGATGACAATTGCAAGGGACAAACCTAAAATGAAAATCTATGTTTTCCCATAATTCGTTAGATGAGAAAAGATATTGATGCCACCTTTCTCGGTATGGGTTCGAATAATCAAATGATATGAACATAATATTATTATCTAATATTATATTTATTAGTGGATTTTAGGGAGAGGAAAGGTATTCGATGGATTTTGTTTATCTTGTGTCAATGTACTTATATGTAATAAATATTGTAATCTTGTAATCTTGTATGAAGTGGATTAGTGTTATGCAATTAATGTATGACTTTAATGTGAAGTATTTACTTAATAAAATATTTAAATTTTATAGAGAAAAATAAAAATATTATTTATTTATTTGTGTATTCAAAATGGATGTGTATCTATAATGATATTTTTTTATATCAATATAATATTTTAATATTATTAATTAAAAATAATAATAATTTATTATTGTATTATTATATATAGATTATATATAGATGTTTAATACTTTTTTCTTATCTATTGTATTTTTAAAGTTTTATTTTTCTACTTGTTTTTGCATGTTATCTTTTCTTTTTTCATGGTGGGATTTTTTTAGGTTGGGTCATCTTGCTCTAATCAACATATTTCCTATGCAGATCATTTTAGAAAATATTTTGTATGTTGTTACTAATTCCAATGCGCCAATTTTCATCAATTCATAAAGTGCAATTGGCACCTCATGAAAGACATTTCTTGATGTGTGTGTGTGTCTATAAATGCATACATATGTATACATATACATACACATATACCCTTTGAGAAAAATCTTTCCATGCAAATATGAGGTTAGCCTCGGGTGAGGCACTTCATTCAATATTTCTACAATTAAAGTGGTGGGTGGGTGAATTGTAATGCCTAGAAGGAATAATGTATTATTCTATGCCTAGATGCCCATCTCTATCTTTGTAGAGGGGTGACTAGATATATACACACTAGTAATGCATTACATATAGCTCATTTTTTAATAATTGTATTCATATTCTAATTTGTTAATTCATTATTCTTCACCTTAGATCATGTGTGTAAACCTAATCTAGGTCAATTATATACTTCTTCACTTATAAAATTCAAATTTATAAATTATTGATTATGAATTCTTTCATTAGTCATTATAAACCAAACTAACACACATTATATTAATTTATGAATTTAAACATTGTGCTATTTATTTTTTATAGTTATACTTAAAACCCTTCCCTCATTCAATCTAAAATCATTTAAAAATTAGTAAAAAATATATAAAAGAATTTGATAAATAATTATGAAAACATCAAAATTACCATAGCATTCAAGAATCTAGCATATTTCCAAAACATATTGTGAAATTTAGAAGATGTGTTCAAAGAGCATTTCTCATTATGCGAATATCAATTGGCAAGGCACAAATCTATGAGGGACCTAATTAGTAATTATTATTTTGAATTAAAAATCTAAGTCATTTGAAGAGAGAGCATGATAAATCACCACCTACAATACTTTTCCATATAAGAAATGGGTCCAACCAAAATGTGTCGATTGAGCCAAAACCCAAAATCTTTTGCGAACAAAACAATCAAAATGGTTGGAATTCAAAAGGAAAAGTACCATGGGGTCCCCCTGTCATGCCCCTAATTCATAGAATTACAACCAAGATAGCACACTTTGAGATACTTTGACAATTGTAATGATGATTTGGCTATCTGGCGAATATTTGACAAAGCATCTTTAGAGTAGACTCCTCCTGAATCAGACTTTAAGTGAATCTTAATTTCCCCTTTGTGATTTTAACATCTAGTAAAGTTTATTTTAGTTATCAGTATAATTTTAATGAATATTTCGAATCATATTAGTGATCTTTATTTATGAATAATTTATAAAAATATATGATGAAAATCAAAAGCGTAAATATACTGTACAAACTGTGAAAAATCATGCCAACTTTGATTAAGATTATCAAACAACCTTGTCTCTTCTGTAATTCCAAGAATTGGGTTCCTTGTCAGAATCAAATGAATATTTATATTGTATTTTCACAAGTACCGAGTACTTTCTATGGCCCCATTTTTGGTGTGGCACTATAGATAGCCCTCAGTATTCATTTCGCTTGAATTTTCCTCTATTTTATTGAGAGTTTTGTTGGATACTTTCCAACGTCTCAGAATGGCTAGAGAAATCATGCTCTATTGCATAGCTATTTTGGCAGTGCTAATGATGGCATGGGCTATGATTCTCGCAAGCCCCAAATTTGGTAGCTATATCCTATTTTGGAATTTTAGCTACAATATACAATCAATATACTGGGAAGACTGTATGTTGTGAAAGAGAAGATGTTGGACGGAGGCGGTTAAAAATTACATAGAATGATATTGAAATATATATTTGATCCATATAATATTTAGAGAGATAATTTTTTAGTTCAATTGTGTATATTTTTCATGGAACATTTGGAATCATACTAAGATTCATCATTAGAAAGAAGAACTAACAATAGCTTGACAAACCAGGTGGGCAATCAAATTTATGTCTCTTCAATAAATTTTTAATTTAGATCATGAACTTGTTTTATATTGTACCAAAACACTTTTTTAACATATGCATGGCAATTATAATAGATTTGTTGTTCAATTCTGGGAGAATATACCAAAATAGCTTTCAGATGCTTCAAAATTATTTGCCTACACTGTAGATGCGCTCATCTAATATGTAAACAAACAAAATCAGAGAAATGCTCAATTAAATTGCATGGAATCCAATTTAATTTACAAAGAACATTAAGATTTAATGTGCAACGAATTCAACAACAAGAAATGTTCCTGATAATTAAAGTAAAATCTCTGTATTTAAAAAAAAATTTGCCCTTTGTTTAATTAAGTTGTTGGGGATCTAATTTTATGTACAGCTTTCATTATTTAATGTGCAATGTATTCAAAAGTAATGACGGTAGAATTCTCTATATTTTGAAATGGATTTGCCCTCCCCTACATTCACAGCATGGCAACAGGGCAATACTCTGAATATACAACTAATCATTTAACATAGCATAGTAAAATTTATGCTTGCATGCATCCAAACATCTTAAACTGTAGATCTAAAATGTCTTTCATTGAACACAGCCATTGATAATCTCACTAGACTAAAGCCAATAATTACCAAAAATAGATTATATTATTATTATGCAAACCCTTAACGCAGAGCTTGGAAAAGTGTCTTTTATTTGATAGATGGTGAAACAAAGAACTCTTTCAAAATCCAGCCTATAATGGCCATCAAAATACTCAAATCACATGAAAGAAAAAGGTTAGAAGCGATCAATCATCTCCATATTCATCTGTTGAACAGATCAATGAAAAAAGTAGAGTAGAAGGATAATGAAAGATGCAAAGAAAGCAGGTTGTAAATGGAAAACGCGTACAAAGCCTAGCGTCTACCATACCATTGATGTGACATGTATGCAGACAAACTGCCAGGAAGACAAATTAAAATGGTAGGCAAAAATGATCAGATTGTCTGTAGGATGATGGACGGCCACGAAGCTCCCAATGGTAGTCATTGGGCTCTCCAGCGCTTGCAACCGTAGATTTAAAAACTTTTGTCTGGCCTCTTTCAAAATGAAAATGCCTACGGCATAATTATGGAGGTTCTTAAGAAAAAATAAATATTAAAATATTAGTAGGTTTTTTTTGTTTTTGTTTTTTTCTGTTAGTGTTGTAATTTTTGTTACAAACTTCAAATTTCTATGTGTTTATCTATTCAAGAAAAGGATCCATGATTCATGAGTAGTGGTTTATCTATTCAAGAAAAGGATCCATGATTCATGAGTAGTGGTTCACATGAACCCATATCTCATTAAAAATATTACTAAATTTATATTGGTATTTTAATTTTATTTTTTTTATAAACTTTAAATTTTGATGGGTCTATCTATTTATGAAAAGGATTATACGTGAAGTTATACTAGCTTATATATATTTAATAACATATATAAAATATGTTGATTCATGAGTAGTGGTTCACATGAACCCATATCTCATTAAAAATATTACTAAATTTATATTGGTATTTTGTTTTTTGTTTATAAAATTTAAATTGTGATGGGTCTATCTATTTACGAAAAGGATTATGCATGTAGTTATACTAGCTTATATATATTTAATAATATATATATATATATATATATATATATATATATATATATATATATATATATATATATATATATATATATATATATATATATAATACATCTATTTATTTTTTAATCAATTTCTCACATTAAGGTGCAATAGACACATCAAGAAGGATATCTCTTGAATTATTTTACATATAATTAAATATGTATAAAATAACACGATGGTCAGATATATTTGAAAGAGAAATATTATTTATTGAATGCAAACATAAAAGGATAAAAAAACTCAATCATAAAACGCAATTAGTGGCATGAGAGATACTATTAAAGGAAATGTATGATTAATGTATGCATAAGGGTATTGTGAAGATGAAAGTCATTTCCATGATTTGAATATAAATGTAGAGCATTTATGGGAATGAGCATTCTTGCACCCAAGAATACAAGATGTCAAGAATATATGAAATCTTTACTAAGCTTGTCAAACAAATCAAGTTTTTCACAACCAAAGGGGAGCTTTCGAGCATGGAGTTGGGTGGGGGGGTTGCAATTGGTGTTGTGGGAAAATTTGGTTCATACCCAGAAACATTAGAGGTTGTTGATGATAGACTCTTTAGAATAATAACTCTTGCTTCCTTCCAAATCAATGCTTGCTTTTTTCATATTATTCATATACACTTTGGCTTGTTGCTAGCATTTCTTGATCAAAACACTATCTTGTCAAATATACAAACACCCCCAAATAACTCTAAACAAAGAAGATTTTTCCTTACATATCCCTTATGATCACAACCTGCCTCTAGACTTTGCACCCACCAATAACAAATTAATAATGTGAATCTATGAACCCGATTTGAATAGACAAACTGAGTATTAATATACAATTTTATTAACATGGACTTGATTTGAACACCCTCATTAACATTCAAATCAATTTGAACCTAATTTTAACACATCCATAAATACAACAAGATACAAACCTAACATTGAATGTAAAATTAATATGAAAAGGTCACATCAATAGCAATAGATATTCCACCAAGCTTCCATACTTAAACTTTCTTTGTAAATGTGCTATTAATGATTTATGTCCAATGGTTATCATTTGAAATAGCCCAAACATTTGGAGTTGTATTCTTTCTTTATTCTGGTTACGCATGTTCGTCATTTCAAATAATATCAATTTTTCTCCATAGTTTATATGCGAACCATCATTTTAGCTGACAGGTGTATGAACATCAAATTTATTAAAAAAATTTGAATGTTTACCAATAATTATGTTGCCACTATAAGAAGCATCCCATCTCAAAACAAATTATTGAGGTTATCTAAACTTACTATGTATCCAAGAAAAGGAAAAAAAAATTATTAAAAATATTAGTAATTTTTTATTATTGTTGTGATTTTGTTACAAATTTTAGATTTCTATGGGTCTATTATCCAAGAAAAGGAAAATTGATAAATAGTAAAAATTATTAATAATTTTTTTTATTGGTGTTGTGATTTTTGTTACAAACTGTGATCAGTGCAAACCTAATCTATTTTGAAAGGCTTAAACATGTCAAACATTAGTTAAATAGCATATACCCAACATATTACAGAAAGTTATTCACAAAGTCATTTAGATAGAGCCTAAACGAGAGCACCCTGTCACCATTTGATTTTCTCTAGCTTTAGGGATGTGGGTGTGCTCTCGAATCACTTGGATCATATCCCTAATGATGATTAGGAGATATTAGGATTGGCTAGGGACCATAAGAACCCTATAGTGGCACAAAAATTGGGTATAGGACACATGTTTTGCCCCTAAGGCCTTAAGGAACCTACAAGCTCAATGATGCAAATCTAAGCTAGGAATGATTATTCTAGATTGATTTTAATCCAAAGTAGATGTGATATGATGCAAAAAGCTATAAGGAACAATGAAAGAAACTAAGATTTATCCATTATTCTAAGCTATGATGAGCTATGAAAGCATGAAAATGGATGAAATCTAACAATTAGTATGAAAGTTTTAAAGATTTAGAACTATTCTAGCATTATAACACTATTATGAATTAAAAGTGAATTGGTGTTTTGCTCTTAGGAAGTGAGGGTATTTATAGGATTTGGGAAGGGCTCGGGTTAGGAGGATAAGTTAGGGTTAGGGGTAAGGTTTGAGGTAGAGTAAGAGGTATGGTTTGGGGTATGGTAAGGTTTAGCTTGGGTTAAGGGTTGCTCACACATGTGTGAGCAACACTAGGGAAGTGTGCAAGGGGAACAAGTGTGGAAGAAGAGACATGGATCTCTTTATGAGGTTGTAAGAGGCCTTAAAGAGTGTGGAAGGCTTTGAATGAGTGTGTAAGGCTCATTAGGGGAAGGGTTTGACCAAAAGTCAATGGAGACTTGGATTAGCTTAGGAAAAGTAGGTAATTTCTCTTAAGTAGGTTTAGGAAAGATTTAGGGATGATTGGAAGGGTTTAGGAAAGGCTAGAAGGTTCTAGGTTTTGGAGGCTTTAAATAAATATAAAATTTATTTAGGGATTGTGACATCATCTATTGAATATTGATTCAATAAAGATAGGAAAATCATTTAAATTTGATTTAAATATTTTGGTGAAAGATTCTCTAATTAAATATGCTTAATTAAAGTAAAGGAAATTAATGGCATAAAAATATATTAATTAATTAATTAATTAAAAAATGATGATGTCACAGGGGTTTACCAGAAAATAAAAATACTTTATTTTCTAAAGGATTTTTAGGTATCTACATTTTTCCCCTCTTTGATGCGATGCCACAAGTGGCGTGGCATCAAAGACAAGAAAATAAGATGCCTCGAGCTAGAATTTAGAGGAATAAGGGGTTGTGCCCCCTCGAGAAAATAACGCAAGGAGTAAACATTGTGGAATTTTCTTGAAAGGAAACAAAGAGGGTAGGAATAAGGAAGAAGGGGAGATAAATAACCAAGCTTCCAAGAGCAAATATGGATGAATGCAAGGTAAGATGGAATGCAAAATGTAGGATGCAGCTACATGAGAGATGCAAGATGCAAGATTAATCTATATGATGCAAGATGTAGGGGATTTCGGGAGCTCCAAGTGCAAATGTGGAGAGCACAACCTAGTTTGATATAGCAATGTTAGAGACCTGCCAAGGATATTGGGATCACAAGGCTTCGTCACTAGCATTGCATAGGACTAATGCTAAAAAGACACACAGGGTTGCTCCAGCATCACGCATGAACCCAAGAGGAAGCATGGTAGAAATGATGCTAGAGAAACCACAAACAAACAACATTTCCCAAGTGCACCATGTAACCTAGAAGATCACATGTGAAACGTGCAAGGGTCACATCTGACTAACTCACAGGTTGAAGAGAAAGATCAAAAGACCTTGCCCAAAATTATCCTCATTCGTAGCACACCATGATATAAAGGATCATGGTGAATTTCAGGAGAGGAACGATGAGAAGCCGTAAAAGATTAACAACATCCAAAGGACAAAATCCAAGACCAAAATGATAACTCCAAAAAGACATCCTTTTCCAAGGAGAGAGATTGATGTGGTTGAGCTAATTGATGGTGGGAAGATAGGTCTGAACATGTGGAAGGATACATCGACATGGACCTGGTGTGATTGGTGGAAGATTAGGTCTAACGGGAGGAAGGATACATCCTCAAGGACCCGTTGATTGATGAGAGAATGAGTGTTGTTGTTCATTGGCAAATGATGAAGTGCAAGAATAATCGTTGTGATCAAGAATAGTCGACAATTGATATTGTTGAAGTACAAGGCTAGATAGGACAAGATTTCTAATCAAATGCTGTTGCAGGATTGACAAGGATATGTACAACAAGATGCAATGATTATGTACAACAAATGGGGAGATATTTACAATGGATACGTACAGAAGCTCAAGATTGGAGATAGGAGGATTTCGCTATACAGGAGATATACAGGAAGGATTATGTTTATACAAGAGAGCATTCAAGGTATGGTACAGGATATGTGCAAGATATGTGCAGGCGTGATTGCGGATTTGCTTGAGGATTATAAAAAAAGAGGAATGTAGGGGGATGGTGGATGGGGATGGGGATGGTAGAAAAAGGACTGAGATGTTGGGATGTGGGGGATGGGAGTTTGATAGATAATGACTCGGTCCACTATGTATGGTGCCTGTTTGCCAGGTTTTCACCAACATACTTGTCCAAGGCGCTTGAATTGCCAAGTTTTCACCATTGGATGATTATTTTTCTTTTTTCTTTTGCTTTTTTTAATTTTTTTTTGTATTTTTTTGCTTTTTCCAATTTTTATGGATTTTCTGAATATGTAAGATCTGGTTCAAGCATAGAACCTCTTCAGATGTATGATGTTGATTGGATCATTTAAAGGCTCATCTTCTAGTGTAGATAGATGATAGGCTCTGGAGCTGAAGCATGCTATGACAACATAGGGGTCCAGCCAAGTAGGCTCAAACTTGCCTTTCTTTTCTTGATTTGCTTAGACCTTCTAATTTTCTTTGAGGACCATGTCACCAACCTAGAACTATCTGGGATGGACCTTCTTGTTATAACTCCTTTTCAGTCGATTTTGGTATGCAACCAGGTGATCATATGCTTGATGTCTCTTTTCATCTAACAAGTCTAGCTGTGTGAAACGTGCCACACGATAGTTCTCATTAGTGGTATAGTTCTTCATGGAGACTTGAAATGATGGGAGCTCGACCTCGATCGACAGAATGATTTCGACACCATATACAAGGGAATATGGGGTGGTGCATGTGGGAGTGCGATAAGAAGTGTGGTAGGCCCAGAGGGTGGGATTGATTAGTAGGTGCCAATCACGACTAGAATCATTGACAAGCTTCTTGAGGATTTTAAGGATTGTTTTGTTGGTTGCCTCAGCTTGGCCATTTCCTTGCAAGAAATATGGACTAGAGAAATGGTGATGGATGTGGAGTCTGGCACACATATTATCTGCATGCTAGTTTTCAAAAGGTGTGCCATGGTCTATGAAGATAGTAGATGGTATGCCAAAGTGGAAAACGATACGGTAAAGGATGAACTTGGATAATTGGATGCCAATAGTTAGGGTGAGCGTAATTGCTTCAACCCATTTGGTGAAGTACTCTGTGGCAGTTATGATGTACTTGTGTCCATCTAAGGAGAGGGGAGTGATTAAGTCGACGAGGTCGAAGCCCTAACATGAAAATGGCCAAGGTGGTGCAATAGGCTACAAGTCTTGTGTTGGTGCATGAATCTGATTTGCATGTTGCTAACATGGTAGACATTTCCTAATGAACTCACAAGCATCATGTTCCATGGTTGGCCAATAATACCCAACTCGAAGCAACTACTTTGCTAGAACCATGCCACTTGTGTGGGCACCGCAAATTCCAGCGTGGACCTCTTGTAAAGCCAGGACAACCTTGTTTGAATCTAAACACTTAGAAAGGATATTGTGATATCCTCGACGATAAAGGGTGTTGGCTACAAAAGTGTAGCAGGAAGCTCTGTGAATTAAGTTTTGGCATTGGTTATTGGTGAGATGGGGAGATATGATACCATTCTTTAGATATGCATGGATGTCGTGGTACCATGGGGACTGAGGACCAACCAAGACACACACCATTTCTGCATCGGTGTTCTCATAAGCAGGTGTGTGTAGCTACTCAACTAAGAATTCATACTGAGTTGAATCATGAGGAATCTCTAATAAGGATCCAATGGTTGCCATTGCATTGACCACTTTGTTCTAAAGCCTTGGTATCTAAGTGAACTGTAGATTCAGGAAATGCTCTTTTAGTCTATCCATTGGTTCTTTGTAGCATAGCAACTTGTCATCCTTTGTCTAATATTCATCTAGGACTTGATAATCAGCTGTGAATCTCTAAACACTTGCAGTTCTGTGATATTCCACTAAATAGTTGTCTTGAGGCCTAAGATGAGTGCCTCATATTCTACAATGTTATTAGTACATGGGAATCCCAATTTGAATGATTTGGGAATATAGTCACCTTGAGGTATGACGAATAGGATTCCTGCCCCTAATCCATGTGATGTATAGGAGCCATCAAAGTATAGCTTCCACATGGGTTGTTCTTTGATCATACATAAGTGTTCATTAGGGAATTCCATGATTAGTGGATAGGCATCCACTAGTGGTGTCTCTGCTGGCTGATCGACAATTACTTGCCCTTTGATTGCTTTCTGATCTATGTACTAGATGTCAAACTCGCTGAGTAGCATGACCCATTTTTCCATACGGCCTGTGAGAGTTGTCCTTGATAATAGATACTTGAGTGGGTCCACCTTTTAAATGAGCCTGATTGTGTGGCTGAGCATGTAGTGTCTAAGATTTTGAGTGGCAAAGACCACTGCAAGGCATGCTTTCTCCATGGGTGAGTAGTTAAGCTCATAGCCAATAAGAGTTCGACTGATATAGTAGATGGATCTCTCTTTGTTTTCATCATCATGCTAAGCTAAGAGTGCCCTTAGTGCTGTAGTGGTCACCGAGATGTAGACTATGAGAGGGCGTCATGGAACTAGTGGTACTAGGATTGGAGAGTTGGCTAGATATTCCTTGAGCTTGTTAAAGATTTTCTGATAGATGGGGTCCCATTTGAAGCTTGTGTGTTTGCACAAGAGATGCGTGAAAGGTTGGCACTTGTCTGCTAGCTGAGAGATGAAATGATACACTGATTGGAGCTTTCCTTGTAGACTTTTGAGTTGTATGAGTGTTCTTGGTGGAGGCATTTCTGTTATAGCTTTGACCTTCTTGGGGTTGATCTCTATGCCATGCCGTGATACTATAAAGCCTAGAAGCTTTCCAGATGTTACACCAAAGACACATTTCTTCAGATTTAGCTTCAAGCCATAATGCTACAGGTGATCGAACACACTCTCAAGAATACTTAGGTGTTCACCTCATGTTTTTTATTTTGCAAGAATGTCATCCACATAGTCTTCTAGGATCTTGTCGATCATGTCATGGAACATGGCTGTCATTGCTCTTTGATATGTAGCTCCTACGTTCTTCAGCCCAAATGGCATCATGTTGTAACAAAAGGTACCCCATGGAGTTATGAATGTCATTTTATGTTGATCTGCTTCTGCTATCTGGATCTGATTATATCCTGAAAAGCCATCCATGAGTGACAATATCTCATGGCCCACTGTAAGATTTATGATCATGTCTATGTTGGGCAGCGAGAAATCATCCTTAGGACATGCCTTGTTTAGTTCCCTGAAATCTGTGCAGATTCTGATGTCACCTGAAGGCTTTTTGACTGGTACCATGTTGGAGATCCAATCTGAGTAATCAATGGCTTTGATGATTTTTTCTTGGAGAAGCTTTTCTGATTCTACTTTTACTAGTAAGTCCACTTTTGGATGCATTTTTCTTAGCTTCTGCTTGACTGGCTTGACATTAGGGTCCACTGCAAGATTATGCACAACAAGATTTGGATCGAGGCCAGGCATATGTGCATATGACCACACAAATTTTATGGTGGCTTCTTGGAGTAGTGTAGTGAGAGCCATTTCTTCACCCTCTATTAAAGATGTTGCAATGTAGGTGATTCTTGGATATTCTTCTGTGCCCAAGTTGACTGGTTTAGTTTCCTCTATGATGATAGGTGACTAATCGGGTTTGTAATCTTGGATAGGAGGAAGAGGCAAGTCTTCATCTTCTAGCACTTGAATTTCCAAGTTTTCACTAGAAGATACACCCTTTATTTTTACTATTTTGGAATTAGAATGTGCCCCATAAGGGTTTTCACATAAGGACTCATGTTTTTCTCTTTCTATTTCACTTTTGCGGCTAAAGCTTGCCTCCTCCCCAAAATATCCTTCTGGGTCGAGCTTACAAATGTGAGTTGACTCTAAATCCTGAACTGATTGTGGGCATGATGCCCCCATGAACTCTAGGAGCGCTTCTATGCTTTGGAACTCATCGATATGTGTGATGCTTGGTTGGTCCCAGTCTATGAGTTTGGGGTGGATGAGGGGAAGTTCTATGAGGTTAATGGCGAGTTGTTGGAGGAAAAAAGTTCCCAGGAGGGTATCATCATCAAAGATGTCATCATATGATTTCTTTTCTTCCTCTTTAGCGATGTCTTCGATTTCGACAAGGTCATCCTGGCTATTCAAGAAGGGAATGCTAGTCATGTTGGTGCCCCCAATTGCGATATTGGGCTCTTGTATACGCAGGTGAGGGGTATTAAATCCAAGACCCTAATGTTGTGGACTCTTTGATGCTGTGATAGGGTCTTTGCTTCCACCTTCTTGTGGTCCTAGACCACTGCCTTGATATTTCCATTGTTCAGTGGCATACTTGTGCAGTTGGGGATACTTGTTTTTGAAGTAGCCAAGAAGTTGAGTATTAGGTGGTGGGGGATCTCTGCACAACCACCTATTGATGTTAGGATCCATCTCTTGACTATTTATGTTGCCATGGGATTCAAAAGTCATAGGTCCCATTCTCTTGATTTCATGATTATCTTTAGCAAGCTTGCTTTGGTGACTCGGGCACCCTTGCGTATGTGGATCAAGTGGGAGGGCCCCTGCTGCAAATGCATCATTTAGGCTATATTCACCACAGCCCTGGTTGTTGATCTTAATGGAAGAGAGAGTGGAGGTGAGGATAGTATCTGGATCGCAATGGGATCAGGATGAGCTAGCAACAGAAGTGCCAATGTCGGTTCTAGGACAATGAGTGGAATGAGGGAATGATGCTTCCATCGCATGGTAGTATGCGAAGGGTTTTGGATCGGCATGGATAGTAACCTTAGTGCCTTGATGCAGAAATTTGATGTACTGATGGTAAGTAGATGGTACCTTGATGGAATGGATCCATGGTCAATCAAGGAGGATGTTGAATGGTAGGTCAAGATCAACAACGTGGCAAATGGTGTCTTGTGTTGCTGGGCCTAGTTGGATAGGCAACATAATGGTACCTTCAGAGGTATGTTCCAAGTTGTCATATGCCTTGATTGTGATCACTTCATGTGAAATGTCAATTTTTGTGAACCCAATCTGCTGAATGAATTTTCGAGTACACAAGTTTAGGGTTGAGCCATTATCTATCAAGACCCGCTTGATGGCAAAATCTATGACCATAATGGTGATGTAGAGAGGGAGAGTGTGGCCAAGTGCAATGACTAGCATGCCAAATGGTTTGAAGGAAAGAGCACATGGTGTAGATAGATGTTCCACAAGGTTTTCAAACTGGATGGTGTTCATATCTGTGGGGACTTGTGCTTCATGGAGGGCTCAATCAAGGATTTCTTGATGGAGGGGTGAAGTTAGGAGAAGGTCAAGGATGGAGATTTGGGCTGGTGTGTTCCCAAGATGTTCTATGAGGTTGTATTATGCATTGTGTGCATTATGTGCTAGTCTTGGATGGGCACCAATGACAGTTATCTGGCCTCTAAGGGTGGTAATGACACATTGACTATCTACTCCTTTGACGTGGATGACATTGACTGTGGGCTCGACTTGGGTTATACATCCAACAAACTTGTCGTAATTGATATAAGTAGTGGTGTAGTCTTTGCGCTCAGTGTGATCTTCTTGTTTTTCTTTGCCTTGGTTCTAGGGAGGATTGGCATTAGCTTGGTTCTTCCCAGCGTTGTGTTGTGGGAACACATTCTGATAGATTTGAAAATTGGCATTAGGTGAGGCTTGAGTAGGTGTGTCTACATGGATCTCTTTTTGGTCAATGAGATCTTGGATGCAATTATTGAGTTTCATACACCTGAGGGTAGTGTGTCCTTTGACACAATGATAGTCACAATACTCGTGATCTTTATACCAGTTGGGCTTAGGAGTGGCATCATCAAATTGCTGGATTGGTGGGTACGTAATCAAGTTGCCCTTGGCCATTCGGTGAAAGATAACATCTAGAGGTTCACCAAGCGGTGTGAAGATCCTCTTTTGATAATTCTGGGCTTTGGGTTTGTTCTAATTGGGAGTAGTATTGATGACATTAACCTGATTGGTTGGATTTCCTTGATGGGCTTGATGTGCTTGTTGCTAATAGTTCTACTAATTATTTTGAGCCTGATATTGCTGCATGGGTTGCTGATGAGTTTGAAGTTGTTGTTGATATACAGGAATAGGTGTAGGACCAGCCACGACAATTTGGACATGCTTGGTGTCAGTGGCTCCATCAGTAACATCATTTTTGTTACGATTCTAGTAATGAGGTTTATCATTACTAGGTTTACTTTGGGAATCATTTTTGTAGTGTCAGATCGTACCTTTGTCTAGGAGAGCTCTTTCAATACCTATCCCTTTTCTCTTGATATCCTGATACGTTTGGATGCAGTTCATCCTCATGAAGTGGGATAGTTTGGGATGCAGATTATCAATGAAGATTTTGGTCAGATGCTTCTCAGGTGGTTGATATGATAACCTGGTAGTGAGGTTTTGCCATCGCTGCAAATAGTTTGCTAGGCTTTCTTCTTCCTTCTATTTTGAGTTGCAAAGGTCTAATAGGGTCAACTCATTCTCAACATTGTGGGCATATTGGGTAACGAACTTCTTAGAGAGCTCGGCAAAAGTTGTGATGGTCCCACATGGTATTTTGTAAAACCACTCAACAATAGCTCCTCCCAAGCTTTTGGGGAATAGGCACAAAAGATAATTGTCATTGTAAGCCACTTCTTGGCATGCCATATAGAACTCTTTGATATGATTCATTGAGTCTCCTTTTCATTGATATTTATCAAACTTGGGTGTCTCGAAGTTCTTTGGGAATGGAGTAGCTATGATTGATTGGTCAAATGGGTAGGGACACACCTCTTCAAACTTGAAGGTTTTATTCTCTGTACTAGTTTGGAGCTCCTTAAGAGCATTCTTCATTGCTTCCCACTCAGAATGGACTAGGGTTGGAGTGGGTACTCCCATTTGGAAAGGTTCTAGTGGTGCCAGGGAATAAGGGTGATTTTGAGGTGGATATTATGGAGTCATGGGATGTGGAGATTGTCCAGTGAGATAGGTAGATTGGAATGGATTTTGGAGTGATGATTGCTGGGGAGGATACTGTTGATGCGGTGTGGGGGTAAATTATGGTGGAGGATATGGAACTGCTTGCTGGTATTGTAGGATGATGTGGATTTGTTGTTGCGATTGGTAAGAGGAAGCTTGTTGCTATTGGGGAATGATAGGGGTTTGTTGCTGCGACTGGAAGTATTGTTATTGTGGAGGAGGCTGGTGGAATGATGCAACTTGCTGGTAAGATGGTCCTTGCTAAACTTGGCTTTATGTTTGGCTGATATAGGCTAGGTGCATTCTTGCATTGCTTAAGGGTGGAACTGATGTAGGGAAGGTAGAAGCAAAGGGTGGTTGGGCAAGATAACTTGCGAAATGAGATGAACTTTGCTACTGAGGTGGAGGAACTTGTTGAAAAGCACTAGGTGTTGTGAATGGATAGCTTGTGAAGGGTGAAGTTGGCAGAGGTTGTGATGGTTGTTGCTGTGCTCCTTAGGAGAAGGTGGCTTGTTGGTTTGCAGGCATGGATACAGTGAAGTGGGTTAGTATTCCAAAGGTTTGCATTTCTTCCTTAGTGAGGCCCCATTGAGAACCAGTGTGTGGTGGGAACTATGATGCAAAGGATGCTGGAAAGGTGGATGTGATGGGAGTTTGGGACATGAACGGTGGATTTGAAAAACCCATGGAAGACATACTTGTGGTGAAGGCATTTTGTTGGGCTTGTGCCTGGGTAGATGTTTGCTAGGGGGTGAATGAAAATGCTTGCGTTCCCCATGAAAAGGGTGATTTTGATGTGGAAGTTTGCTGAGTATGAAAGGGAAACAATTGCACTACCTCAGGAACAGATGATGTTGATGTAGAGGTTTGTTGGGAGAAAAAGGGAAACGATTATGTTGACCCTAAAAATGATGGTATGGATGCAGAAGCTTGTGGAGTGAAAGGAAAGGATGATTGTGTCCCTCCTGGAAAGAATGGTGTGGATGTGGAGGCTTGTGAAGTGAAGGGGAAGGATGATTGTGTCCCTCCTGGAATGAAAGGTGTAGATGCAGAGGCTTGTGAAGTGAAGGGGAAGGATGATTGTGTCCCTCCTAGAATGAAAGGTGTGGATGCGGAGGCTTGTGAAGTGAAGGGGAAGGATGATTGCGTCCCTCCCGAAATGAAAGGTGTTGCTTGGCCCATGGAAGGTGGTGGAACTATTTGTGTAAAGGTTTGTGTGGGAGGTGGTGCTTGGTTATGCGAAAAGCCTTGGGTAGGGATGATGGATTAAGCTGCTATGGAAGATGATGGTGTGCCTATGAGAGGAAACATAGTGGATTGTGTCGCTTGTGTTGTAGGGCCTATGAAACTGCTTTGCAAAAGAGGGGGGATGGGAAAAGCTACTTGTGAGATTTGGAGAAGTGGATCAAGATTCTGTTGGATGATGGGGGTGTATACTTCTGTTGGGATATGAATGTTGTGGATGGGGATGCGAGGTTGGATATATGGTGGAATGGGAGTACCCTCTTGTGTGAAGTTAGCCCACATGTTTCTTTGATTCTGAGCAGTGAGTGCACTATACTTTTGTGCATTTCTCAGATGATTCATAAATGTTTCTATCGTAAAAGGAGCCGAGGGGGTATTGGGATCATCCCATGCATTACTAGGTTGTTGAATTTGGGGATCGTAAGCTACCATTGCATTGGTAGAAATGTTGAGATCAGATGAGTTGGGGACTTGATAAGGTTCCATGTTCCTTCATTTCTTAGATCTTGTCACAACATGCATGGAGTGGAGATGCAAATGCTAGATGGATGCAAGATGTTTCTAAAAGACTCTAAAGAATGATAGATGCAAGCCTAGGAAACTTCTAAGGATGGAGATTTCTAGAATGGAATGCAAGGATTGGTAAGGTGCTTGGATTTGGGGTCAAGGATGGTGGAAGATGGTGAAAGATTGGTGAGACATTTGGTGATGATGAGGGCTTGGTGGGATACTCTGATTTGGATCAAGATTTGGTGGATGATTGGTGAGATGCTGGTGGAAGATTACTAAGTGTCAACAATGAGCTATTGTTTTCCTAATGGAGGATCAGTGATAGGATTCGACCAACTTAGGATAGACTAATGATCTTTGGTCAACTAGACTCTTATCAATGCATGCTAATCTCTTTCTTGAGATGATGAGGTTGTGCAAGGACAAGTTGGATTTCCTCTAGACAATGCTTTGTCAAAAGGGGATGATTTATGATTTAGGATGAGGATTGAAAACAACTAAATGGTTTCGAACACTAAGTGTTTGTGGGTTTGGATTACTAGGTTTGGTGCAAAGATGGTGGGTTGATTTGGATGATGGATGATGGAATTGGATCAAGGATTTTGGGATTCTAATTGTGGATTGCTGATGGAATGATGGTGAAGGATGGTGAAATGATTCTATTTCTAAAAGGATAATGCAGATGTAACTGAGGTGGATGACCTATGATGTTGCTAGGAAGATGATGATGAATGCAACTAAGACTGGACTCTAGGATGCAACTAAAGATTTGGTGATGATGCAAGGATGAAACTAGGATGAAGAATTGTCAAGATAGGACCTTAGATTTTGAAGGAAAAGTGGATATGTGATGGACTCTAGCTAGTCCTCTCTTTCAAGATTGACATAGTGATGGTTTACTCAGAATCGGTAAGCAAACTGCTTGACTCTTGCATTACAGCCCACGTTATCAAGCTTTTCTTGGTACTTTTCTTCAGCTCGGGTTGCTTGCACAAAAGATTGATGGCTTTTAAGGTTTCTCTCTACAATTTTCTTCTCTCGATAGGCTTGAGATTTGGGAAGTTTAGCTTTTGGGTGTTTGATCAAATCGAACATAACTTGGGGGATTTTGATAATTGAATTGAGATAGAAAGCTTTGGGTATCTGATTTCAAGAGTTTCTTCTGCAAGGTTTTCTGAGTATTTTGAATCAAGTTGTAGATCAGTTTGATGTTTTCTAATGGCAAAGGATAGATTTCAACAAAGACTTTTGGAAAAGAAATCTCCACAAGGGAAAAAGCAACCTCATGGGATACAAGCAAGATAATTGACTTCTGAATCTGAAAAAGCTTTGTAATGTGTATGTTCCAACAAGTGTTTTCATGGAGTCTCTGAATGTCAATCACTTCAAGTAGATCTACCTAAGGAAGGTGAGTATCAAAATCCTTGCCCACAGCTTGGTACCCCCTAGAAGGGGATACAAATGGTGAGTAATCTTGAGGTGATCTGGTAAACCCCTTGGCTTGGTCCTTGCACAAGGATTCTGATACCTTCAGATGTGGATAGGGTAGCCTTTATTTTAACCAGTTTGTAATTGTTCCATGGAGTCCCCCCAATCAGTTTGTATGCACGTGACTCACTTAAGAGCCTAGTTGACCATGCCAAAATAGTAGGGATTATTCAACTACCCTAGGCTACCATCAACATGCCTCACCTGAGCTTGAGGGGATATAAGCAAGAATTTTCTTAGCACTTTATTTTTATACCGATTGAGGAAGATACTAGTTTGAGGTCATTCTCCAGAGAGGAAGCACTTTTCTCCTCGGAAAGGCCTCACTAAAAGTAAAATAAGTGAACTTGTTTGAGTTCAAGTGTTTTACGTTACTTATTCTAACAAGGATTTTGCAAGAAAATGAAAAACTCCTAGATGCACATCATGAAGAGTTCTTTTTCCCAAAATTTGATTAAGTGTGATTGAATTGAAAACTTTTGAAGACACAAGTGTTTAGGTATTGAGTTTTTCTTTCTCCAAAAAGTAAATGTTTGAGTGATTGAAAGTTCTTTTCTTGAGCATTCGAGATTGAGTTTGCGTGTTGCTTTAGAACTTTGAAAAGTGCTTTGTTTTTTATCTTTAAGTCATTCAAGATTGAGTTTGCGCGTGAACTAAAATTAAAAGAGGAAGGAATAGAGATGCTTTTCTTTCTCTTTTAAATCATTCAAGATTGTGTTTGATTTTCAAAATGACAATGACTCAATTGGACTTGGGTTCATTCTTTTAGCTTCATTCAAGATTTGTTTGCCTTTTGCTCGATTTTAAGACTCCAAAGGGAAAGTTCCTAGATTTAGCTTTGATACATGAAATTTGAAAGGCATTAAAGATTTTTCAATAAGAGACTTGATCACATCAATAAAAAATCTTTAGGACTAATTTAGAAAAGTTTTGAAACTTTTAGGAATGTTTAGGAACCAAATTGAAAAGATTAGCAAAGATTTTGTTTGATTTTGTTCTTAGTTTGCTTTGAGACCTTTAACAAAACTTAAAGACATTTGTAAATGAATTTCTTTTAGCTCTTTTTGATGCACTTGAGTTTTCTTTAGGATCACTTTAGGATGATTTTTGAGTTGATTAGGAATCACTTAGTTTTGAAATGTAAACTTGATGTTCGTTTTATTCTCCCAAAACATGAAATGTTCCTACTTTGCATGAATGCATCTTTGAAACCTTAGATTTGTTTGAAAGTTATTCTTTTTATCCAAAGGAAAGGAATTAGAAGTGAGTTTGAGTTTTTTAAGACCAAATAGGAATAGTTTGAGTTGGTTATGATTGCTTAGGAAATGATTAGGAATGATATGCAAACTTCTAGTCCTTTTTATGCAACAAAAAGATAGAGTGTTCCTATTTTGCATGAATGATTCCTAAAATCTTAGATTTGAAAATTTGAGGTTCTTTTTAGCCAAATGAGAAACATTAGAGATGATTTTGATTTCTTTAGGACCAAATAGGAACAAATTTACTTGGTTAGGATTTCTTAGGAAATGTTTAGGAAAAGCTTGCAAATTTGTCCCTTAAGGGCACTCAAAAGGTTCATTTTAAGCCTGAAAATGATGTGTTTGTGGTTCCTAAACTTTCACAAGAGTTCATGAGCCTTAAGGATTTATTTTTTTAGTGACTTTGATGCCTTCCAAGAGTACATACAAAAGATGATGTCAAAAACTTGAAACAAGCAGTCAAAAGGGCCTGAAAACCCCAAAAAATCAACTTTTCCTTGGCCTAAATCCTTACAAGACCCCTCTGTTTCCCATATGAGTAAAAAAAGCACTATAAAATGATGGTATTTACTCATACAAGTGATGGGTAGGCCTAAAATGAGTACTGGGTGCTTCCAGTACGAGCAAACAAGTTTAGAGGGCCAAAAAGGCAAAAAACAAGCCAAAAATGGCTACCAAGACCCCATACGAGTAATGGGTGGTCCTAGTATGAGTAATGGGTGGTACTAGTATGAGAATATAGCTCCAAGGACTTTAATTGTATGAGAATTCCCCTAGAACATGATGAGATTGCTGGAGAGTGAGTTTTTTGCTTGGAAAACCCTTAAAAATGTAGTTTCGAAGGCGTGTAGGGTCCCACCAAGCGTGCCAAAATGTGATTAGTGAAAACATAATCTATCTTGAAAGGCTTAACCATGTCAAAAATTAGTTAAAAAACATATACCTAACATATTATAGAAATTTATTCACAAAGTCATTCAGATAGAGCCTAAACGGGAGCACCCTGTCACCATTTGATTTTCTCTAGCTTTAGGGATGTGGGTGTGCTCTCAAATCACTTGGAGCATATCCTTGATGATGATTAGGAGATATTAGGATTGGATAGGGACCATAATAACCCTATAGTGGCACAAAAACTAGGTATAGGACACCCATTTTGCCCCTAAGGCCTTAAGGAACCTACAAGCTCAATGATGCAAATCTAAGCTATGAATGATTATTCTAGATTGATTTTAATCCACAGTAGATGTGATATGATGAAAAAATATATGAAGAAAAATGAAAGAAACTAAGATTTATCCATTATTCTAACTACGATGAGCTATGAAAGCATGAAAATGGATGAAATCTAACAATTAGTATGAAAGCTTTAAAGATTTAGAGCTATTCTAGCATTATAACACTACTATGAATTGAAAGTGAATTGGTGTTTTTCTCTTAGGAAGTGAGGGTATTTATAGAATTTGCGAAGGGCTTGGGTTAGGAGGATGAGTTAGGGTTAGGGGTAAGGTTTGAGGTAGAGTAAGAGGTATGGTTTGGCATATGGTAAGGTTTAGCTTGGGTTAAGGGTTGCTCACACATGTGTGAGCAACACTAGGGAAGTGTGAAAGGGGAACAAGTGTGGTAGAAGAGACATGTGTCTCTTTATGATGTTGTAAGAGGCCTTAAAGAGTGTGGAAGGCTTTGAATGAGTGTGTAAGGCTCATTAGGGGAAGGGTTTGACCAAAAGTCAATGGAGACTTGGATTAGCTTAGGAAAAGTAGGTAATTTCTCCTAAGTAGGTTTAGGAAAGATTTAGGGATGATTGGAAGGGTTTAGGAAAGGCTAGAAGGTTCTAGGTTTTGGAGGCTTTAAATAAATATAAAATGTATTTAGGGATTGTGACATCATGTATTGAATATTGATTCAATAAAGATAGGAAAATCATTTAAATTTGATTTAAATGTTTTGGGGAAAGATTCTTTAATTGAATATGCTTAATTAAAATAAAGGAAATTAGTGGCATAAAAATATATTAATTAATTAATTAATTAATTAATTAACAAATGATGTTGTCATCAGGGGTTTTCCAAAAAATAAAAATACTTTATTTTCTAAAGGATTTTTAGGTGTCTACACAAACTTTAAGTTTCCATGGGTGTTATTGTTAGGTATTTATGTTGGGATGAGTCCTTATTTATTGATAAAAAAATTATTGCAATACGTTTCTAAGAAGCTAAAAAATTCTATTGTATCAATTAGAAATTAGTATAAAATGGGGATATTGAACATCATCTAAATGGTTCTAGAGCAATAGGCAATATACAATCAAAGAAAAGAAGGAAGTGTAATTAGTATATTTGTATGTTATGAATTTAATTCATATATTTGTATGTTGTGAATTTAATTCATATATTTGTATGTTATGAATTTAGGTAATTGGAAAATATTTTGATGCATGATAAGTGCAAATGGTTTTTTTTTGTCAGTAAAGTGTTTACTTTATTTTAAAAATAAAATAGGGAAAGAACCTGGCTCGTCCCAGGAATGGTTACAAACCAGGAAACCACCTTCCCAACAAAAAAGAGTCACAATAGAGATCCATTAATAGGTCTAACCCAAAATTCCCTATTACAAGATATGAAAAATAGGTAAACAATCAAGATTTTCCTTTAGTTCCTCCCGTTGTCTAAGAAAAAAGGATCATATCAAAAGATTTTCTCATTTTCTTTTATTTTCTTCCTTTAATAGTTTCCCATCCATCTTCCACCCTAGTTGCCACATTTTGCCATTTCATGAAATGATCCAAGGGAGTCTTCATCATGGTACTTGAATCGCTAACACCATGTTGATGTTGGCATATTGTCGAGGGATTATTCTCCTTGTCTTGAGACCCTAATGGTCTTTTATCTCCTTTCCCTCTAACATAAATGCTCCATTCTTATACTTCATCTCCTTCTCACTACCCGAATAGACAACATTAACATTATTCAATTGAGGTAGTTTTGTTTGATTTGTTTCCCTAGATGGTTGATGTGTCATCTCCTCATTTACAACCTAAGAAAAACTCTTTTGTTGTTCACCTTTATTCTCCACTATGTAGTGGAGGGGGGAGACATACATCCACCAAGAGGTTGTCTTGTTTGATCTTTGTTTAATACAATGTGCAACCATATGTCCTATTTGAAAACATCTTTGATGTCTAAAGGGAACTCCCTCATAATCCAATTGTTTCACCCAACTACCTTTTGAAGTTTTAATTGTTATTTCTTCAGGGTGGGACACAGATGCATCCATCTCCACCATAATTTGGGCATAGATTGAATGAAGAAGATTTGAGGACCTTCATCTATCATAAAAAACCTACCTAAAGAATTTGACCACCTAAGTGTTATGATTCTCCCCTATTCCTTTTGGATCCTACTTATCACTATCACCAACATTACCCAAAACATTTCTTTTGCACACAACCAACTAGTTTTTTGCCAGTGCTTGTAAATAGAGAGGGAGTGAATTTACCCCTTCTATTCATGCCTTCTAAGGATCCTTCACCATGGATCCATATGTATTTCATACCCATAGAGAGCTAAACCACCATCGTGAGAGCTATAGAAACCCTAGGAGCATCATTTGTCTACAACAACTCCATCTTTTCCTCACCCCATTTAGTAAAGTGCAAACATTTTTGAAACACATAAAATAACATATAAAATTGTTGTTCATTTTAAGTAGGCTTGAAATAGAAAAATTATATTTACTAAATATTAGTACTATATGTAGGAGTTGATGAGTAAACAACCCATAGCTCCCAAGAACACTTGCACGCAAACACCTGCCATAGAAAGAGAGAGAAGCAAGAAGCTAGAGAGGCCTAGACACACAGATCCATGAGAGAGGAGAAATCATTGATGTGAAAAAACAAAAGTTGTAATTCAATAATAATATGTGTTACAATCTATTATGAAAACAGAGGACATCAATCCTAATAAAGGAGATCTGAAACTCTAAAAGGGTGGAAAGTCCTAAGTTGCACAATAATAATTAATAAAGTAATTAATTATTATATGCCTAAAGTTTAGCTTAAGCAGAAAGAGATAATAAGTGACTTAGTAATTAAATCAATATGATTTAATTAATAAGTAAACACTTTATTACTCGAACAACCCCCCTTAAGATGAACTTTGGGAGAAGCTAAAAACCTAGAAAGAACTACTGAAAGCAAATTGGTCCCAACAACAAAAGGTCTAATCAAGTACCCAAGTACAAAATAGTCTATGTAAAAGATGATAAATAGGGAAAACCACATGGGAAAAACTCTACTCCAAAAAGAGACGAAGACTAGTTTGAAGGACTAAAGAAGCCTCCAAAACTAGGAATGTTCTAGAAAATAGGAACAAGGATGAACATGTAGAACATCACTGAAGCAAGAAGCTAGAAACTCTATCAAGAAGTAACTGTTGATCTGAAGATCCTCCATTGAAATATGAATAGGTAGAGAAGACTGTATGAGTGCCCTCAAATGAAACTACTCAAATTAGGAGGCAAACAACTGAAGTCAAAGATATAGAATATTGTAATCTGCACTAGTACCCTCAAATGACACTACTTGAATCAAGAGGCAAAGAAAGGAAAACACCTGAACTTGAAGATACATATGGCATAAAAAACATCAAAGTCTAAAGAGCTGATCAATCAAAGTTGGAAGAGTTCTTCCAAAAAATAGGAAAGAGAAGAGTGTCCATATGGTAAATGATCCATCTCACTAGAATGCATAGGTATCCAACCACTGCATCTACCTAGTACATATGGAAAAATACTAAATGCATAGCTCACACTATCAAATCAAGGAAGCAAAAGAACCAATAGTAGAAATCCCCCATAATGCTGACAAGGGAGTAATGATAGGTACACTAAAAAGAATGGCTAGTATGAACTATATGATGAAGAAGAACCAGGAACATTGAAGGTGCAGAGAGAGTACAAACACAAATAGAGATACATGATGCTAATGTCATTGGAGGAACACTCACATGACAAAATTAGATGGAAAACAAAGGCAAACATCAAACCCCCCTAGCACTTTATAATTGTGTGTGAGTACATAAAGCACAAACATGTGCAAGATCCCATACATGCAATAGAATAGCACTTTATCTCAATGCGTGTGCATAAAAGAATTCTACAAAAGTAAAGTAGACATTGCTCAAAGAAGAGCGAAGGCTTCTAAAACAAAAGAACAACCAAAGATGAGCCATTCCTTAAAGGGAAGAGATCCAGGACCTGAAACATCCAAGATATCCACCAGATTGCAAAAATGAAAAAAATTGAATAAAATATACTTGGAGAAGAATCTAGAAAAATGACTCACATAACTGGAAAGGTCTCATAACAATCTTTCCAACAATATATATTTTTCCCAAAATGGAGTCCAGATGCGCAAGATAGAGCTCTGAGAGTGCAAAACTAAACCTCTGGCTTTGAAAGAAAAAAAACACCATAAAAAAAGAAAAATAAAAAATTCAAACCTCCATATCTAGATAGAGCTTGAAAAGAGCTTTTCGACGATATCTTGTTTTCTCAATTTCGACATCGTATGCTCAAGTTATGAGAAAAATACCACAAGTTGTGTTGGAGGGAAGGCAAAAAATAAGCTCTACCTTTGAACTCCTAGTAAGAAAAATAGAGGAAAAAACTCCAAAATAAAATCCCAAAAAGATTCATCTCTAAACAAGCTTTCCAATGGTATCTCATTTGTCAAAAAATGATACCGTATATTCAAGTTATGAGTAAAAAACCATGAGTATGTTGATGGGCCCCAAAAAATGGTGTAGGAGGGCTGACACAGTGTTGATATCAACTAGTTAGGAGGATAAATTTGACGGCCGTATGGCCGTCACCATCAAAAAACCTCTAGGTCCTGGGGGCCAAAAAGAATTGGGCCCCTGGTGATAGGAAACTTGCATACAACAATATGACATTTCCACATAACCCATTATAGATCTGAAGTGAATAAACACTTAAAATCCACATGTAAGAGAATAGACAACATACCCACAAAATGTTACACAAGATATATCTTGGGAAACCCTCATGAGAGAAAAACCCAGCCTCCAAAAGCATCCATCACCATGTATTATTCAACAAAACACCATTGCAATACAACCATGGAAGCCTTCAAAGCCCTAGCCAAAACCAAGCAATCCATGTGAACAAGCATGAATCCACACATCCCATGCCATGCTTCCAACCTTCACAAA
Source organism: Chamaecyparis obtusa (assembly GCA_027943335.1). Lineage (NCBI taxonomy): Eukaryota > Viridiplantae > Streptophyta > Pinopsida > Cupressales > Cupressaceae > Chamaecyparis > Chamaecyparis obtusa. The sequence continues at coordinate 552,226 of BSBK01006768.1, read as the reverse complement.
TACTACCTTTGGCTAACCTGTTTCCACCTATCTCACCTCAACCACTACCCTTATGGTTTCTTTTATAGAAACAAGATCCCACAAAACCACCAAGTGATATTACATAAACCATGTGCTACCAAACCCTATTGAATTGCATTTAATATTGGGTACTTTTATTTACTTTATTTCCCCAATATTAAATAATTACATCAAATAATATCACAATGTTACAATACAACTCACAAAGAATATTCCATGGCAACCTCTACATGTTGCATGTCCATCTAGGTGCAACATTTACATAATAAAATGAAATAATACAATAATAAACATTATTATGGAAGGTGTACAACACCATTTTATCAAAAATCTCCCACTTGTTGTATACATTTCATAAGGGTCAATATGTAGCCACATAAATGAACAAGGAAACAATCCCTCCTAGCACATTCACCATCATGAACTAAAGTACACCATGTGCTCCATCCAGGTACCCACAACAAATCAAAGTATCCACCATCTCATACATGAATGATCCTACCTCATATTATGCCAAAGCCACATGCCATACATAGAATCCATCCAAAGAGAAATCCACTCAACCTATCACAAAAAGAAACATAAATCTTGTACCAACTGATATCCCAAGCACAAATGTAACGCCCCGCCAGGGGACCCAAGAGATTAACACTAAAAGCTATGCTAAGTTATGCAACAATTTTTTATTTTTTTTGTTTACTAAAGTTAACAAGCACATTGAACATAGACTCACAATGATTTACATTCATGAATTTGAATAAACACATCATTTCATTTCCATTCTCAAGGGTCCTTGATGCAGTATTACGTTGTCTAACTAACACTACACTAACATGATCAAATGCTAAATAACTTTTAAGTACATAATGAAAGTAAGTACATCTCTCTAAATCAAATTACATTACATCATATGATCACCTACATCCACTACACATGTCGTAGGGTATGTGGTGATATTTAATACAATTACAATTATCAAATGCAACATGGATCCATGCAGGGATCATAAATAATCAAATAAAATCTCCTACAAGTACAAGATAATATCTTCTGACAACTGATACATGAATCTGCAACAAGGAGATAATCTGGTCCAAGTAACAAATAGGTGATGGAGAATATCCGCAATAGTCTCAATGGAGAAGTACACTACCTCCCAACCATGTGGAACCCAGAGGTCCACCCCACCATGCTAGGGAGATAATACCAGGCCCACAAACATACTAAGGACCAAATCCCAAATCACCACCTAGAAGAATATCTCTAGAACAAGAGGGTAAATGGGTTACCAGAGGCACTGACCTATGTAGGATATCTAGGGTGTGAGTAGGAAGGTGTCATCACATAGATCCACCCTTGAGTTTAGTCCTGAAGGTTCCTCACTAAACCGACGACACTCAAGTGATCATACGTGGCATCAATATCTCTCAAGAAGACAAGTATATCGATGATCCACCCTTGAGTTTAGTCCTGAAGGTTCCTCACTGAACCGACGACACTCAAGGCATGGGCAAAGTATCACAAATTATCTTTTTAATGTTTTCCTAACTAGATCAATTTTTTTATAATGTTATCACTGGAATTAAGAAACTTGTCAATGGATGATCAGTCAGCCACTTGTGGGCCTTGGCGATCCATTGCAAGCCACCCCCTACATCACATCTAGATAACCTACCCTAGTTTCCCAATCAATACCCATCCTGGTTTGTGGCCACATAAATCATATTAAGTTCCAAGTAAACTGATAAACAAGTAAAACATATTCCCATTTCAAAACATAAATCCACTTGGCCACTAATTTAAATTTAATCCACCAGGAGGAAAATAGTAACAAGGATCAATTTGACATCCCAATCAAAATCTCACATCGAAACATCTCAAAATCAAACAACAATAGATCAGAGATATGCAAATCATCATTAACATCAACAATCATAAAGATCAACTTACATCCACGACACATACCCGACCTCTAGATTTCACCCCCTAGTTGGTCATCTAATTCCGTATGCAAAACCACTACAACAACAATAAATCTAACTTGCACAAACAATATACGCAAAGAGAACATCTTACACAAGTAATTAACATGTCATAAGATAAGAAAGGACATAAGGATCATGTTAACATGTAATTTGCTCACACTAATTAATCACACCAATCAGAATATCCACGTCTACAATAAAATGACCATATTGTTAACACTAACAATGCCTATTATAACTTGAGTTAATGAGAACATTATTATTAATCCTGAGGTTTACTATTATGTGAAGAATATTTCAAGGGCATTAATTGAATAATGTCTTCATTAATCTATAAAAGATGACGATGCAAACATATTGGTTATGAAAGTAATACCTAAAGTTAAAGGACCCCAAGCTAATTACAAGATATCTAATAATTAATCTAAATATTGATTACACAATAGATTAGAAGTATTATTTATAGTTACATACCCTTAGTTCATAACTAAATGATAAACCCAATAATTTCACTAATATTAATACTATAATATTGATGCCAATTCATTCATATAACAATTCAAATTTACCTTGCTCTAGGAAAATAACAAATCAGATAATTAATTAAGACAACTCATGTTACTCATTACTTCACTTAACATCCTAATCTAATTTTAGAATAAAACCCCTACTCTTAGAACTCATCATCAACCTACTCAACCTATAACCCTCTTAAATATAAATAAAGTAAGACATAAAAACAAATATTAAAAGTTCCCTATAAACCCATCAAATCTCCCTCTCACCATATCCAATGCAAGGACAAGGGAGGTGGTACGCTGCTTGAAGGGATGTTGAAAGGAAACAAAAATATCGAAACAAGTTTTAATGCCATACAAAAGCTATGTCCAATCTTGAGCACGGGGAAATGGGTGTTGAAAAAGCAAAGTTAAATGTGGGTCCCCCTCACATCTAAGGTAAAAAAAAATCTTAGCCTCTCCTCTTCCTACGCCTCCCAATGAAAGGGACAAGACATTAATGCAAATGCAGGCCCATTAAATTTTGTTTTAAAAGCTAAGTATGGGCTGGCAAAAGGCATACATAGGTTAAAGCAAGAAGGTAAATTTTCATTTAGTAAAAGAAGAAGATATGGGTAGTCAACAATAGACATCACACCTTGACCAAATAAAAGGTTTCATATTAATACATGACATGACTTCTACCATACATGCCTAGACAAGGGATAATATTAAATGAAGTAAGGGGGTTGCTTGAATAAAGTTCATATTTTATTAGTTTATGTCACAAAAAGGTGGCAGGTTTAATATTATAATAATGACTGTGGTTTGGGAATTTGTATGGGAATTTTTTTCCCATTCAAATTCCAGAGAGTTAGAAGCCATATTTTGAACACTTAGTTTTATTTTTGTGTGCTTGTCTCACTTTAGGACTTAGTTTATTTTTTGATATCCCATGCAAGAATGGTTTGTCTCCACATTTGATTACCAAGGTGATTTACCAATTCTTTCAATTTCACAACAATTATGGGATCTATTGAATGGAAAAATATGGCAACATTGGGCCAAGATGTAATTAAGTTCCATTGAGTTATGGATGAACAAGTTTTCCTCTATCTCAAACTTGGATTCCCAAATGGTTGAATTAGAAAGTTTTGGTATGTTTGTGATGTTAAACTTCCACAATGCAAACTAAAACTTTCATTGATTTACTTGCCTCATATTACATTTTAGAAAATGAGTATAAGCTCTTGTTTGATGGATCAATTAAAACTAAATTAGAGCATATTGAGGGAGCTCAAAACTTACCTGGTTCAACAGACAGGCTAATGAAGTCCAACCCCTCAACTGCTATCAGATCTGCTCCCACAAGCTTAGTCCCTTCTCCTCTTCTTTTCTTCTCTTCCTCCAAGCCTTCTCTTCTCTCCAAGCCTCCTCTTCTCTCTCTATTTTCTTGCCTAAATTTTTTGCATATGGAAAAGAATAATAATGACCCCTTTTCTTTTTCAATTCCTCCCCATACCTCTATTAATTGCACTTTCTCCTACAACCTATTATTTTATTCTTTTTCTAAAGTGACATGGAATTTCATCTTATTACATTTTTATTTCTTTTTTCTATCCTTCATTTAAATTAGAATATGTCACTCTCATATATTTCCAATTTATACAATAAGTTGAATCTACATACACATAAATAATATATATATATATATATATATATATATATAAAATTAACATATATACAATTAATAATATTATTATTACAAGTGACATAAGGTATACATATATATATCTAATCATATTTTATCATACTAATAACAATATACTTACTAATACGTAACATAACATAAATTGCTAACAGAATTAACACATCAACCCACAAAGTTAAGATACGACACATGCAAGGGAAAAATCCTAGGATCAATATCATGCTCAACAGGGAAAGTGTATCGAATTCATTCGGCCAGAACGGATTCAAATCAAGCAAGTCAAGTGAGATTCCATCCAATCCTCTAGGATGATTAGGTTGGGCTAGGGAAATTGGCCTAAGTGCTAACTCCCCTTCTCCTCCATTGAGACATAATGAGGGCACGCTCATCCTGTCAAGCCAGGGAAGTCGATGCTCGATACCTGCAACCTGCATAAAACAACTGCATGTACATGTGCATATATAAACATAATAGCAGACAATGATAGGGATGGCTGGGACGTGTGGACCCGACTCAATGCAGGTAACTACGCCTCCTCCACTACCATACATGCACGTCAAACAAAAAAGAAGACATACATGAGAACAAACACGATACCATACACATGCAGGTATGGGGTAAGTACCAGATATGAATAATCATCTAAATTACATCAATTAATACATGCATATGAAACATCATATAAAATCCATCATTACTAAATTTAACCATCACATAATGTTTTTGGTTCAGATCTAAACATGATAATCAGCATCAAAGTATAACTGTTTAATTACACACCATAATATAAATATGAAATATGTCTGGTCTAATCCGCTAAGGTAAAACATTATCAGCTAAAACAAAGTCTCAACAGTAATAAGCTGCGAGGGGTATTACAACAAACCCTCAGTCCAAAGGTAATAACATATATATGTAGTCATCAAAACCATAGCTGAAGTAGCACCCACAACAAGTGCTAACCCATCCAACCATCCATACCTCTAAGGTATACCAAGTGAATCCCAAATCAACATATCCAACCTGTAACCTGCAACCAAAATCCTCAAGAGAAATACTTGACACATACAAACCAAGAAGCTCCCACTGCAAAGGTAATGTCAAATCTGAAAAAACAATCCACTCATAACATTTCATAGAAGTGAATCCATGTAGTATCAAGGACATCTGCAACAATATACAACATATAAACCAATATCCTATAAGAAAAACTCTCACAACAATTCTCTAAAACTCTCCCAAATTCTCCACAACCAACAAAGCAAAGAGATAAAGGAATAACCATCTCATCTCTCACATGACACACATGAACACAAACCAGTGATCACAAACTCTAACCAATCTCAAAACCAATGTAAGTGAAACTGAACATCCAGGAAGATAACCAATACAAAAGAGACTATACAAATCATAGCTTGTATCATGTCCTTCTACACACACCTCTAGATGTCAACTATGCCAAGTATGATCTCCTCCATAAAACCCCAAACAAGAAGCCACAACAACATCCAAACCATACCATATAACCAATCATGGATGTAAGCCTCTCACAATAAGATCAAACTCATAACCATTCCTAAACTAATGAACATTCCCAATAAAACCATCTCCTAGTCTCAACCATGATGATATCATAATAAAAACATATGCATAAGGAGATAACCAATGCCAAAAAAACATCTCTCAAATGAACCCTCCAAAACTAACTCACATCATAGCTCAAGATCCATAAAAGATAAACATAAACATAATGCACCTGAGAAAAAACAAAGGGTTATACCTCTCAAGTAGTAAATTGTCAAGTAGACCAAGAGTGGGAATGAGAATGCTCATCAAGATATCCAAGTCTCCAACCAAGACTAATCTAAGAATACTCTCCTCTCAAGTCCATATCAGGTGAATGCTCCTCGATCTTCCTGTTGAAACCAGAAACCATCGCAACACATACATCTCTAATCACAAGAGTAAATCAACATCAACTCTATCTCTAAGTATCCATGAGCTTTTGTAACCAATCAATCCATGCCAATTCCAAATGCAACATAACAATATCATGAAGTATCTAGCAAGTGATCAATGTACTCAATACCAAGAAACTACACCAAGATCAATGTCAAAAATCCAACCTAGGAACTAGGATCATAAACATGACAACCATGACCTAAACCATCTCAACCAAAGAGAAACCATACTCCATATGAACATACCATAACATGCCAAAAAACTCTAAATGCGTATCAAGAGTATACTGTGACATAATAATGAAACAATCCTAAAACCAAAGATAACATGTCAAATGAAATCATAAACCGAACCTCTACTAAGGACCCCATGAGTCCTCAAGATGTAACCATCTCCACACACCATGAAGAACCATCTCCATACACCATGAAGATAACAAGTGCACCACCAAATGTCAAAGACGCTTTTGTAGCAACATGATCTAAGACACCCTCCAACATCTGCAAGCACTAAATCCATATCACTGCCAATAAATCCTACTCAATTGTGGTACCGAGTCACCCATATAATCATGATATAAATCTCCTACACCAAGAAGATACAAAATTAGGAACCAATCCCGCACTGCCACACCATCACTATCACAAGCTCCCACTGAACCATGTATCCAAGCTATCCATGACATCATGATGAAACCATCCTCTAACATGAGAATCAACCAATGCATCAAACCATCAAAGAACTCAAAGGGCATAATCATGAGCTCCCCAAAAGAAACAAAAAATAACCATGATCCTCAATCAAGAAGATATGTCATCATAACCAAATCAAGAATCCAAACAAATAATCTTCAACCAAAATACCTGTCAGCATAACATAGTCAACCATAATCCTCCACCATGATTGTACATGATAAAAACATCTCATCCCCTCTACCTGGAGACAAATCAACAAATCATGTGACAAAACCATGCCACCAATCTGAATATGTACCAATAATGAAAGAACAATGGGTGTAAACAACCCATATCCAAGCCATAAATGCAACCTGTAAGTATAGACCACTTACACAAATGAAAAAATTGTAGACCCAACAAGACATCATACATATCCAAATCAAACTGATAACCATGTCAACATGAGACCAATCTGATATATAATTCGAGTATACAATGACATCCAAATCCAAATCTCTAAAAAATAAACCATGTCATAAACTCACAATGTCACCATAGTCAAAATAATCATAAACCTATTCAGATCAATATATCAAAAAATAAATCATGTCAAATCTACACCAAATCTGAACCAATGTGTAGAGCTCTCCAAAAGCTTTCTGTCAACTATTTGAAGTCCAAAATCTGACTTTGTATGCCCAAGTTATGCCCGAATCTGTGCTCAAAATAAATAACATATAACTTTAGGGCTCTTATAATATGACAAAATATTTTTGATTAAGGTAAAAATAGGTTTTGAATGGAACCCAAAACCATTTACAATAAAACATACAGATTTTACATTTCAGCTTTTACAAAAAGAGACACCTGCAATGAAAACAAAAGCAGGCCCCAAACCAACCCGAGACAAGACAACAAAAACAAAAAGAAACAATTACTAGCATAACCACCAGCAAGCTACCATCTATCAACCAGAATAGACTACATATTGTTAATAGTCTTCTCCACCTTCTTTTCAAGGTCCTCCATCTTCTGAATGGCTTCTTTTAAATCTTTCATCTCCTTAGGAATTTCAGGGACCTTCCTTTGGATGCAGCCCCTAGTTCTCATTCCTGGTCTAGTGTTCCTAGCATCATCATTAATCGTTATGGTAGTTTTTTCCAGCAGACTTTTTTCCAGATAGTTGTACAACATTTTTAGGTTCATAACAGAGGCATTGAGGCCCTCATTGTTGTGCTTCAAGACCTCATTTATTTTGTACCCATTGTAACTGATTTTTTTTTTAGTTCTTTAAGCTTGTTGTCAACCATCTTTTTAATTTCAACAGTAATGTCCTCATTTAGGTTATTATTTTTTACCTTATCCAAAAACTTCTTTTCCAGCCTTTCCAGCTTAGTAGTTAGGGTATTCATTGTTTCCTCCATGGCCTGAAGGTAATTTTTCATTTCCTACATCTCCTACATAATCCATTTATCCAAATGAATATTGTGGCCTTTGGTCTTCTTAACCTCCTCCAGAATAGTAGCATCCATCTTGAAGCCTACGGTAGCCTCCTTTTGGCTATTGCCTTTCTCATAGCTTGACTGGCCTTTCCCTTCCTTTTTTTTAGTTAGATCTTCTTCTTTCTCTTCTGGTCTTGGGTCATCCTGACCGTCTTTCTCCTCTTCAAATTCTTCATCTTCAATTTCTTCCTCTTCAGTTTCTTCTTCTTTACCCCCTTCTTCCTCCTCATCATCTTCTTCCATGTTTTCCTTTTCCTTCATGGCCTCTTGTGCATTTTCTTCAGGATTCAGGTCCTATTTTTCCTGAGCTTCCTCCTCTTTACCAAAGTCCTCTTTGGCATTCTCCTCTTGAGTGCTTCCCTTTCCCTAAGACAAAGGTCTTTTGTCTCCAGCATCATCACCGCTGTCATTGCCTTTTTTCTTGTCACTTTTGTTTCCAGCATCATCACCACTATCAATGGCCTGTTTATTGTTTTTGCTTCCCTTCTTGTGAGTTTCATCCTTTCTCTCTTCCTCTTTGTTATCCTTTCTTTTGCCAGTAACCATTTTTGGAATAGGATTCGGGATAATATCCCTAGCATAGTCTACAATGAGGAGAATCAATCCCTCATGCAACACCAGATTGCTCACTTTCTTCTTGTTCTCAGTAATACTATTGTTCAAAGAGCTCAACAGAAAGTATGGGAAGGAGACCTTTTTTCTGTGCCTAAAGTGGTTTTCCAGAACAAAGTGTAGGTTATAAATTTTAGAGTAACGCCCATCTAGTGTCAAGTACTTAATCAACACCTTCAACATTTTAGCCCAAAACTCCTTGATTTTTGTGATATCTACATAATCCCCTTTTCTTTTGGTCATCAGAGCTTCTTCATCCATAGTTTTATGAAAAAGCTTAAAAGCTTCAGAACCTATATGCTTATTATCCCTATAAAAGTGCATTCCTTCCATGGATAAACCAGTAATTTCAGAAATAAGGGTAAGAGTAAGGGGGAAATATTTGCCCCATAAATTAACTTTTCCATTAACCCAACCTTCAACAAACTTAGTAGTTACCTGTTTATCATAACCATGAAGCTTTTCAATGTACAGTGTGACCCCTCCTTTCTTCAACTTCTTCTAGACCTTCTTCTCTTGTCTCCATTTCTCACAGTCAAAAGGCTCCTCCCTTCTTAGACCTCCTCCCATTTTCTGAATGTTGTTACTGTTCTAGCTCAAAATATTACCAATTTTCCAAGACACACGACTCGGCTTGCTCTTGCTATTAAAAACTCTTAAAATTACCCAGAATCTATGTGTTGTTAAAGCTGAAATAATGAACGCACACTTAACCTTAGATGCAGCTCTCCTCAATAATTAATTCTTCATTATCATCATTAATTTGAGTGGCTTTTCCCTCCTTGTGATTAATTTTATCATAAGTGATTAGACTTATGATCTCTATTTTTAGATTTACTTTCCCCATCCACATTTTTGTGACATAATTATGGGCCCCCTCATTTTCCAACCTGTTCGTCGGCTTGTTACCTTCACGGTATATGTGGGTGACGTGGCTTTCCTCAAAATTTTGCATTATCATCTTGACTTTATCAATTATGTGAGCTATAGTCCACAAGCTCTCATTTTTACCTTTAATACAATTAATTATGTTGAAGGAATCACCTTCCAGCCAAAGCTTCGAGCATCCCATATCTTTAGCCAACTTCACTACATAGAGCGCTGCCTCAGCTTTCGCAACATGGTTAGTTTAAATTCCCAACAGAGCTACTATAGCTCCTAGATAATTACCATCCCAGTCTCTTATTAGGCCTCCCCCTCCAGCCCTTCCAGGGTTTCCTCTAGTAGAGCCATCAAAGTTCCCTTTTAACCATCCCATAGGAGTAGTCCACATAACATTGTCTCTAGGATTCGGGTCTGTCCTGCTCTTCAAGTTGTCCCAGGATATGGTATTATCATTATTGAGGTTAGGATTCCATGTGATAGATTCTTTCTTTCCTATGCTTCTAAAATTTTCCATGAGGCTTTTGCACACAGAGTTAGCAACCTTATGAGAGGGCACAATTTTTTCTCTAAAGACTCTATTGTTCCTCTCCTTCCATATTTTCCAAGTGAAGTGAGGGAGAACAAGTTTCCAAAGATTCTTAGCATTTTTGTCATGAAAAGGGCACTACCATTGCTGAACAAAATGCTAGAGGTTTTGAGGCTTAACCCACTTCAGGTTCAAAGACACGAGGATAGAGTCCCACACCTCTCTAGCAAAGGAACAATGGATCATTAAGTGATTACAAGATTCAGCCTCTTCACAGCACAAGATGCATCTATTCAGCATTTGGAATCCTCTTCTAGTGAGGTTGTCCATTATGAGGATTTTATTTTGAACAAACAACCAAAAAAACATGTTAATTTTTGGGATTAGATCTTTGTTCCATACCTGAGAGCAGAGGGGTTGGTCATCTTGAGGGATGAGGAGGGTCAAGGCAGAAGCAACTGAGAACTTGCCAATGTTATCAGGGCCCCAAATTAGATCATTAGACACATTTTCTTTGATAAACCAATTATTCAGTTGTTTATTCACCTCTTTGAATCTATCACCCTTTAATCCAAGATCTATCTATTCATCATTAATCCAGTAGTCACTCACCTTTTCCCAGATAGTCTCTTTACATTCCTAGATCACTGTTTTCCATTCCTGGTAATCAATAAGAGGCTTTTCCATTAGTCATTTATCATCCCAAAACTGGATCTTCCTGCCATTTCGCAGCTTCCATCTAACACCTTTTCTGACTAATTTCTTACCCTTGCTGATACCATTCTAGACATACGATCCTTGGACGTCAATTTGAGAGTGAAGAGTGCCTTCTAAGGAAGTGAGATGGTATTTTATTTTAATGATAGAATTTCATTCTTTTTCTTCTTCAAATATCCTCCAATATTGCTTTGCTAAAAGAGCTTTGTTTGTATTAATTATGTTTCTAATGCCCATCCCCCCAAATTTCTTAGGTTTACAAACCTTTTCCCAGGCAACCATGCTGAATCTTTTTTTCTCCTTGACTCCAGTCCAAAGGAATATTTTTTGGATTTTTTCAATAAGGTCGGCATACTTTTGAGGTATTTTAAACAAACTAAGAGCATAAATTGGGAGATTTTGAAGAGTTGCCTTAAACAATTGGACTTTTCTAGCTTGGCTTACAGTAGCTCCTTTCCACCCAACAAGTTTATTGTGGAATCTGTCAAGGATTTCATTCCAGAAATAGGCTTCAAGTTTCAGACACGGAGGGAAACCCAAATAAGGAGCAAGAAGCATCCCTATCTTACAACCTAAAATAGAATAGATTTTATTCATTCTTTCTTCTAGAGTATTAATAAAGTACATAAAGCTTTTCTCCCAATTGATAAATTGACCTGTAGCATTAGAATAGATATTGAGGGCCTTTTTCAAATTCCTCACTTCTTTGACAAAATATTCTCCCATTAGAATCGTGTCATCAACAAATTGTTCATGAAAACACTTAAGACCAGAGGAAGAAGGTTGGAGACCAGAAATCTACCCATTAGTTACCATACTATTAATAAATCTCCAAGACATTCTGTCATGATAGCAAAGAGGATAGGAGAGATAGGATCTCCTTGTCTCAAACCTCTGGAGGGTCTGAAGAAGGGAGAGGAGCCCCCATTCACAATGACAGAAGAGGAAACTGTAGTAACCAGTTGCATAATAAGTTTAACTACCCCTAGATCAAAACCAAAAGCCTGAAGAATTTTTGATAAAAAATCCCAATCCACTCTATCATAGGCTTTCAATAGATCAAGCTTCATCAAGAAACCTTGTTTCCTAGATTTCTCCAAAGAAAGGATATTCTCATGCATGACTATTATGGAGTCCAGAATCTGTCTCCGCAGGACAAAGCCATTTTGTTGAGGAGAAATAAGATTAGGAAGAAGTTTTAAGAGTCCGGAAGTAAGGACCTTAGACATAATCTTGTACAAGGAGTTACAGAGACTAATAGGCCTGAAGCTATTAGTAGCATTGGCTCCTGGTCTTTTCAGAATAAGAGCTATAAAAGTGGAGTTAAGTTCCTTAAGGATAGACTTAGAGCCAAAGAAATCTTTCACATCACACCACACATCTTTCCCAGTGATGCTCCAGAAAGATTGAAAAAAGAACATTTGGAACCCATCCGATCCTGGAGATTTTTCTCCTTCAAAAGAGAAAACCGCCCTTTTGGTTTCTTCTTCCTTAGGGATAGCTTTGAGGAATTTGTTGTCCTTGGACTCCAAAATTTTGGGAATGGAATGTAGTAAAATGTTTTGATTCTCTTGGTTTAGATTTGGCTCTTTAGAGAGAAGAGAGGCAAAATAGCCCATCATTTCTTCCCTTATTTCCTCTTCTTTTGATATAGTTCCCCTAGTAGTATCTAATGAATTAATTATGTTCATAGCTTTATGCTTCATGGTAGTAAGATGAAAAAATCTTGTGTTTTTGTCTCCCACACTCAGCCATAGAGACCTAGATCTCTACCTCTAGAAAGTCTCTTCTTTCGAAATGATGTTGTGGTAATCTACATGATTTGATTATGTCTCCCCATAATTAGACAAAATGTTAAAATCACATAATCAAACTTTCACAAAGTTGTAGTTCTCTGAATTATCTTTCCAACGACTATAAGAAGTCCAAAATCTGATATCCTAAGAGAAAGTTATGGCTGTTTTACCAAGACAGTCTTTTTACCATTTCCACTGCGATTTTTTTTTTGTGATGAAAATTTTGATGGAATTAAATTTGACGGTCGTCATGGGCTGAAAATAAAAAAATCTTTTGCATTTTCTACTGACATGGCCAAACTAGGGTATATTTTATATCAAAATTCATGGCAAGGCCAACCCGGATCCATGGCGAGGTCCATTTCTACCTAAGAGGTCATCTATGCAAACTCCCCTCCAAAACCCTCATTTAAATGAAAACATCCAAAAAACCTTTTGACCACCAATTTCTGATGCCCAAAAACTACCAACATCTCATCATAAAAACAAACCAAAAAACCCTCAGATTTGTGCAATAAACAACCTACAAAATCCATATATCTTGTAATTTCTAACATCCTTTCACGCATTCCCATGGATTCAACCTAGGGTTACAACACCACAACCATAGCTCTGATACCACTTGATAGGAAACTTGCATACAACAATATGACATTTCCACATAACCCATTATAGATCTGAAGCAAATAAACACTTGAAATCTATATGCAAGAGAATAGACAACATACCCACAAAATGTGACACACGTTATATCCTGGGAAATCCTCATGAGGGAAAAACCTAGCCTCCAAAAGCATCCATCACCATGATTCAACAAAATACCATTGCAATACAATAATGGAAGCCTTCAAAGCCCTACCCAAAACCAAGCAATCCATGCGACAAGCATGAATCCACACATCCCATGTCATGCTTCCAACCTTCACAAATGCTACATTTGGCTAACTTGTTTCCACCTGTCTCACCTCAACAACTACCCTTGTGGTTGCTTTTATAGAAACAAGCTCCCACAAAACCACCAAGTAGTATTACATAAACTATGTGCTACCAAACCCTATTGACCCACATTTAATATTGGGTACTTTTATTTATTTTATTTCCCCAATATTAAATAATTACATCAAATAATATCACAATGTTACAATACAACTCATAAAGAATGTTTCATGGGAATCTCTACATGTTGCACATCCATCTAGGTGCAACATTTACATAATAAAATTAAATAATACAATAATAAACATTATTATGCAAGGTGTACAACACCATTTTCTCAACCCCTGGTCATGTGGTGACCAGGGGCTAGCGGCTGGAGGGCTAAATATTGGCTCCTAGGGGCTCCTCATGTGACCAAGGGCTGGACGAAGGGGTTGAACTTCTGGGCTAAACACCTGTTAACCCCAGATGGTTAGCCATGACCACTGACGGTCACCTAGGCAGTCACGTCGATGGTGACGCCGCTGGCATTTCCCATTGGTGGGGTTGCTGGCGATGACACCCAAGGATTTTTATTTATTTTGTTTTTGATGCTCTACCTTAATTTGTGTGCCCAAGCCGTACAGCCTGGGAGGCAAAAAATGCCTCAAAATGCAATGACATCCAAATCAGACATGCCTTATATCAAAATAAGGGTTCTTGGATGGTACGAGCTCAATGATGAAGTCCATTTGAGCAAAAAATGCTCCAAAAAATAGTTACTACCTCGAGATCTGTGTTGAGGCCGGTTGCAAAAAAAATTGCCATAGATTCCAACTTTGTCCAAAATGGATGAACTTTATATGGATTTAGGAGTTCTTGGGTGCTCTAAACGCAATCGGTCCATTTGAGGCCAAGATGACCAGAAATAGAGGTCCCCCCAAATCTAACAGAAAACCCTCTGAAATTCAAATCTGACGAACATGGCCAAATCTCTCAAGAAGATGACATGGGAAAACATATTTGAAGCTCTGATACCATGTAGGAGTTGATGAGTAAACAACTCACAGCACCTAAGAACAACTACACGCAAATGTGTGTGTGAATTTTGTACCTAGCTGTAGACACAACACTTCAGTAAAACATTAGAGGTTAGTTAAAATAAAAAATCGTGCAGTGAAATGAAAACTAATCTAACCAAGCAATTTACTACCTTCTAGTAGGTGTGAGTATGTATTCTCAGATTGGACCGAGATCAGTGACCTTGATGACACCTAAACGAAGGATTTGAATGCAGAATCTAGATATGAAATGAGTGCAAATTAATCTTTTTTAAAAATATTTTCTATGCAATTATGAATGAAAAATTGATTGAATCTATGCTAGATGAAAAATTGATATGCAAAATAAGCTACAATGATATGCTAATAAGGTTGATCTCACAAAAGTTGTTGATTTGCAAAGAAGCTTCAATTCTTCAGTTGTCGATTCACCAGCGTGATTGTGCAAAATCATGGCTTGATTTTGGCAGAGTAAGTATGCAAACTTATGAGATGATTTGTGAAGAGCTAAAGCCTTATTTTATAGAAATCCAGGGCTTTGGGGATGCATGGAAAAAGCCATAAATCACTCAGGTTGATTTTTGAATCAACAAGGAATTAAAGATAGTTAACTCAAAAAAAATCATGCAAAAACAACTTTTGGATTTAAATTAGAAGTTGAGATCAGCTTTTAACTCAAAAGAGAGTTGAGATAATTTTTAAAACAACTTGAATTGATTTTTTGATTTATAGTTTAACTATTTTTTGGATGTGCATAATTAATTATGAAATAAATAAAGTGATTTATCCTCAACTTAACTGATTTTAAAAATAAAACAACTGATTTATGGGTTAATCAATTATTAAATCAAACTTTTATTCAAAAATTATATTATTAAATTTGACAATTGACATTAATTAATTAAATAAGAATTTAACCAATTAGTCATAGGATATTTGATTTATTGTCAAAATGAAATAATATGATTTAGGAATAAATATAATTAAATCCAATGAAATAATTAAGTGGCAATATTAAATCTAATTAATTAAATATTGAGAATATTCAATTAATCAAACTTTAGGATAAATAAGATTTATCACCGAATAATTACTAAATTAAAGATAATTAGGATAAATAGGAATATTACTAGGAATATTCCCTGATGCATAATTTGAGATAATCAATTAGGATTCGATAATGTGCCGATGTGCCTTAGGTTAGGACTTTGATGTCGATTTCATTCGATGTGTCGATATAGGAGGTTAATGAACTTATAGCCCATTTTTGGGGTATTACATTTTTCCCCTCTTTGAATTGTTGTGCGAAGTGCAATGGTTCAAAGACAGTCTGTGTATGATGTTGAAACTGATGTTTGAAATTGATATTGATATGAAGATAATAGGTCCTGAATGACCAAAGATAATGTTAATTATAATAGCAAATGAATTGATGATTGCGAAGAAGTGTCAAAATGCTTGATTCTGAACCTTATGATTGCGAAGAAGTAAGTGACCGATTCTAGACCCAATTGTCGATAAGAATCACATTGGTATCACATCTGAACCCTTCAGTTACAAAGAACCAATGATATAACTCTAATGAATCATTGGTTACAAAAGACTGATATAGTTTACAAGATTAAGAGAATACCAGATTGATATGGATGTTGATGAATCTGATATGCCCCGAGCGATGATTGATTTTCCCCAAGCGATGAGGTCTTTTTGATGAATCAACAACTAGACGTGGTTGTTGTCTTGATTACTAGAGAAATATATGATTTCAAATTTAGATTATAGACTTTGAGTGATGTGTAATACCATGCCCCCTTTTGGGATTAAAATTGAAATCTGACAAGAAAAGTCAGCTTTGATAGTTTAGAAGCATGTTAATTGATTTGAGAAGTGGTTATACACATTCAAGAATGCATTCTACATCGTTTGGAGGTCCAGAAGACCAAGTTTGACTAGGTTTGACCATGAGTTGACCATGGTTGACCAAGTTGAAATTTTGATAGTTTGATGTAAGATAATCAGTTAGGTTGAATACTGGATTTCTATGATGATGGAAGGTTGATTATGCAAGTAGTGAATAATATAAACAATATCAGATTTTGATTTTGATCCCAAAAAAATATTCTACTTACTATTTTGTTGGAGGAACCTTCATGTGAGATTCAGCTCTTGTTAGATTTGAAGATGTGATTGAAGAATCATTTAAGCATTGAAGTTTATCCAACCATTGTGAGATCATGCAAACATGCAAAGTGGAAAGAGACATGCAAAATGAAATGCAACCTAAGACTTAGGACCTAGTCACTGATCATGTGTCGGTCATTCTCATCATTGAATTTTTAGGTAACCGGATAAATCAATACAATGCCCACTAGTTAGAAAACCATAGACATATGAATATCGATTTGTATATGCAAGAATCAATACAACACCCACTGATTAGGCAACCATGGACATATGACTATTGGTTTTATTTTTGGAATGTCAGATCAGATATAAGCACCAAGGCATAAGCGCCAGGATGACTTGAATATCATGTCCATTTTGATATAGCAATTTGTATAAGCATCAAAATGTAAACATCGTGATGACCAAAATACACCTTGTGTTGAACAAACACATCAAACAATCAAGAGATCATCCTAAATCCAATGTGAATTACCCGTAGTGACCCTTTATCATTCACATCCTTAGGTAAGATCGCATTTCACAGTAGGAGAAATAACTCACTAAAAAAGACAATAGTTAGATCAAACTTCCTTGAATTTTATGGGTATCAATGGTCGAGGTATGCATGGCCATCCAATTCAAGATAGAGGCTCTTACAATCGAACACCATTTCAATTCAGAATTTCCAAAGTTGTTAGATGTTCACAAACAAATAGAAAACAAAAAAAAGATTATGCCCCCAGTCATCACTCTCTAAATCTTGTAAATGACATCATCGAAGAGCTTGTGGGGACATAATATGCAAAAATCTTAATGCGAATTAGTAAGCATACAAGGAGATAAAAGCATGTAAAGCACAGATTGTTTTCAATTTGTGTTTGATGTTTGATTGCGTTGTTGTAGATGCAAAATCCTTTCTGGAGAGGAGACTGACTGACTGACTAGGATGAAGCTTCAAAGGACTCTGACTGGATATGACACGTCTAAGATATACTAGAGGCCATAGGATATGACATTGATTGCCCCCAAGTTTTAATATTGATAGGATACAGACACTTGAGTTGACTGGTGTACAGACCGACTTATTGAAAATAAGAATGTGAAAACAAACCGGGAGATATGTACAAACTAAAGCAAGACTGAAAGTTGGGAAAGACCAAGATTGCACTGATAGATGGAGCATTTTGAAACAAGTGGCACCCGTTTGCTGGGTTTTCACCATCTTGGCAGAGATTCTATTTTTGCTACTAAGGCGCCTGTTTCCAGGTTTTCACCAAGGCACTTTTTCTTTTTCTTCTTTTTTTGTATTTTTCATTTTTTCAATTTTTTTTATACTTCTGATATTTTTTACTTTTTTTGTGAATCATCAAGGCACCCATTGCTAGTTTTTCACCAAGATGTTCATTTTTTTAGGACTTTTCTGATTTTTAAGATTTTTTCAGGACATTTTACCATAGACTGAATGCCTTAGGCGTAGAATTTCTTCAGATGGAGAACATTGATTGGTTCTTGGAGCTGTTCTCCTTCAGTCGTTGAGAGTTGATAGGCACCAGAGCCAAAAGTAGTAGTGATTACAAAGGGACCTAGCTATATGCACCCTAAAATGGTCACCTAGACTTTGGGCCCCCATTCAGCAATTTATCAAATCCCTGAATCAATATTTTCAAAAATCAGCATTTTATCAATTATATCAATTTCCTTGATCAAGTCCTATTTTATCATTTTTTATTATTTTCCTTGGGCTAACCATTTTATCCTAAGTCTTTATTTATTTAAAAGGAATATTTCCTCCCCTTTTATTAAATAAAAAGCCCCACTTTTCCTCTTATCCTAAGTTGCACAAATAAAGCATTATTCTTATTTTATAAAAAGGAGAAAAATACTTTGTCTTATATGGACACAAAAATCAACTCTTATTTTCTCATTGGAGGATATTTGTGCACATGGATTGCTCCTCTTTCAAGCTCCACCCTTGATTAAATCTTTTTCCTCTTAATCTCCATGGTCCATTCTTTCTCATTTCCTATAAAAGAAGAGCTCTCTTCCTCATTTGCATATCAATCTTTTATGCTAATGTTATGCTGCGGGTTTTCTAGGTAACTTTGGAGCTTTTGAAGATTTGGAGCATTCTTGGCTTTTGCATCTACATGCTATCATAGTTTCATTTCTTGCATTGTCATGGTATTCATAGCTTCATATTTAGCTTAGTTTCCTTTATGCTTTAGATTACTTCATTTAGCTTAATTAGGAGGCTTTGTAATACTTGCATATTTCCTTTCATAGCTTAGCTTACATAGCTTGCATTTTCATTCATAGTATAGCTTTGCATTGCATTTCATTTTGATTCTTGGAGATATTGGCATTCTTTCCCTTGTCTTCATTTGAATCTCTCATTGTGTGGTTGACTAGCAAGGTCATAAACTTAATAGCTCTAGCTGAGAGCAATCACATAATCTTGCAACTCCATACATAGAGAGCTCTAGGTCACTTTCTAAGGTATCCCATTCATGGATTCCCTTGGATATAATGACTTAGAGAAGTGCACTATTTAGAGTACACACCAACCAGTTGGGTTCAAACTTCCCCTTGCATTCTCTATGTGATTGATTTTTAAGAGTCTCTCTCAAGACTAGATCGCCAACCTGAAATTCTCTGTGTCTGACTTTCTTGTTGTAGCCTCTAGACATTCTCTTCTGATATACTCTAAGGTGATCATATGCTACTTTTCTGCGCTCATCTAGTAGTTCAAGTTCTTGCAACCTAGACACTTTGTAGTCATCATCAGTTACTAGAACATGCATTCTAATTCTTAGTGATGGGATTTCAACCTCAATAGGAAGTACTGCTTCAGACCCATAAACTAAAGTGAAAGGTGTAGCTCTAGTAGGTGTTTTGATACTTGTTCTATAAGCCTAGAGAGCTGAATTAATCATGAGATGCCAGTCTCTTCCTATTTTATTAACTATTTGATGCAAGATTTTCAATAGATTCTT
Organism: Chamaecyparis obtusa; assembly: GCA_027943335.1. Classification (NCBI taxonomy): domain Eukaryota; kingdom Viridiplantae; phylum Streptophyta; class Pinopsida; order Cupressales; family Cupressaceae; genus Chamaecyparis; species Chamaecyparis obtusa. The sequence continues at coordinate 532,200 of BSBK01006768.1, read as the reverse complement.
GTTAGAAGCCTCTGCTTGTCCATTCCCTTGAGGATAGTAGATAGATGACCAATTTTGTGTAATCTTGAATTTAGCACATAAATCATCTAGATCTTTGTTCTTGAATTGTCCACCATTATCTGTGATTATGGAATGAGGTATCCCATATCTACATATGATATACTTCAATATGAACATAGATATTTGTTTTCCAGTTGCTTGTGTCAAAGGGACTGCTTCTACCCATTTTGTAAAATAATCTGTAGCTATGATTATATGGGTATGTCTATTAGAAGAATGAGGATGTATAGCTCCTATAAGATCAAAAGCCCATTGGTGAAAAGGCCATTGTGTAGTAAAGGGAATTAGGTCTCTCCCTGGAGCATGAATTAAGTTGCCATGCACTTTGCATTTTTTACAATTCTTAGCAAACTTGATAGACTCTTTCTCCATTGCAAGCCAATAGTACCTAGCCCTAATAAGTTTTTGAGCTAATGTTAAACCATTCGAGTGTGACCCACAAATACCATCATGGACTTCCTCTAATGCACATTAAGACTCTTCCTGTTCTAAACATCTAAGTAGGGTACCATCTAGACCTCATTTGTATAGATCGTGACCAATGATCACATATCGGGAGGCATTACGGATAAGGTATCTCTTTTCATGGCGGTTGAAGGTATCGGGAATGATTTGGTCTTGGAGATAGGAAAATAGGTTTTTGTATTTGGATGAATCATGACCAACAACAGTGTAGATCATGTGGGTGTTAGGGGAATCATATGCAAGATAAGATAGTGCTTCCACTAGGAACTCGTAGTGTAGCTCATGTTCAGGCTACTATAATAAAGTAGATAGCATTGCCATTACATCGGCAGCCTTATTCTCTGTTCTAGGTATTTGCTCAAATGTGATAGATATGAAATACTTCTATAGATCATCTACCATTCTCTTGTATGGGATGAGATTTTCATCTTTAGTTTGGTACACATCATTGACTTGATGGATAACAAGTTGTGAGTCTCCATGAATGTGTAATTCTGTTACTCTCCATTCAATTGCTATTTTCATACCATTCAAAAGGGCTTCATATTCTGCAATATTATTTGTGCAAGGAAAATTTAATCTGAACGCTTTAGGTATAGAGTATCCTTGAGGAGGTATGAACAATATACCTGCTCCTGATTCATTCTATGTATAGGAGCCATCAAAGAACAACTTCCATTCTCTAGAAGAAAAAGTCATGATAGAGGAATCTGGAAATTCCATTTTCATTGGTGTATCATCAATCATAGGTGTATTTTCTAATTGATCAACAATGACCTATCCTTTGATATCTTTTCTTTCCACATATTCAATGTTAAAGTCACTTAAGAGCATGACCCATTTAGCCAATCTACCTGTGAGGGCAGCTTTGCTTAGTAGGTACTTGAGTGGATAAATTTTAGCTACCAAATGTGTGGTATGAGCTAACATATAATGTCTCAGTTTCTGTGATGCAAAGATCATGAATAGACAAGCTTTCTCAATCATTGAATAGTTCTTCTCGTATGAAACCAATATTCTATTGATATAGTATATAGATCTTTCCTTTTTGTTCTCATCATGTTGCGCAAGTAATGCCCCCAGTGATGTATCTGTACTGGAGACATATAAGATCAAAGGCTTCCCTGGAATGGGAGGCATCAAGATAGGAGGATTTGATAGATACTTCTTGATATGGTTAAATTTGTTCTCACATTCTTCCTTCCATGCAAATGTCACACCTTTATGTAATGTTTTTGTAAAAGGTTGTGATATATCTACTAGCTATGATATGAATCTTTTGATAGATTGGACTCTTCCTTACAATGTCCTCATTTGACTAATATTATTTGGAGGTTGCATCTCCATTATAGCCTTCACTTTAGCTAGATCAACTTCAATGCCCTTCTTTGAAACTATGTATCTTAAGAGCTTTCCAGAAGTGACACCAAAAGCACACTTTTTAGGATTTAGTCTGAGACTAAATTTTTCCATTCTATCTAGTATCTTGCTCAAATCATTTAGATGTTCATCTCTAATCATAGATTTTTCTAAAGTATCATCAACATAATCCTCCATATTTTATGCATCATGTCATGAAAAATAGATGTCATGGCTCTTTGATATGTGGCACCAGCATTTTTAAGCCCAAATGGCATGACATTCCAACAGAAGGTGCCCCATGCACATGTGAAAGCAATTTTCTCTTGATCCTTTGGAGCAATTTTTATTTGATTATATCCTGAAAAACCATCCATTAAAGAATACATCTCAAAGCCCATAGTCATGTCCACTATCATATCAATGTTAGATAATGGAAAATCATCCTTAGGGCATGCTTTGTTTACATCTCTAAAGTCTGTGCACACTCTGATTGATTTATCTAGTTTTGAAATAGGTACAATATTAGAGATCCACTTTGCATAGTCAATAACTTGGATGAATCTGGCTTTCAGGAGCTTCTCTAATTTGGCTTTTACCAAGAGTGCAACATGAGGATGCATCTTTCTCAATTTTTGCTTGACAGGTTTGACATTTGGAGCTATAGATAAATGATGCATTATAAGATTAGGATCCAACCCTTGCATATCTGAATATTTCCATGCAAAGTTGATCTTCTTTTCTATTAAAAATGTAGTGAATTTTTGCTTCTCTTCTTCTGATAAAGATTGTGCTACATGAATCAACTATGGTTCTTCTGTTGTTCCCAAGTTGATGGATTGAGTAGGCTCGATTAGAACTAGAGATCTATCTTGTAAATGACTCGGAAGGACATCAAATATCTCATCCTTAGGCACCTCGAAGAGGTTTTCACCTTCAGATACATCTTTTATTTTTACTTTTGTAGGTTTTGAGACTACCACAAAGTGGTTTTCACCCTCAGAACTCCTTTTCTTTTTATTCTTATTTTTATTTTTTTGACTAAGATACTTGATGTCCAACTCCATCATGCTAACGCTCGGTTCATTGATGGAAGTCCTCATAGGCTCAACTACATTGAGGTAGCAAGCAAGGGCATAGTCATTTAGGAAGGTATAAATACCATGGCTTAGATTTGTGGAGGTTTGATCAAGAAGTTCAGGATGTTGGATAGTCAAAGTGGGGAAAGATTGGGAGATAGTGTTTATGGATATGGATCTATCATCATTGGTCCAAACCTGACGCTTGAGTTCAAAGGTGATATTACAACTTAAGACATTCAATTCATGAATAGGCTCAATGTCATTATGGGAGTCTAATTCAGCCATAGGTGGATCAGACTTGATAAGTTCATCATTTCGCTCTAGACTTATGTTGGGTTTAGGTGCATATTGGTGAATAACATCAACATGTTTCTTTGTAATAAGCTCATCTTCTTTTGGGATGGCTCCCCATTCATAGTCATTAGATTCTTCATCTATGCCTCTAGGAAATTTAAGAACATGAGTAAAGTCAGGATGAATACCCCAAGAAGGGTTACCCTCAGATTATGATTTGAATTCATACTCATGGGAATCTATTTCAGAATAACTACCACCTTCCTCTGTGTCTATTTGATTGTCTTCAAGATTAGCTAGCTCTTGTGTTGCAACTATCTCTTGCTCTATAGTAGGTTCTTGTGTTTCTACTACGTAGATTCTTTTTATTGGATCATCTTCAGCTTCAAGGAGATCTTTTATTTCCTTAGGAAAATGCTCATAAGGGATAAGTTTTGAGCTGTTTGAATCACTATCTGATGGCTCGGTTTCTTCCTTCTTAAGAAGGGGTTCGCCTGGTGCGATCTGCTTTATGACATGAGAATAATTACCTTTGAGGTGGAAGGGTTTCTTTTTAAAGCCTAAGCCAATAGTATCTTTGTTTTCCCTACTAGTATGTGAAATAGGTGTTATAAGACCTTCTCCTCTGATTCCTAGAGGTCCTTTACCTGAATATCCCATCTTAGCTATCAGTTTATCTCCTAGACCATATGCCTTAGAAGGGATCTGGGATACTGTAGAGTCACTAGTTGGAACAGCTTGAGATTTACGTTCATCTTTGTATATCCATGTAAGCACAACTTCATCCTCTTCAAATTCTTGTTTGGAGACTTGTTCTGCTACAAAATTGTTTTTATATGCCTCAAGAGGTTCTTTAGATTTTGGTTTGGACTGTTTTAAAGTTTGTCCATAAGACTTAGGTGAGATAGGTAGAGATGTCAAAGATAAGACTGGCTCTATAGTATATTCTCCCATACCATTTTCTTTGATATTGACCTCTTTTGCAATGTCTTCCATTTTAGATGTGGATGCTTCTTTTGTTGGCTCAATGGAAGATTCTCTATTATTAGGCACAAGTTTATCCGCACTTTCCTTCAATGTATTGCAAGTGGTGGATATGTCTGCTAGAATAGTGACCTCTACTCCTTCATAAGGAAATTTCAAGCATTGGTGGAATGTAGAAGGAATAGCCTTCATCTCATGTATCCATGGTCTCCCTAGAAGAATGTTGTAAGCCAAAGGTAGATTAAGAACTTGACATATAGTATCTCTGATAACTAGACTTGCTCTGATAGGTAAGACAATGGTGCCTTTAGAAGATCTTTCTTATTCATCATAGGCTTTTATAGTTATTTTCTTTCTGGGATCAATAGCCAATTCTAAAAATCCCAATTGTGTGACCAAGCTGTAAGAACAAATGTTTAGGCCAACACCTCCATCTATCAACACACATTTGACTTTGCGGTTCTAGATCAAGACCTCTATGTGCAAGGGCTGATTATACGGGTGACTCAAGGAGTTGTCATCTTCCTCTCAAAAGGATATATACTATGGAGACGTAAGATATCCAACCATAGTCTGGAACCTGTCTAAATCAAGGTCATCAGGAACATTGGATCCAAGCAAAGCTTTGTCTAGAATAGCTCTATGAGCTGGAGATATCTGAAGCAACTCAAACATGGAGATTTTTGCATTAGTGTGTTGGATTTGTTGAATGATGCTATAAGATGTTGACCTCGTATCTTTAGGATTGGAAGATTTAGAAGCAGCCTTCTATTTGGAAGCGGAGGAAAGATTGAAGGGCATCTTAGGGACATTTGATGAATCTGGGATTTGTCCATTCAGATGTGCTTAAGCCTATGATCGAGTCACTGTGTTAGCTAAAGCATGATCTCTATCTCTTCACATAATTGTGATGACATTCCAATGCTCAGAGAGACAAGGTTCAACCATATTGATAACAACATTATTTCCAGGGTAAGCATAATTGACCTTTGCCCCCATATTAGGCTGAGAAGATGAAACTTCTTGACCATGTTTCAGAAATGGTTATGTGAATGTTGTATGATCATTATTGCTCTTATGATTGTCAATCATGATGTCTCCCTTATCTATCAGATCTTGAATAGTATGTTTCAAGCGTAAGTAGTTATTAGTTTTGTGACCTTTACCCCAATGGAAATCATAGAATTTGTTCTCTCTCCACCACTTCAGCTTAGGATCAGGATCAGATTGTCAGATCTCAGGTAAAGAGATGATGTTATTAGCTAGTAGAGTTCTCATAGCTAATTCTAAAGATTCTCCAAGAGGAGTCAACTTTCATTTATTATCAGGGGACCAAGATTTTTATTCTGGCTTCTTTTGAGATGGTTCAACCACCTTTTGCTCTGAGGCTTTGATTGCTTGGGTACCAATAGTTAGATTGAAAGTTGGTGCCTTTGATGGGGCACGAATAGTGTCAACAATGCCATCTATGATGATGTTTTTATTCTTGTTCCATTTTTTGTTCTTGTCTTTAGAACTAGATCTTGATTCGTACTTGTCCTTTTGAAGTGTGATGTCTCCTTTTTTCACAAGTACTTTTTCAATTTTGATCTCATTGTCTACCATCTTATCAAAAGATATATGATCTTGCATTTGTAAAGGGTAGTTGATCTCTGGAACAAGATTATTGATGAAGATTTCTAGTTTCTCAGTTTTTGGAATAGGTCTAGCATATAGAGAGAATTTCTTCCTCCATCTTTTGAGAAATGTCACGAATGGTTCTCTTGGATATTGTTTGAGATTGCAGATATCGATTATGGTGACTAGATGTTGAATGTTGTAGGAGTATTGCTGATAGAAAAATTTGATCAAATACTCAAAAGTTTTGATAGTAGAAGGCAATCTAGAGAACCAATGAATGGCTGCTCCTCCCAGAGAGTGAGGAAAAAGATGCATCAGATAAGTTGGTTTGTGCATGAACTCCATAGATTGTGTGCAGAATTCTCTAACATGATCTTGAGGATCAGAGTGTCCATCATACTTGTCATATTTAGGCATCTCCACCCTTTTCAAGAATGGTGGCATGTACAAGTCTTTATCAAATGGAAAAGGACATAGGGCCTCCATGGAGAACTCCTTGGGTTCCTTTTCTTTCTCAAGTTTATTAAGTTTGACTTGCATGGCATGCATCTGTTTCATCATAGTTGTGAGTGGAGTTTCTTCCTCATGCATAATGATATCTTCAACATTAAAGTTGGGAGGAAGTTTAGCTCCTTGATGAGCTAATTGTAAAAAGTATGCTTCTCTATCTTCTTTCAAGAAATGCTTCATCATTCTTTTGAAGTTATCATCATTTTGATATTGAGCAATTTCAAAAGGTGTAGGTTCTTGATCTGCACCATGTTGAGATTGAGCTCTTTGAGAGCCAAAGTTTGTCCCTACTTGAGACATGGTAGGAGTTCTCCCTAGGATAGATCAAGGAGGAGTTTGTTGATTACCTCAGTGAGTTGATGAAGGAGGAATGTAACCAGTTTTCAATCAAAAATTGCCAAGACCGTTATCTTCGTAAAGACCAGAATTGTAGAGTTGCTCAAGAGTTGGTTCTTGGAGAGTATTCAGAGGTATGGGATGGGATACTTCTCTGTATTTCTTGTGAGAGGAAGCTCTAGTTTCCACCATTAACCTTGGGTGAAACAAAAGAATATGATGAAGACAACTAAAGAAAGATCTGATTCAAGAAGATCAAATGACGCAACCTTGTCAAGTTTTGATTGATTGAAGCTTAGATTAGATGTAAATGAAGGATACTGTGCCCTGGATGTATGGGTAGATGCCCAAAAGATAGCAGACATGAGTTCACAACACTTAGCCATTTTGAAGATGGATTGAAGATTGATAGTTATGACAAGGTTTTGACACAAGATAAAAAAAGGACTCAAATCAATTAAACAGAAGGCTAAACTAGATTCAAAAGGACACTTTAGGAAAATGATTGGATTCTCAGTAGTTGCTACTTTTTTCTTGACACAGTGATTTTCTTGACAGATTCTAGAAATAGGTTGGAAAACCTGGGTCTCTGACAGTTCTGACAACTTTCTGGTAATTTTTCAAAAATTCTCAAATGACTTTCTACAGGCTCGTACGACAGTGGGTATAGCATGAAATGACAAATGACAAACTCGTATGACTATTGCAAAACTCACATGACAGTTGATAGTAGGGTTTTTGACTTTTTGAATTGACTGGTAGAGAAACTCATACGACAATATACCAGATACCATACGACAATATGTGGGTAATGAAATGACACTTGCCAAAATTCATACGACTTTCTAACTTTACAAGATGACTTTTGACTCCAAAAAGGTGTTTGACATTAGATTTTGCAATTTTTGAGATTTTCAATTTCAGATTTGTTCACAAAATTGTCTGTCCAGATTTGAGGATTGTATCAGATTGATTCATTTTTAGTAACGAGATAGATAAACAGGCATGCAAAATAGCAAGCAAGTGATTTCAAGCATGTCTGAAAACAATGAACAGGGGATAAAGCAACCCTACGCATGAACAATCAAGTGACTGAATTGTGTTAATCCTTAGGAGTGCTAATAGTGTATGTTCCAAAAAGTTTTGTAATGATGCACATATTTCCTAGAAAATGAAAATTTGGCCTCACTAGGGTTTTTAGTAATGGTCTGACTCTGCAACTTTTATGATCTCAAGAGGGAAAACTCCAATCCAGGTGCACCGGGGTTTTGAAATAGTTCAAGAACTTAATCTTCAGGATCTACTAGGGAGATCTGACAGCCCAACAAGATACCACACCTATGAAGATTTCCTCCACAAGGACATTTATATAGGGGTTGTCACTATCACGATGAAAATGGCTACTATCGCTTGAGGTTCTATCAACGTGGTTGACCCAATTAAGGAAATGTCCACTATGGTTAACCCTCTCTAAAGGTGACTCACAAAAGATACCACATGGAGACTGGTTCCAGATTCAAGGATCTGAGTTTCTGGTACTACCTAAAAAGGGAGTAGAGCATAGTCCTCTAGCCTTTTCACTTTTAACCCAAACAAAGCAGACAGATTAATCCGACACGCTAAGACCAAGATTATCTCACAAAGATCTATGATGTCAACCACTTATGATCTATCAACCTCTCTGGAGAGAAAATGTATCAATCAGAAGCTGAAGGCGCACAAATCTAGTAGAACGTGAGATGCTCTCAGTAACCTCCCTACCTACAAGGGTTCCTTCATTGAGAAGAGTTTCACTGGAAATCCACTCTCTCAAGAACCACGAATAGTGTTCATAGGGCCTATTTACTATGTGTAACAAAGATGTTGAAAAGCAAATCTATGTTCGTTGTTATAGCTCAAAATGAAATATGTGATATGAAAGCAATAAAGGTCACACAAGCTTGACATGCAAGAGTTCTTTTTAATCCAAATCAAAATGTTATCAGCTGAGAAGATTACCTAAATTCCTTGCAACATGCTTAGTAGATTCTTACGTATTTTTAGCAATTCTCATGCTTTTCCCAATCAAAACCAGCAGAAATCAATCAAAAATAACAAATTTCAATCGTTAATGTTAGTTGTCAGTCCAAATCAGGAAAACAAATATGGAAAACTGCTTGAAAAAGTGAAATGAAAATTGAAACCTGGCACTGAAACTCGTACGACAGTGGGTCACCTACCAGATGACACTCTAGAAACTCATATGATAATGGGTATCAGATCATACGAAAATCAAGCTTCCAAATGACACTTTATGTCTGATGATGTGATCCTCGATCAAATCAACTATCGTACGATAATGGGTATCTCCTGGTATGAGTTTCTGACAAAACTCATACAAAAATTATACGAATAGAAATTAAAAATTGCAGCTTTGGAACAAAAAACAACAAGAAGATGATAGAAATTGAATGGAAACCCATTTCAGGGCCCCATGATGGGTGCCAAAAATGTGTGTGTGAATTTTGTACCTAGCCGTAGACACAACACTTCAGTAAAACATTATAGGTTAGTTAAAATAAAAAATCATGCAGTGAAATGAAAACTAATCTAACCAGGTGATTTATTGCCTCTAGTAGGTGCGAGTATGTATTCTCAGATTGGACCGAGATCAGTGACCTTGACAACACCTAAATGAAGGATTTGAATGCAGAATCTAGATATGAAATGAGTGCAAATTAATCTTTTTTTAAAAATATTTTCTATGCAATTAAGAATGAAAAACTGATTGAATCTATGCTAGATGAAAAACTGATATGCAAAATAAGCTACAATGATATGCTAATAAGGTTGATCTCACAAAAGTTGTTGATTTGCAAAGAAGCTTCAATTCTTCAGTTGTCGATTCACCAGCATGATTGTGCAAAATCGTGGCTTGATTTTGGCAGAGTAAGTATGCAAACTTGTGAGATGATTTGTGAAGAGCTAAAGCCTTATTTTATAGAAATCTAGGGCTTTGGGGATGCATGGAAAAAACAATAAATCACTCAGGTTGATTTTTGAGTCAACAAGGAATTAAAGATAGTTAACTCACAAAAAATCATGCAAAAACAACTTTTTGATTTAAATCAGAAGTTGAGATCAACTTTTAACTCAAAAGAGAGTTGAGTTTATTTTTAAAACAACTTGAATTGATTTTTTGATTTATAGTTTAACTATTTTTTGGATGTGCATAATTAATTATGAATTAAATAAATAAATAAAGTGATTTATCCTCAACTTAACTGATTTTAAAAATAAAACAACTGATTTATGGGTTAATCAATTATTAAATCAAACTTTTATTCAAAAACTATATTATTAAATTTGACAATTGACATTAATTAATTAAATAAGAATTTAACCAATTAGTCATAGGATATTTGATTTATTGTCAAAATGAAATAATACGATTTAAGAATAAATATAATTAAATCCAATGAAATAATTAAGTGGCAATATTAAATCTAATTAATTAAATATTGAGAATATTCAATTAATCAAACTTTAGGATAAATAAGATTTATCGCCAAATAATTATTAAATTAAAGATAATTAGGATAAATAGGAATATTACTAGGAATATTCCCCGATGCAGAATTTGAGATAATCACTTAGGATTCGATAATGTGCCGATGTGCCTTAGGTTAGGACTTTGATGCCGATTTCATTCGATGTGGCAATATAGGAGGTTAATGAACTTATAGCCCATTTTTGGGGTATTACAACAAACACCTATCACAAAGAGAGAGAAGCAAGAAGCTAGAGAGGCCTAAATGCATGGATCCACGAGAAAGGAGAAATCATTGATGTGCAAAAACAAAAGTTGCAATTCAGTAATAATCTGTGTTACAATATGTTATGAAAATAGAGGAGATCACTCCTTATAAAGGAGATCTGAAACCCTAAAAGGGTGGAAAGTCCTAGGCTACACAATATTAATTAATAAAATAATTAATTATTACATGCCTAAAGCTTAGCTTAAGAAGAAAGAGATAATTAGTGACTTAGTAGTTAAATCAATATGATTTAATTAATAAGTAAACATTTTATTACTTGAACGCTATATATCGATTTACAATGTTGATAGTTTTTTTCTAATGCCTTGATTTTTTAAAATTTGTTGAGTGTTAATGTGTATTACCTTGAGTATTACAACAAACAAGATTTATATAAGCTACAAATTTAGAAAAAAAAAATTTAAAAATGAATAAAACTTAACTAAACATAGAACTTCTCATTCATGTCATATTTCTAAGTCAAGACCTGAAAAGAAGCATAAATGTCTAGGGTTTGAAATAAGTTCATGCAAAGATAATGAAGAAATGATAGTAGCAAACAAATAGGGTGAACTATAAATGATAAATATTGTGACCTTCCTTGGGGAGTGCCAAGTTCATGTCCAAGGGAGGAGACCTAGGATACTCTTTTAATTAAGTAAAATATAAGATGTAATAGGCAAGGTTGCATTTAACTTGAGAGGAAATAATATAAGAACACTCCACCATATCGTAGAGGTTGATTTACTCGAATAGAAATCCCTAGGTTCATCTTGGAGAAATGACATATGTTCAATCTTTATTTATCCCCTATGGTTAAATTTTTTGTGATGAAAACCATTGGGATGCCCAAACCTAAACATTTTCTTCTTCATTAGAAAATCCCATTGTTTCTACTTATTTTTGGTTTCTCCAAAGGCAAGCTCAATTGATGAGTTTTGTTATCTATTTCAATTAACTCATTCTCAATTGAAAAAAGAAGATGTATACTTCACTATTTCTCTCTGATTGCAACCACTACTTATTCCATTTGAATGAAAACTCTACAATCCCCAAAACTAGAACAACATGCAATAATGCAAATACTCAACATAGTTGATGCATGATAAGAGCCCTTCATTGCAAAAAAATGTCAAAAAAGAACTTGATCAAACCATGGAACCCAACTTACCTTGCAATTTTGTATAAATTATTTCATGTTGTCAACCATGACGATAAGGAAAAATGAGCAAAATTTTCAAGAATAATACTAATAAAAATGAGATGTGTAGGGCACACAATATACAAATCTCACAAATATTATAAGATTCAATAGTTGAGCAACACATGAAAGAAGCATAAGCACACATGAACAACAAATATGTGTGCAAACCCAAGATGGGAGAAACTATAGTGGCAATCAGTTGATTAATCTACTACCTATATCCAGCCTCAAAAAATAATTTATCACCTACATATAAAGTATGAATTGTTAGGAAAATGTGTCTCAGACTCACATTTTTATATTGTTACTATTTTTATTAAGTTCCATTTGAGTACATATTTTCCCTACTCTTTTTTCAAAGGTTTTTCTTGCATAGATAATCATGTTGGTAAAGTTTCATTGTAAGACCATGTCCAATTGTGAAGATATTAAAGTTTTCATTTTTAAGTTGCTAATTAAATTTTACAAATTCAATTTTGAAGGCTTTAGAGGCTCTAAAACAACCTAAAAATGTGTGCAACTAGTATAGTGGATTACAAGGTGGTAGAGCATGTCGCGAGCTTTTTTATGCTTCAAATAGTTGCCAATTGGACACCCAGTTCAAAAGTTATGGCCTCTAGAAGTTGGATCTCCTTAAATAGGAAATATAAAAAATGTGTTGAACATGTAATGAGTTGTAAAAGGGAGTTACACATGTTGATGTGTGTTTTGACACATCATAGGGAATCTTTGATTTGAGATAAAATGGGCACCACTTTATAAGTGGTTTTTAGCCCATGGTTTTGTAATATCCTTTAACAGTTTCATGCATTATATCTCCTATATGTTAGGTTTGTGAGGTGGAGGGTGTGTGTAAGAGTCATATTGCTATCTAGTTACCTCTATATCTCTTATTAGGGATACTCCTACAAGAATATTTCTCTACAAGTATATTTTAATATGTTATTGATCTCAAAATAATACACTAAGTGGCTATTGGAGAGTGGGGTTTTCCTCCCAAAAGAGTTTTCCTTGCATAATCACTATGTTGTGGTATGCATGTTATTTATGTTATTTCTATTATTTTTTATATTATGCTCCCCTCAAGATTAGTGGAGGAAGTTGTTCGATAACTTAACTTCCTTTGAAGTGTTATCACAACTTGGTCACATTTGGTTTTAGTTGTGGGTTATTGGGTTTTTTTATTTAATCCAATTTTGAGTGGTAGCTTGTGTAGGAAATAGTTCGTGATCTTGTTGTAAGAAATTTTAGATGACTATTTTGTTAGGAAGAATAGAGGTGAAGAATTTTTTTGGAAATAATTTTGAAATGTGGAATCTAAAGATGGGGGATCTATTAATAGGTTAAAATCTAATGGAGGTTGTTGATGATAATTCCACGAGACCTGCATATCCAGATGAGGCTACTAAATATGTTGTTATGGAGCATAAACCTAAAGATATAATTATATTATGGCTTGTAAACTTTATTTTAATCAATGTCCATGAAGAGTCCTCTATAAAGAATCTATGGAAGAAGCTTGGTGAGATATATCAACTAAAATCTTAGGTAAATAATATTTTCATAAGGAAGAAACTATATTCCTTAAGAATGGAGGAAGGTGGAAAAATCATAGACCACTTGGAAGCATTCAATATCTAGGTGGCTTCACAAACCTGCTTGCTCCAAATCAAAATGTTCACCCTATCAATGTCCAAGCTGAGTCAAATCTCCTTTAGTACATCTTGCCTTTAGTTACTAGAGAGGAAAATGAACTTTTAATGAGACCTTTTATCCTGGATGAAGTTAAACATGTGGTCTTCTCACTACATGCAGACAAAGCACTGGGTCCTGATGGTTTCATAGCCTTATTCTTTCATAACATGTGGGATGTCCTAGATTTTCAACTATTTTTTGGCATTGGAGGAGTCTTGTAAAAATGGAGTCATGTTGAGTCATTTTAAATCCACAAATATTGCACTTGTTCCCAAAACAAAGTAACCTAAGACTTCATTGAATACATTCCCATTTCTTTGTACAATATAGTCTATAAGATTTTCTCCAAAGATATCTATCTCAGACTCCAACATATGATTTGTAAGCTAATTTCAGTTGAGTAGGGTGAATTTGTGCCAAGTAGGGAAACAACAGAAGAGGCCTTAGTGGCTCATGAAGTTCTCCATTCCATCAAAGAACATTGTATTCCATCTTGTGTTGTCAAATTGGACATGATGAAGGCCTATGATAAAGTAAATTGAGACTTCTTTAACAAAGTGTTGCAAAAATTTGGATTCTCTAGTAGATGATGCAAATGGGTGCTAGCATGTGTTAAAGGGGAAAAGTTTTCAGTTATTGTTAATGGGTCTCCAATGGATCTTTTTAATGATACCTAGCGGGTAAGGCAAGGAGACCCCTTATCGCCATTCACCTTCATCATAATGGTAGAGACACTCAGTCGGGTAATTGATGGTAGATATGCTCTTGGGACTTGGCAAGAAGTTCATATACCTCAAACTAATATCTATGTTACTCACTCATTATTTTCAGATGATACACTTTTATTTGGGCAAGATACAATCCAAGAAGTAAGGTGGATTAAGTAGGTTCTAGATCAGTATAGACTAGTCTCCAAACAACAGATTAACCCAAACAAATCAAGGGTCTTTATTTTTAATTCAAAACCATCTGTTAAAAGGAGGATCATGCAAACCTTAGGATTTGAAGAGGTTGACCTACCTAGCACTTATCTAGGCATACCTTCCTTCATGCGAAATAAGCTATCTCTATGGGATGGTATATAGACAAATTGAAGAATTAAATATCTTCTTGGAAGGCTAGGTGGCTTTCACTGTCAGGTCATATTATTTTAATTAAAACACTATTATCAACAATCCTAAACTACTTCCTAGCAGTTTTGAAAGCACCAATGTCCATTGTTAAGAAGATGGAGAAAGCTATAAAAAAGTTTCTTTGAAGAGGTACCATGGATGGGTCTAATAAAGTCCCTCTAATTTCTTTAGATAAGTTGAAAGAAGATAAGAAAATGGGGGGAGCAGGTATGCAAGATATTGCTAATAGGACTTGGCTTTTAGTGGGAAATTAGTGTTTCATATGTTCTCAAATCTAAACACAAATTGGAGCAAGTTAATGTAGGATAAGTATCTAGATATTGGTCATCCTTCCAGAATAATTACAATTGAAAATCCACCCAAGGGATCAACCATGTGGAATTTTATTGCAACATCTAGGGATCTAGTTACCTCATACATTACATGGGAAGTTCACAATGGTGAAAGCGTCAATCTTTGGCTTGATTCTTGGAATAAACACAAATCTCTCTACTTAATGAATGATTTTAATTTGGTGGCTCCTATAGTAATACAAATTTTGGGGGCAAATCTAGTCAAGACTATGTCATGGTAGTGGAACTAGAATTTGAAAAGGTAATATGAAAGGATGTTACCAGTCTACCTATCAGTTTGAATAAAAAAAACTTCTTGTCTCAAACACTGCAAGAGAGGCTTATTTTCTTTAATCATAAAATTGACAATATTGTGTGGGCACCATCTAAATTAGGCCAGTACATAGTTGAACAAGGATATGAAGCAATTTAGTACAAGGAATCTCAAATTTTTGCACAAAGAACATTTTAATTTTGTTGGAACAATGTAGTCCCCCCCAAAGTAGGTAGTTTTACTTGGTTGGTTCTTAGGAAAAGAGTCTTAACTTGTGATAGATTGGACAAGTTGCATATTGGTGATTACTTCAATTGTGTTCTTTGTGGAGATGTCATTGAAGATATAAATCACCTTTTCCTTTATTGCAAATTTGCTCGACAATATTGGCATTTCATCCTTTCAAGGTTACATTATGCTATGCCATTACGACATACTATTTGGGATTTCTATCAAAGCTAGCCACTTCTCTATTAGGGTTCTTTTTTGTAGGGATATGGGTGATGACCAGGTAGTCATAATTTGGACCCTTTGGTGGGAAAGAAATAAATGTATTTTTAGGAAGGAAGTTGCTCCCATTGAGAACATTCTAATGAAGATTAAGCTCTCAATCTCAGAAGCATTTATGAGTAATTTGCACAAAGCTAAATCTTGCACCTTAATCTTCTACTCTTGGGATAATCAGGTGTTGAATATGTGGCCTCATATCTCACTACCTTTTAATGGCTCCGCTATGAGCATTAATAAGAATAAGGTGAATAGAAACTAGATTTTTTGGAAACCTCCCACACATTCTTTCTCAAAATTAAATTTCAATGGTGTTTCATGAGGTAACCCATGCATCTCAGGGGTTGACATGTGCATAAGGAATAATAAGGGTAACCTAATTGCTACTAAATAAGTCCCATTATGTCAAGGAACTAATAATATGGTAGAGGCCTAGGCATTACTACATGGATACATTTAGAAAAAATAATAGATGTCTCACATTTACATGTTGAAGGGGATTCATTATTAATAATTGAAGCAACAAAAAAAGAGAGAGTGTCACAATTGGAAGATCAATTATGTTATACAAAATGCCTAGACTTTTTTAGATAAGTTTGAATCCATTTGCATCTCTCATAATTACAAGGAAGGAAATACTATGGTTGATCGGTTAGCCAATTTGGCATGTGATGAAGGTGAATTTATATTTGAAGGAGACATGAAGCATCTAAATACCCATCATGAGGTAGAATTAGCTTTGCAAAGAGATAGGATGGGAATTTGATAGTGAGATTAATTTGGAGGTGGCAATGACATGGTACTAGTCTCGACATCTTATTGCATTTCGAGCTTGATTAGCTATTGGTTTATAAGGTTTATGTAGTCTAACACCCCTCCAACCCTAACATGTTTAATATCCCTTTGGAAGTTAGGGGAATGTTGTAGAGAATTATATTCTTGGATAAGAGTAGGTTTCTGCTTGAAGGTTGAATAACAAATTTATTCTTAACTATAATATTTTTACTTTGATAAATGTTTTTGGTTTATTATTTCATGTGTACTCATCTCTTGTTATGATTGCATGGGGTCCTAATGATACAAAGGCACCTAATAGATTTATATGAGCTAATATTTATCAACGGTTATGATCTCTTGGATAAATTAGGGTCAATATTGATACTTGGGTACTTAAACTTTAATTGATAAACAAATGTTATGGTTTCCAAATCTCTTTTAATAGTTTGATTATTTGATTATGGTTATGATTGACATGAATACCATTTGATGATTACATGAATGACCATGACTATCTCTATGAGACTAACCATACTTATGTGATGGGTTATAACCTAACCCTTAACCCTTACTTGTAGTACCCTCTCTAGTAGTTCTACTTGTTACATTGAAGTTGGATAGGATTATGACATTCTAGCATTTATGGACTTTATGTTTATCCCTTACCTTACTAAATTTAGATAATAATATATGTTCATACTTGAAGATTATAATTTTTCCCTCGAATCATATGCTCAGGGCCATTATCTTTTATTCTTATGTATATATGATTTGGTTTATCCCTTGTGGTTGATTATAAGAGTTATCTTGCTAAGTAATGATTTGAAATTTTTGTGTATATTCATGATTATGATTATTGGTCTAACCCTGCTAACCCATGTTATGATCTATATGTATCCTTCTTGGCATGGTTTTTGGATGAGGGGAAGCAGTTGTAGTCACTCATGTGGGAAATCTACACGATGTCGCACTCCTCCTTCCTTGTTTGTCATTGTTTGTATATAGATATGTATGTGTTGCTTTTATTTCTTGGTGACAAATTTGTGTGAAAGTACTAGGCATTGAATCCACTTGGTTATTCAAGTCTGAGCATGCCTGAAAATCCTCGAACTAGTTGTTGTTGTTCAGAGATAGTCCAAAGTTCACACATGGGAAACCATATGGTTTTGATTATTTTGTCCAACCTCTTGATTTGGTTTTGGGTGGATTTGAGTTCCTTATTTTATACATCCTTTGATGTCGATCTCATTTATATGGTTATGAGATATGTAGGATTATGATGTTATTTTCTCTCTCTATGTGTTAATCATACATGCAAAGTATGCATATATGGGTGCACATGTATATGCATACCTGTATATATTCAGTTATTGATGTATAAGTAGTTATGCTCATGAGTGTATTAGTGATGATCATGATTCTATGTATTTTGATGCATATTGTGGCTTTAAATAAATAAAATAAATGTAAAGTGAATAAAATAAATAAATAAAATAAAACTAATTACGTACTCCTACATTTACTCCTCTCTCTCTCTCTCTCTCTCTCTCTCTCTCTCTCTCTCTCTCTCTCTCTCTCTCTCTCTCTCTCTCTCTCTCTCTCTCTCTCTCTCTCTCTCTCTCTCTCGTATGTCTTGTTAGTGTAGAGGGTAAGAGTGGAACTCGGGACCTCCTATTTGTAAGGGGTCCCAAGTTGACATTGGGGTAGTGACTTCCTTGAGAAGCATACCCAAATATATTGTATTTATCTAAGAGTTAGTTGCTATTATTTATAATAATAATAATAAGAAAATTATATAGGTGGAGTTAAATTATTTAAGATTCTTGTTTGAGGTAAGCTAGTACAGGAAGGGTACGTAAGTTGGTTTTCACTAATGGGTGAAACTACCTACCCAATTAATTAAATTAAATAGTTATTAAATAATCTTACCTCAACATTGGAGAAGGGAAGTTGCTCCACGAGAAGCAACTTCCCCAACCTCTGCAACTATTCATAGGATTATATAATTAGGAACCTTCCATGTAAGTGGAGAGAAATATATGGGGGAAAAAGGGGAAGGGTTTTAAAAAGAGGAATTTAGGAGAGATTTGAGAATTTACAAATTAATTTGCTAAGAGAGAGAGAGAGAGTAGAATTTTTATTTAAATGTCCGTGATAAAATTAGTGAGAAGAGAATAATAACATTGGGAATTTTTATGAGAGACCTGGTAGTGAAGGATCAAAGGATGGCCTGCATGAAGGGGTAGAGAGCATTGGAGACTAGAGGGATTCATCAAATATCAAAGGGCTTCTTCACAA
This sequence comes from Chamaecyparis obtusa, assembly GCA_027943335.1. Classification (NCBI taxonomy): domain Eukaryota; kingdom Viridiplantae; phylum Streptophyta; class Pinopsida; order Cupressales; family Cupressaceae; genus Chamaecyparis; species Chamaecyparis obtusa. Next base: position 513,473 of record BSBK01006768.1, on the reverse strand, counting down.
GACTCCAGGTAGGATCTGGAACCAGAAAAGAATCCCATGTACTTGTCTGTGTCATATATTCAACTATGTGAATATGAATGTTATATGTGTGTGAGCACTATATTAAATATTTAATAATGTGAATGAGAATGTTACATGTGTGTGTGTGTTATGTGGATATGTGATGGGAAAATATTTTTGGACAACTGTGTGTATTGTGAGAATTAAAACTATACTTTGACAACTAGGTATGCAAATGTCTATATTATTATTTATTATTCTTAATATTTATAAATTATTTATTTAAATAAATTAAGGAAACATTATAGGAGGAATATAAGAGAATAAACACATCATATAGGGGAGGATAAAAAAATAAAATATTAGAGTGTATATTTATATGTAAATGCAAGGGGAAATTATAGGAGAAAAATAAGGAAGAAAGATAGAGAAAAATAAGGAGAAATTATGGGAGAAAAATAAATAATTTTTAAAAAAAGATCAAAAGAAATAAACTAAAAGTGGAATATTACTATGCATAGAAATCTAGCTTTATAACATAAGAAAATAATAACCAAAGATATGAAAATTTAAAAGAAAAAAAAGGCATTCTTTAACGGAAAAGAGAAGAATATGGAACCAATACTATCAAGGTAGAAAAATTATTTATTAAAAATATATGTTATACATAAGAAATTAGTATTATTATAAAATAAAATTCATTTTTACATATTAATTATTAAAATGTATAGATATAAATGATGTATTATAAATATATGTAATTAATAAATAATCAAAATAAGAGAAATTGGTTAATAAATAATTAAAGATTGTATCGTCTTAAAATGGAAGTACTTCCATGTTAAGAGCATTTAGCCCTCCAAGTGAGTGGTCTTGGGTCATGTTAAGCACCTTGATTGGGTCTTTGCATGTATCTAGCTATTTCCCCCCTGTTTTGCTTCTCTCCTCCTTATTTCTAGCCTTTTCCGGATAGTTTTCTTTGAGAATATGGAATTTCTGACTGTCTGGGTCAAAGATGACCTGGTAGGGTCAAGGATGACCTAGACCCTGACCTAGGTCAGGGAAAACCTCGACCCTAACCTAGGGTGGTGTCTACCTATCCCTGACCCCAGGTCCAATTTTTAGATTTTGGGAGTTACGGGATGTCGGGCTTCAGAAAGTTTCTTTTTCCCGCTTCCAGGTCAGCCATTTCATGTTTCAGAATGGTAAATCCTTAAATTGCATTTAATTTGGGTCCATTTATAGGGGTTAAGGTTAATTGGGATTTAATTCCCTAATGTCGGCCTTCTCTAGAGGTTTGTGTCTTAGATCACTATAAAAGGAAGCCTTCCTCTCTCATTTCACACATCACTTTTTGGAATCAAGCATCCACAATCAAGAAAGATCAAGCAAGCATTCCATCAAGCATTCTCAAGGAAGCATTCAAGTTCTCTTCTCCATTCAAGTTCTCCTTTGAAGATCAAGGATTCAAGCATTCAAGCCTTTGAAGGGATTTGGTTCAAGCATTCAAGATTCATCATTCAAAACCCTAGATCTAGCCATCATGGTGGTGTGATCTTCCTTCAAGATCCTTTGTTCATCTTCAAGATCCATTCATCATTATATCAAGGTGGATTCCAAGCATACAATCATGGAGGTTTTGATTTACATTTGTTAATGTTATGTTCAAGCTTTCATATCAACATACTTGTTTACATTTGAAATACAATTGCATATCTATTGAATATCATAGCTTCATTTTTAGATCTACTTCTACTACTTGCTAGCATTCTCCATTTCAATTTCATTATTAAGGTTGATTCCAAACTAGGGTTTGACCAAGGCAAACCCCTCATCCAAACAACAAAAACCATTTTTCTTATAGGTATAGGTGCAGGATTGTGAATCAGAGCTTGGATCTGGATACCCTTTTCGGCGAACTTCTAGGATCTGTGAAATTTTTTTTCTGTCGAAGTTGTTTCAAGTCAGGGATGACCTTTAGTGAGGGGTAGGATCCTACCCCAGGGTAAGACTTTGCCCCGCTAGCTGGGTCAAGGATGACTTGCCTTCATAAAGATAAAAGTTTTTTGGGTTTTCTCCATCTCGGTATTTCCAGTCTGAAATAGGTTGCAGAATTGCTCGAAACTGTACACAAACATTAGAAATGAATATTTTCTAGATTTGCCTTATTTTGAGGTTAGTATTTGCATTTTTATTTTGTTTACTTTATATGTCCACAACATTTTCCATCACTCATCCATAGTTCATCTTTCAACCCTATCTATCCATTTTGAGGTGATTCCATTTCACCTCTATTCAAAGATATTGTTAGAAATTTTAAATTTAATTAAATTAGAATTAATCTATTTATTATTATTATTCTATTTAATTAAAGGTGATGTAGAATTTAATTAAGAATCATAATGTAATTTATAGTGATAAATTAAGAGGTCAACTTTAGTTTATATTAAGTTTGAATTTAATTAAAGTTTTAACTTAATTAATAGTGAACAATAAACTAAGTGTATTAAGTTTGTAATAAGCCTACATTTTATAAAGATTAGTTTACACTATATTAGGAATCTATTTTTGGATATCATAATTAAATAATTCATAGATATGGATGTTAGGTCCTATGTGTATATTTTGGATGTTTGTGAATTCCAACTTTATTGAATTTTTGGAAGGATTATAGTGTTACCTTGTATCATGTAGGTGTGTCTAGGAGTTGTACCTCCCTCTACACTTTCCTTTATGCTTTTCTATTTGGAATATGTAGACACCTAAAATACCTTTGCCAAATAAAAATATTTCATTTTGCAAAAAAATCCTAATGACATCATCATTTATTAATTAATTAATTATTATGCCATTATTCCCTCCTATTTTAATTAAATTTATTTAATTAAAGAACCTTGGCCAAAAACCATTTTTTTATTTATTAAATCATTTTAATAAATTCCCAACCCAAACCCTCCTTAAATAAATTAAATATTTATTTGAATCCAAAAAGTCCTAGAAATCTTCTAGACTCTTCTAAACCTATCCTCTCATCCCTAATCACTCCCTAACCCGGCTTAAGGAGTGATTCCTAACCCTCTTAGCCTAAACCCTCTCCCTTGACCCCAAAGTCAACACTCTCATTAATGACCTCTTACACCCTCATTACGGCTCTTACAGCCTCATAATGAAGCCCATGTCTCCTCTTCCACTTTGGTCTCCCTTGCACACTTCCCTAGTGTTGGTCACACGTGTGAGCAACCCTCAACCCTTGTCCTCTTGACCATACCCCTAACTCAACCTCAAACTCTACCCCAAACCATGACTATGACCCTAACTCCCCTTCCTAACCCAAGCGCTTGGCTTGAATCCTATAAATACTCCTCCTTCCAAGAGCAAAGTATTAGCTTAGTTTTTATCATTCATGCATTGTTATAATGCTCATTTCTATCTAGATTCTTCATAAGCATTAGCATACTTGTTACATTTACTTATCTTTCAAGCTTTCATAACTCATCCTAGAATAGCTTAATGGATTAACTTAGTTCATTTTAAAGATTTTCATATCATTTACATCCATATCTCCCCCCATCAATCAAACCTTCAATCTCTCTCCTTGGAAAAGGATGTCTTTTGGAGTTATCATTTTGATCTTGGATTTTGTCCTTTGGATCTTGTTAATATTTTATGGCTTCTCATTGTCCTCTACTCAAAGTCACCATGATCCTTTATATCATGGTGTGCAGCGAATGACAACAATATGGGGCAAGGTCTTTTGATCTTTTTTGTTTGCCCGTGAGTCAGTCATTGATTTGTGGTTTCTCTAGCATCATTTCCACCATGCCTCCTCTGGGTTTCATGTGTGATGTTGGGGCAACCCTTTGCGTGCTTGCTTTTTTTGGCAGTCCTATGCAACAATGGTGACAAGGCCTTATGTTCCAAGTAACCTTGGTGGGTCTCTAATGTTGCTATATCAAACTAGGTTGTGCTCTCAAAAAATCCAACACAATGAGCTTCCCAAATCCCTCATCTTGCATCATATAGATTAATCTTGCATCCTTCATATAGCTTCATCCTACATCTTGCATTTCACATCATATTACATTCACACATCTTTTCTCTTGGAAGGTCATCTATTTATCCTCCTTCCCGCTTGCATCCTTTTCAAGAAAGTTCCACAAAGTTTTCTCTTTGCATTATTTTCTTGAGGGGGCACAACCCCTTATCATTTGAATTCTGGCCTAGGGCATCTTATTTTCTTGTCTTTGATGCCATGCCACTTGTAGCATCACATCAAAGAGGGGAAAAATGTAGACACCTAAAATCCCTTTGCAAAATAAAAATATTTTATTTTGAAAAAAAACCTTGATGACATCATCATTAATTAATTAATTAATTAATTATTATGCCATTATTCCCTCCTATTTTAATTAAATTTATTTAATTAAATAACCTTGGCCAAAAATCAATTTTTAATTTATTAAATCATTTTAATAAATTCCCAACCCAAACCCTCCTTAAATAAATTAAATATTTATTTGAATCCAAAAAGTCCTAGAAATCTTCTAGAATCTTCTAAACCTATCTTCTCATCCCTAATCACTCCCTAACCCTTCTTAAGGAGTGATTCCTAACCCTCTTAGCCTAAACCCTCTCCCTTGACCCCAAAGTCAACACTCTCATTAATGACCTCTTACACCCTCATTAAGGCTCTTACAACCTCATAATGAAGCCTATGTCTCCTCTTCCTCTTTGGTCTCCCTTGCACACTTCCCTAGTGTTGGTCACACATGTGTGAGCAACTCTTAACCCTTGTCCTCTTGACCATACCCCTAACTCAACCTCAAACTCTACCCCAAACCCTGACTCTGACCCTAACTCCCCTTCCTAACCCAAGCCCTTGGCTTGAATCCTATAAATACTCCTCCTTCCAAGAGCAAAGTATTAGCTTAGTTTTTATCATTCATGCATTGTTATCATGCTCATTTCTATTTATATTCTTCATAAGTATTAGCATATTTGTTAGATTTACTTATCTTTCAAGCTTTTATAACTCATCCTAGAATAGCTTAATGGATTAACTTAGTTCATTTTAAAGCTTTTCATATCATTTACATCCATATCATACTCATTTATAGCTCAAATTTGCATTTCCTCACTTGCATCCTTGGAACCTTAGGGGCAAAATAGGTTTCCCATACTCAATTTTCTGTCATTTTGGGGTCTCCTTGGCTTGCAAATGAGCTCAATCTACCATCATCTGCATTGGGGATGACTTCATTGTGTTTTGAGAACACACCCACATCCTTAATCTAAGAGTAAATCAAACGGGGCTCAGGTGCTCCCATTTTGGTTCAATCTGAGGTGGTGCGACTTATTTTCCTATTTTATATATAACATGCTAGTTTAGAATTAACATTCGACTATTTTAGCGTGCTCCCGATAGGTTAGGAACATCTCATATCTACATTTTGGCATGCTCGGTGGGACCCCTATCCTGATCCTCTACTCCAAAAACTCAAAAACTCAGTCGTCTATAATTTTGGGGGTTGTCCCTAGGCATTTATTCTCCACAAATGCACATTTGTGAAAAAAATTGCAAAATTGTGCATTTGTTCACCAGAATTCCACATCCATGAATTTCCACTATGCATACATGTAGTGTATATTTAAGTACTTTTTTTAGCAAAATAGATAAAGTTGTGCATACATACTTTATTGTTGTGCATATGTGCAAGATTGAAAAATTATGCATTTGTCACTTAGAACTGCGTATTTATTCTCTGTAACTACACATTCATACCAATAAGAGGAAATTTTATACTTTGATTGATTTTAACATTCGATTTTACAAGATCTAGCTTGGTTTTGTACATTATCTTTGAATAACAGCTTCTTCAATAAAAAATATCAAGATCCTAAAGTCTACTAACCCTTTTGGGTAGTTTAGGAATGATAACAACCTTCATTTGGGCTTAAAACATACTGTCACTTAATCTTGAATGCTTAAAACGAATGAATCTACATGCTTTCCTAAAGGGTCAAAACTCAATCAAACTCATCCTAAAGTGAACAGTTCCAATATTCATGCTTTGATTTGGGTTAAAATGGACTTCATCTAAAAATCTTGAGTGTTTAAAAGTTTCATGCAAATCCTCAAAGGCAATCTAGGAACACTACATTCTTTGGGCCTAAAATTGAACCCTAAAAATTCAATCTCGAATGATCAAGGGAAAGAACATGCAATCTCAATTTATCTTTTGAATCTTAAAAGTAAAAAAATCCAATCTTGAATGACTCTAAAGAATGAACCAAATCAAAATCAAACCATTTCATTTGATTCCTTAGGCAAATTCAACCTTGAGTGCACAAGGAGAAAATCAAAGCAATTTCAAATAAAAAAGCAAGTTCAATTTGGGATCCTAAAAGAAAAATCAATCTTGAATGCTCAAAATAAAACAATTGCAAATCTTGTCAAAAGGGCTTTTCTATTTTCAAATAATGAACAAATCAAAATCCTAAACATATGTGTTTGCAAGTCTTGGTTTGAAAATACTTAAATCAATTTGGAAAAGAACTCTTCATGATGTGCTTCTAGGAATTTTCAACATTCTGCAAATCCTTTAATCTAAGTGACGTAAAACAATTGAACTAGGAAAAGTTCATTTATTTTACTTCTAGCGAGGCCTGTCCAAAGATAAAAGTGCTTCCTCTTTGGAGAACGACTTCAAACCGGTACTTCCCCAACTGGTATAGAAATAAAGCATTGAGAAAACTCTCGCTTCATCCCCTCAAGCTTAGGTGATGCGTGTTGATGGTAGCCCAAGGTAGGTGAATATCCCTACTATTTTGGTATGGTCAACTAAGCTCTTAAGTGAGTCATGTGTGTACAAACTGATTGGGAGGACACCACAGACTAAATCGGATACTTATTAATCAGAGGCTTCCCAATCTACTCCTGAAGGTATCAAAATCTTTGTGTAAGAATCAATCCAAGTGGTTTCCTAGATCACCTTAAGGTACTCACCATCTGTATTCCTTTTTGGGATATCAAGTTGTGGGAAAAGATTTTGATACTAGCCTATCTTTAGGTAGTTCTGAATGTTTGATGTATTTTTTTGAAGTTACAGACTCAGTGTAAAACATCTTTTGAACATACACAAGCAAATAGTTCTACATGCACAAATATTTTTCCATATCAATCCAAATCTTCCAAAATCTAGAAATCATCCAAGATTTCATAGTCTTGTCATCCTAGTCTCCTAATCATGGTCTTCTAGTCATCCCGCATCTTCCCCATCTAGTCTTGTCCTCCTTTCCTCCTATACTAGGTTAGCAAATTCATCTTGGTTATCCCCCATCCTCTTTCCATATTTATCTAGAGTTAGTCTTTCCTCCTATCTTGAGCCAAATCTGATCCTAGTCTGAGCTTCTTGGTCATCCTAATCCAAATCCTAGTCTAAATATTATCTGTCTTCCAATCCATCTTCATCCTGCATCCCTATCCAACTCATCTGCAAGTCAGTATGTCTCAAAACTATTGTGATGAGTTCGGTTATTATGTCTCTTCTCTCATTCTATCCTATTTTGATGATGATGAAGGTCTTATTGATCATGATGAGTACTTTGAAAACCTTAGCAAACATGATGATGAGAACCTTGTAGATCATGATGAGTACTTTGAAAATATTAGCAAGATTTCTCCAAGAACCTTCTAGCACCCAATCATTCCTCCAAACTATCCTATCATGCCTTCATACATATCCACTAGTAATCCTTATCATGCCTTTGATAAGGGAAATACATTATCCCATTTATCCATACCTTCTTCCTATGTCATATCCACCTATCCCCAACATACATCATTCATGCCTCCATCTTCTTCCATGGTCGTATCTAAATCACCATCTTTTCACAATAACACTACCAGCTACATCCCTTATCCAAATCCCCCATCATGTCCTTATCCTCCAACCCATTTTCAAATCCAAAATTCTAGTCTTCCAAACCATTATCCTAATCCCGCATCCTATCTTAATCCACCATCTACCATATCCTATCTCAATCCACCATCTTCTATTCCAACCTATGTTACTACAAATCCCCTCCCACAAGAAGAATGAATCCCTCAATCTGCTTCATATCCTATATCTCAATCCATCACCCCTACCTCACAAGGTAGCCAATCTAGTTCACAAGCTTCCTCTATACCTACTTATGTGAACTATCTAGTCATGCCATCCTCCAATTCCTCTTCGGCACCATCATCCCTTCAAGCAAGTTCACAATCTTCTACCCCACTTTCATTTGAGGACTATCCTATCTCCCCACTATCTACGCATTCCAATCCTTCACCTCAACCCCCATCACAAAAGTCTCCAAGGAGTTTCATAAGGAAGCCAACAAAAAATCCCTTTCCTAAAGTTGATGAGCCATGTCATCTCAATTCTTCATGTGAAGTCATCAATGATGATACCCATCCATATCCTACATCCATCATTCCCCCTCTATCACTCCCATCTATTATCCTTCTTCCATATATCCCACTTATTGATCCTCTTCCAACTCCTAGCATCATTGAGTCCCTTCCATCTATTGACTCCATCCAATCCCCATCCACATCTCCTTCTCCTAGCATTATCCAAAACACATCCGATGAGCCTCATGAGTTCACCCTTCCTCCTTCCTTCATAGTCACATAATCTCCCATCCTTATCCATACCATCTGAAGAATCCATCCATACATCCACCATCATTCTATCCACACCATTCCAATCCAATCTAGATCTTGTCCAAAAGCATGTTGAAGTACCCACAGATGAAAACCAAGATCCTATAATCCTGATTCCTCCAATCCAAGATCATACAATCCCAATTCCTCCATCTCAAGATCCATTACCATCCCCCAATCCCAGTCAAGATCATATCATCCCATCCTTTCCACTTGATGACCCTCCAATCCAAACTTCCCACTACCATCACTCTATCCCCTCGGTCCACTTACATTTATCAAGGAAATCCCACTCAAAGTAAAAGAAAGCAGTTTCATATCTTCCACTATAGAACCTCAAAGATAGATTCAAGCATCATTCAAAACCACTATTGCATATCCCCATTTTCCCTTCAAAGCATACAATGCCATTCCTCCTCCTCCATCATTGCAACCTAGAACAACCTATCATATTCCTCCTTCATCCTCTAAATCCATTTTGGGTCCCTATTTCCCAAAATCCTCCATCACATATCCTTCACATACCAAATCCATTTTTGGGCCTTACATCCCAAAATATCACCCCCAATCTTATCCTACTCAATCCTTCATCCAAAATCCAAACATCCCTAGTCAGGATCAACAAAGGCACATTCCCACATTTCCTATGTACTGATCTCCTTCCATCTCTCCATCCATATCTCCTCCATCCCGCACACCTCCTCATATCCCTTTTAATGCTCCTTGCAATTTGAATGCCTTGTCAAAAATGCATAAAGGTAAATATCCACAAAGATCCAAAGATTGCCATGTCCACTCTAAAAGATAGGCTCAAGCAAACAACAATCCAATCAAGAAATTAAATTCATCCCAATGGACACAAAGGCCCATCAAAGAAAAAGCAGAATCCAATGCATCCCAATGGCCACAAAGGCCTACCAAAGATAAAGCAAAGACTATGTGGATCCCAAAGAAAAAAAATGCAATGCATCTAAAAGAAACATCCATAATCGCATCCAAAGTTTCAAGTCCAACAACTACTCATTCTCCTCCTCCATCTCTTAAATCTATCTTGGGTCCCTACTGATGAACTACAACTGATTGAGAACCTGATTGAAGAACTACAAGTGATTAGAGATCACCGAGCACTGAATTGCTATGTGGGATAATGGAATCAGTCATTATGTTGTCATTGATGTCAACTAGTTTTGACAGTACTTATCATGTTAGTTGCAAATATCTAAACATCTGTAAAGGAGGAGAAAAGATGAAGAGCAAAGATATCTACATGGAGGAAGATGGATATGACAGATGAGGATAAGGAATACTCTTGGTAACTTATTGATGAGTCTATGACTTCATACTGTTGACTTGATTATGTTGCATTAATCTATTATGAAGTTGGAAGCAAAATGTTACAAAGCAATATGGTCAGTTAATGAAGCATTCCAGTATACACCGAGCCAGTGTAGTGTATATCAAGTAATAGAATCAACCGAGCTTGTGTTCACTGACACATTTCTTTGTTAATCGAGTATGGACAAAAGAACTAAATGATCATTTTAGCCAACAGAAATTGCTGAGCTGTAAAGTGTATGATTAGAGGTGGAAAGATAAAGTTTGTTGCAAGATCTACGTCTAACCAAATTCAAAGAAGATCTAAAGGATAGAATTGAAACATGTTACTGACACATCAACTAAGGAAGGTTTAAGCGGAAAAATCAACAAAGGAGATTAAGTGGCAAAATCTGATGGATGAGAAGAAAATGATTTACTTGTCTATTTAAGAGACTAGGGTTTCACAATGAAACTCATGCGAGAGGAAGGAGACTAAAAAGATATCATGTGAACATTGCTTCATGCTTTCTTGATCAAACTAGTTGAAGAAGAACCAAACTGTAGAGTTAACTAAGTGTTAGAGAGCTTTTACCAAGGGACAGTAAGTTATTGAATGTTGTTGAACTAAATAAGAAATATTGATCAGAGGATTTGTATGGACTTAAGAATAGATATGATAATCTACAAATCAAGTTGTATTGTATTCAGATCACCTGTTGTTACAGTTTAACCATTGTAAATAGATAAAATCTCTTACTCGAGTGGACTTGAAAGTCTTATATGTCATTCATAGAATGTACATTGTTATCCTGTCAACCCCATAGTGAATGCTAGTTGGATGATAACTGTTAGTGTTAAATCCTCTAACAGGGTCACACCTTACATTGTGTTTTGTAACCTTTAAAAGGGTTGGCTCTTCACTGAGCTCACTTCAGAAGAGTGAAAATATTTTGGGTTACTGGTCCCAAGTGGTTTTTCCCTTTGTAGGGTTTCCACATTAAATCTCTTGTGTTATGTGTTTATGTTGTGATTGTTTGGATATCATACTTTACATATTGCATATTTGATTTGGTCAGTAATCACTATGAGCAATTAATTGGTAATCGGTAAAGTCACAGATAGCTTAGTATTTTTTTTTTGTCGAGCTGCAAAATTTAGCTGAATTTGTTTTGTGATATACATTTTGTATTTGGGACTGTGGATAACTGATTCACCCCCCTCTTAGTTATTCTAACAATTGGTATCAGAGTGTATTGGTTGCTTGGAATAGAGTTTAAGGACTTTAGCGTAAAGATCACAAAATGTATAAGAGGGAAGTGCCAAAGCTGAATAAGGACAACTTTATAATATGGCAAAGCCGAATGAGATTGCATATATCTAGGATTGGGAATTCTTCCCTCACCCTATTGGATAATGGCTACATTGCACTGCCAACAGGACCTTTGACTCTTGATCAACTAAGAGATAGACATGAGCATAATATTACTATGATGGAGATTGTTGCTGCTCTATCAGATGCCAAGTTTGAAGATGTCAAGGATTGCCTTACTTCTAAGGGCATGTGGGATAAACTTACTCAAGTTTATAGTGGTGATGCTAATGTCAGAAGAACTCAAGCTGAAAGTTTAAGAGGGAGATTCGATGATATGAAAATGAAAGAAGGAGAAAACATTATGCAGTACACAAACTGAATAAAGGAGGTAGTCAACGCTATTAGAGGATCTGATGGAGTTATTGAAGAAGATACAGTGGTAAGAAAAATCTTGAGAACTTTATTCCCTGTTTATGCAATCAGAATATTTGTAATACATGAAATGAGGTCTACACCTAAAAGTACTCTCACTCTTGACAATTTGATCGGTAAGCTAACAACCTTTGAACTAGACAATTTTGATAATAGTGTTGTACCGTCTGTTGAATCTGCTTTCATGACTTCTTTGAAGATTGGTAAGTCTAGTAATAGAATTAATAATGATGATAATGACAGTAATTCTGATGATGAGCTTGATGAACTTGAAGCTCTTATGGCTAGGAGATTACCTAAAGGTAAAGGTAGATATAAAGGTAAATTACCTTTAGCATGTTTTAATTGCAAAGAAGTTGGTCATATTGCTGCTAGATGTCCAAACAAGAAAGAAGATGATAGAAACAAAGACTGATCTAGTGAAGGAAGCTATGTGAAAAGAGGTAATAGAAGTTACTGACACTAAAATAGAGATAATCGAGACAACAATGACAGGCAAAAATGTATGCTACATTGCTGAAGAGAATGATAGTGATTCTGATATAGATGATGATGTAGAAGTAGTATTTTTTGCAATGAAAGAAGATTCTAAGGAAGAAGAAAGATATGTAGAATCATCACTCATTTCTAAGGTTGATAAAAATGATACATGGATCATTGATAGTGGTTGTACCCATCAGATGACCAGTGATGAAGAAAAAATTGATCATCTTGAGGAATATAATGGAGGATCTGTAACAATGGGTAATGATACTCCTTGTATGGTTAGAGGAAAAGGAACTTTAATGATAAATGAGAAAATTAGATGTGATAATGCTTATTGGGTAGAAGGACTAAATTATAATCTGCTAAGTGTGTCACAACTTAACAACTCAGGTCATCGAGTAGCTTTTGAGAGAAAAAAGGTTAAGATATTTGATGATGGAGGAAAACTTGTTGGAACAGGAGCACAAACGAAAGGTAAATTGTTTTATCTTTATAATGATAAGTCTTCTTGTTTAATGATGAAAGATGAGGATGCATGGCTATGTCATAAAAGGTTATGTCATGTAAACTTTGATAACATGATCAAGATAAGTAAAAAGAAAAAGGTTAGAGGTCTACCTAGCCTAGCTAAACCAGATCATATAATGTGTCATCAATGTCAAAAAGGTAAGATGAAAAAATCTAGTTTTAAGAGAAAAGATTACTCAACAAAGAGAATTTTGGAGCTAGTTCACACCAACCTATGTGGTCCCATGAGAACAAAGAGCTATTATGGAGATAGATATTTTATTTTGTTTGTTGATGATTATACTAGATTGATGACTGTGATGTTCTTAAAGGAGAAATCAGAAGCATTTAAGATGTTTAAATGGTATAAAGCAAAAGTAGAAAAGGAAACTAGGAAGGAACTAAAATGCTTAAGATCTGATAGAGGTGGTGAATTTATTTATGATGAATTTACTAACTATTGTAATGAGCATGGTATTAAAAGACAAGTTTCAGCACCGAGGACACCTCAGCAAAATGGGATTGCTGAAAGGAGGAATAGATCAATTGTAGATTGTGCAAGAACACTAATGATAGAAAAGAATGTGGCTCAGACATACTGGAGAGAAGCATTTATCACATCCTTCTATGTGCTAAACTGAGTACAATTGAAGAAGGACATAAATAAAACACCCTACAAGTTGTGGTTTGGTCACAAACCTACTGTAAGTTACTTCAGAATTTTTGGTAGAAAATGTTTTATTTTGATACATGAAAGAAATGGAAAGTTTGACTCTAAAGGGAATGAAGGGACATTTCTTGGATATTCCACTAAAAGAAAAGCATATAAGTGTCTAAACAAAGTTACTAATAAAATGATTGAAAGTACTAATGTCAGGGTTGATGAGTTTGACACTAAGAATAGTGAAGAAAGCACTAGGGAGCTAAAAGACTATGATAGATTCACTTATATTGAACATCTAGAGTACCTACTGAAGCCGCAGACTGTGTCAACTAGGCATTAGGAAAATAATACCGAGGAATAGGCAAGAGAAACCAAAGATAAGGAAGGAGCTACCGAGCAAGTGAATGAACCTAAATAGGATGAAAAACAAAGAAGAGATCATGTGCTAGTAAGATTTGTCAGAAGACATCATCCTGAGAACCAAATCATTGGTGAAAAGCAAGCTGGCATGCAGACAAGAAGCAAATCAAGACAAGGTACATGCTTAGTTTGTGAGTTTGAACCGAAAAAATGTTAAAGTTGCATTAAAGAATGAAGAATGGGTAAATGAAATGAATGAAGAGATAGAACAGATAGAGAAAAATAAGACATGGACCTTAGTACCAAGACCTAAAGATAAGAATGTTATCGGTACTAAATAGATTTTCAGGAACAAGCTGAATGAAAATGGAGAGGTTACAAGGAATAAAGCCAGACTAGTTTACAAGGGGTATGCATAGGAGGAAGGAATAGATTATGGTGAGACCTTTGCACCTTTTTCTAGACTATAAGGAGTTTGAATGTTACTGGCCTATGTAGCACATAAGAAGTTTAAATTTTATCAAATGGATGTCAAGTTTGCATTTTTGAATGGGATACTAGAAGAAGAGGTCTACATCGAACAACCAAAAGGGTTTGTTGATCCAAACAAGAAAGATATGGTATGTAGACTACATAAAACTTTATATGGTTTAAAGCAAGCACCTAGAGCCTGGTATGAAAGGCTACATACTTATTTGTTAAGTATTAGTTTTACAAGAACTAGTGAGAACAACAATTTGTATATGAAAGGAGATACTAATGATACTATCTTGATTGCTGAAATATTTGTGGATGATATTATTTTTGGAGGAAAAGATCATATATGTAAATCATTTACTAATGAGATGAGAAAAGAATTTGAAATGTCTATGTTTGGAGAGATTAAGTTCTTTCTAGGCTTGCAAGTTATTTAGCATAATGATGGAATATTCATCACACAATCCAAGTACATAAAGGAAATACTGAGAACATTTGGCATGGAAAATGCTAAACCAGTTGGACCACTGATGGTCACAAGATGCAAAATGACTAAGGAAGATGAAACTACAAAGGTGAACCAGACACTATATCGATCAATGATTGGTAAATTGATGTATATAGTACATAGTAGACCAAACATTGCACATGTTGTGGGGATAGTTGCTAGATTTTCTACAAATCCTAGGGAGTCACACATGGTTGCTATGAAAAGAATCTTAAGATAGCTAAAGAAAACTGAGGACTATGGATTATGGTATCCTAAGGAAGGGAAGTTTGAACTAAGAGTCTATACCGATGTAGATTGGGCTGGAAATATAGATGATAGAAAGAGTACCACCAGAGGAGCATTTTTCTTTGGTGAAAGACTTGTTACTTGGACAAGTAAGAAACAACCTTGTATTTCTCAGTTTACTATCGAAGCAAAGTATGTTGCTATTGGAAATTTGGCTGAGTTGATTACATAGATGTTGTCATTATGGAAACATATGATCCTCATGAAGATCGTACAAATCAGAGAGCAAGTATGATAGAGTTCATTGCAAATTTGTCTAAGTGTGAGACAGTGTTTTACCAGTGAACCTGGACACAGTTTTTGTTTGCGATGTTGACTGGAGAAAGTTCAATGATTGCACACTTGAACATAGACTCTATGATAACTATTGATCACCCATCTTAGAGTGCAAGTCAGTATGACATGTACAGAAGAAGTTATGAGAGTTTTACCGAAGACAGTGTGAAGCCGACAGGACAGAATATGAAGACAGAACTAGTAAAGAGTTAAGGGATTATTTCGTTTATCAAAATAATAAATTAACAATATAAAGGGATGACATCCTAGATGTTAAATCTTGGATAAAGCTATTGGTATAAATGTAAATATAATTGTAATCATAATGGTATGAAAGTAATTGTAATGAGACAAGCAGCAAGCAATTGTAGTAGTATGATGCGAAGTATATGAAGCATATGTAATAGTGATAGTGAAAGAGCAGTGAAGTGATATTGATGCAAGTAGTATAAGGTTATGTACCTTAACCTATTTTTTAATTAGTGTATATTTTACATTACTTGTTTAGGTAGTGGGTTCATCTGGTAATCACATTTTGTACTACAACTCCTAACAGGGTTGAGGCTTCTAACAAGGCCTATAGTCTCTTAACCAGGACTAATACACTATATGTTTTTAATAGACTCCTAACAGGGTCAACATCCTTAACAAGATACTTTTGATTAGTGGATCTTTGTGGGTACCATCCCCACCGGGGTTTTCCCTTGGCCAGGGTTTCCTTGAGAACAAATAATGTGTTATGAGTTCTTTATTGTTATGTATGTTGTTTAGCTTCTTATGTTATGCATGTATAAAGATAATCTACTATATCCATAATTGGGCAAAAGATAAAGTTTGTAGAATATTGATTCACACCCCTCCCTTCTCAGTATTCCCTATTTCTAACAATTGGTACCAGAGCTTAGTTACTCGGAAAAGAATCATTCAAGGAAAGCCTAGTAGCTTGAGTAAGATCTCTATGGATATGGATCAACTACAAAAGAATCTTGAAGAAGCTCTTGAATACATTGACTTGCTTACTATTGAAAAAGATACTTTGAAAAGAAAGTATGATGATGCAAAGAACCTCATTGAGAAATTGAAAAACAAATTGGAAGATCTGAGATTTGAAAAAGAATTCAAAGTTTTTATTGAAGATTGTGATGACAATTTGGAAAAAGAAAATGAGATCCTTAAGCATGAATTGAAGATAGAAAATTTGAAGCTTAGTTTGAAAGATGGAAATGGCAAGAATGAAGCAAATTTGAAATCTCAGAATGAAAGTCTAAAGACTGAAAAATGAAGGACTAAAATCTAAACTTTCTAAAGTAACATCTGAACTTGAGAAAGTCAATTTACAGTATGATGAACTTGAGAAATACAATAAGACTGTGAAAGGTGAACTAACTCAATCCAAACAACAACTTGAAAGGCTATATTCAACTAGTGAGAAGATTGATGAATAAATATCTTATCAGAAACTATTCTATGATAAGACTGGTCTTGGATTCAACATTTTCAAAGCAAATGATGAAGGCAAGGAACCAGATCTGAAGATATCTGAAAGCATAGATGAGAAGAAGCCTGATGAGATCAAAAAATTTGAAGATACACCTAAAGAAGGAGAATCACCGAAGCAAGAGGAATCACCCAAAGGTATGCAAAGAAAATTCAAAGGTAGATGTTTTTCTTGTAATACTATTGGTCATATGAAGAGAGATTGCATAGGTAAACAATTTAAACCTCTTAATGGTTATTGTTACAATTGTCATGGTTTTGAACATAGAGCTATTGATTGTAGGAAACCTAAATTTATTGAGAATAATGATGGTAGTAGAATGTTTAGGAATACTAACAATGTAGATAAGAAACCTACTGAAGATATGAACAAAAGAAGTGGAATAGTATGTTATAGATGCAACAAGGTTGGACACATTGCTAGAAACTGTAGATCACAAATCAATCAGCCTAGACCAAGATATGGAAACAATGGAATTGTTTGTTAGATATGCAATAAGATTGGACATATAGCAAGGTTTTGCAGAATGAACAATAGAGTTTTTCATCCTAATCCTAACCCTAGGAATCATGCAAGAAGAAATGAAGATGCTAGTAATAGTCAGAAAGGATGTTGTAGTAATTCAGATGAAGTGAAGTTTATCAAAAGCATAGATCAAGGAGACATATTCAACATTGAAAGTAATCAGAAAGGTGAAGTATTGAAAGGTAAGAATGAATCTTTACCTGACCTATCTCAAAGTACTTAATTCATGTAAATTGTAGTAGAATAGGAACTTAGATTTAGTATAGAAGTATAGATATGATGAATTGAGTCTTGTGCAGTTAAAGCAAGGTAGTTTATGATATTATAATGCTATTGTTAAGTGCACAAAGAAAAATATTATGTTTTGCGAGATCGCAAGAAGTTTTAAGTTTTGTAGGTTAGTAAAGACAACTTTTTTGAAAGAAGCGGCAAAAGAATTGAATGTGATGTCAGATCTAAGTGAGATTGAATTAATAAAAGGTTATGATCAGTATTATTTGATCATCAAAGTGAATTCAAGTGTCAAGGAGATCAAAGAGTAGTGATAGAAAGCATTTTGCAAGGATTTGGAGAAGAATTGTGTGTCGAATCTACGCAAGCCCTAAAATCATGAAATTGAGGTATTTTACTTGACAAATCTTTGAATCAGTAAAGGTATTTGAAGAAATCATGGATGTTTCCTTAATACACAATGTCAAAGATAAGAATATACCTAAATTGGAAAGGGAACCAGTAGAACCATTGGAAGAAGATCCTAGGTTTGCATTATCATCCGTACCAGACAAAGTTCTACATTTAGAGAATGTCAAAAGTTTTCTTGGATGCAAAATAGAGACAGTAAATGATAGTGATTTTATAGATGAATATCAGAAGATGTAAAATCAAGATATGACACTGAAACAAGGTTTTGAATACTTGGAACATAATGAAATTGTCAAATATGGATTACAGTAGGAATTTGATAATGAAGAATGCACTAAGATCATCTTGAGTAGAATTCATAATGGAAAGTTTTGGCTAGAGGATAGAGTAATATGTATTACAGCTGATTTGATTCATGAAGTCACTGGATTATCTAAGACTAGAGCTATTCCTTTTAATGAGAAAAATAGTCATTGACAACACTAATTCATCCTATAATGGTAGAGGAATTGTGATTAGCAAGATCAAACAAGTTGATGTGAGATACATATGCAAGATCCTAACTACTAAGTTTTGTGCTAATTCAAGAGAAGATGACATGGCAGCTGGAATGGTACATGCAACCTATCTTATGTATGTTGATAGGGTACCAGTTGATATGTGTGAAATTATTAGAATTCAATTGTTTGAGAACTTGGAGAAGATCAAGAAAACTAAGTATACATAGTTTAGGTTCTCATCCCTAATCACATACATGTTCTTTCATCTTTTGAGGAGATTTCCTTACACCATAGGAAATGATTGGAATGATGGACAAACTACAATGGAAAGGATTAATGTAGTATACAGAAAGCATGTTATTGACAATATTAATGAGAGTGCAGTACTTGTTATTAAGACATTTCAAAATATTGTGTCTAGCAGATCAAGGATCCCTAAGTCTCTTGTTGAGAAACATAAAGATGATATATGTTTTATGGTGGATACTAACCTTACCTATATTGAAGCAGGAGAGCCTAGAATAGAGTTCATAGACCCTCTTGGCTATGAAATATTTGAAGTTGAAACTGAAGAGTATGTTAGCAGGCTACTGAAGTATAAGTTGGACACTCAGTGTAACAGGTTTGGAACCTTTCAGGATAACTTCAACTCTGCAAAGATTCTAATTGAAGAGAAACAGTCTAAGAAAAGAGTTGAGAGCACCATTAAGAAAATCTTAAAGGATATAGGAATGACAGAGAGAGAGTTTTTGGTAGCAAAGCAGATAGCAACAGCATTCAGAGAGAGTGGAAAAAAGGAAGTTTTGTCTATCCCTCCTTTATCATCAATTGCATTGCCATAGGAAGAACCACAAGTGAAGGTGAAAGTGGAAGTACCTGAGAAGGACATAGAAGCAAAGATGTCTACTAGATCCACTTCCTCCACACCTAGAAAAAGAGTTAAGGAGAGTGCCACTAGATTAGGAAAGAGGCATAAAACTCTAGTGCAACCTATCCCAAGAAAGATTGTAGAGGTTAAAGATGATGTCAGTACAAAGAAGAAAGCTTGGAAACCAAAAGTTGAAAAGCTTAATGAGCAGATTATTGAGAATGGTGACTTTGCAAGAATGAACAAATATTATGATCTTTATGATTATACTAATAGCCTTAATCTGGAGAATGCAGTTGTGAAGCGTATGATCTTGACTAGCAAGAAGTTTGACACTATTCAAGGATAGATACCTGACGATCTTTATAACAAACTTCTGAATAGAAAGAAGTGAGCATCAGAGGAAGAGATAGCTATCAAAGAAAATCTTGTGAGGAAGCTTTGTGAGATAAAACATGAAGCTCCTTTCAACCAGATCATGAAGGCCCTAAGCACCCATCTAAGAACCAAAAGGAGAACAATTCTGATTATGGGAGGCAGGTATGAAGAAGTAAATTTTGAGACAGAACAAGCAATTATCAAGGTTATGATAGAATATGTTGGAGAATCATCAGTTGCAGTGGAGAAAGTAGGTGAGAAGGTACAAGAGGACATTCCCTCCTCTCCAGCAATTAATATTGAAGATGAAATAATGAATGTAGAAGGTACACAAATCACCTTGGATACTGATGAAAATGTATTCAAGAATTTGGAAAACATTGTTGACAATTCAGCCTTTGAGGAACAGGAAGCTACAAAAGAAGAAGAAATGACAGAGACCATAGTTGTGGAGCCACCAGTTGTAGTAGAACAAGTTTCCCTTCCCACAAAAGAAGATATTAGTTTTACTCCTAAGACTAGAAAGAAGACTCAAATTCGATCTATGATTGAGCATTTGGGAAAAGAAGTAGATGATGATGATCAGTTGGAACTGATTACATCCTTAAACAAAATCATTGGTAAGAATAAGAAGGTGAAGAGTCTTGAAGGGTGTCTGAAGGAACTAACTAAGAAGTTACAAAGTACTGTGACAACACAAATTTTAGATGCAGACCCTATGGAGAAGGCAAAGAAGGTAATGAGTACCTTTGATAATGAGTTCGCACACCTTCTTGATATTGCAAAAGTGAAAGCACAAGCAGACTATGAGGCTAGAATGCTTTTGAACATCAGTCAGTACATCAAAAATGATATCAATACTCTTGATATCTGTATCAAGGATTTGAGGAAGCACTTGGAAATAGGAAAATCTTTGTACATATAGTGTACAAAATTAGAGACTTTGACAGCTGAGGAAGATCAGAAATAAAGTTGAAGGAAGCAGAGATTCTAAATGAAACAAACCTTCTATCTAGTCCAAATGTGAAGGTCTAAAATGTTGAGAAGAAAGTTAGAAAACTGTATGATGAAATCAAAGTTGTACAAGATGAGAAAGATAGGAAATTGAGAAGATATAATCTTTTGAGAGAGCATGTTTCTATAAAGTTGAGCATAATTGAAGAACAGTTGGAAGATTGTCTTTCAGCAAAGACATCTTTTTAAAAATTTAACTTTGAAAACCTCCAAGCATGCGAAATTGCTTCTTATGGACTGAGCGCACTACTTAATGTAGCAGATTCCATTAAGAAATCATGGGAGAAGGAGATAAAATCCATTAAGATAGATTTTGCAGATTGTGTTGCAAGCCTACCGGCTTTGCAATAAATAAATTGAGGTATAATCTTTTTGTGATACAATTTTGTGACCCTCCCTACCTTATTTTGTCATTGTTGTCAAAGGGGGAGAGATCTATAAAAGAAAATTGATAGTATATGATAAGGGTTGTTACTCTTAGGGGGAGTACTATATTAGAGGCAATAATTTTTTGAGGAGTTATAAAGATAGTATGTATTTTATACTATGGCCACAGTTTTGAACATTTTTTGAGATTTTGAGTTGTACACTTAGCCAATTTTCTCATATGTTGCCACTAATGACAAAGGGGGAGATTTTTGGCAACATATGATCCTCATGAAGATCACACAAGTCAGAGAGAAAGTATGACAGAGCACATTGCAAATTTGTCTAAGTGTGAGACAGTGTTTTACCAGTGAACCTGGGCATAGTTTTTGTTTGCAACATTGAACAGAGTAATTTCAGTGCTTGCACACTTGAACATAGAATCTATGATGACTATTGATCGCCCATCTCAGAGTGCAAGTCAGTATGACATGTACGAAAGAAGTTATGATAGTTTTACCGAAGACAGTGTGAAGCCGACAGGACAGAATATGAAGACAGAACTAGTAAAGAGTTAATGGATTATTTTGTTTATCAAAATAATGACTTAAAAATATAAAGGGATGACATCCTAGATGTTAACTCTTGGATAAAGTTATTGGTATAAATGTAAATATAATTGTAATTGTAATGGTATGAAAGTAATTGTAATGAGACAAGCAGCAAGCAATTGTAGTAGTATGATGCAAAGTATATGAAGCATATGTAATAGCGATAGTGAAAGAGAAGCAAAGTGATATTGATGCAAGTAGTATAAGGTTATGTGCCTTAACATATTTTGTAATCAGTGTATATTGTACATTACTTGTTTGGGCAGTGGGCTCATCTGGTAATCACATTTTGTACAACTCCTAACAGGGTTGAGGCTTCTAACAAGGCCTATAGTCCCTTAACCAAGACTGATACACTATATGTTTGTAATAGACTCCTAACAGGGTCAACATCCTTAACAAGATACTTTTGATTAGTGGATCTTTATGGGTACCATCCCCACCGGGGTTTTCTCTTGGCCAGGGTTTCCTCAAGAACAAATAATGTGTTATGAGTTCTTTATTGTTATGCATGTTGTTTAGCTTCTTATGTTATGCATGTATAAATATAATCTATTATATCCATAATTGGGCAAAAGATAAAGTTTGTAGAATACTGATTCACCCCCCCTCTCAGTATTCCATATTTCTAACAGTTGCTGCTGCAACAAATTGTTCAAATATTGCTTATATCAAGCAAGTGTTGGAAGGTATGAATGAGGTAATCACTGAGCTGGTGATTATACACTGTGATAACAAAAGTGCAATAAACATTTCCAAGAATCATGTAATGCACTCAAAGACCAAGCACATATCTATTAAGTATCACTACTTAAGAGAACAAGTACATGAGAAGCAAGTTAAATTGGAATATGTTACATCAAAAGAGCAACTTGCTGACATATTTACCAAGCCTCTACCAAAGGAAACATTTGAATATTTTAGGACTAGACTTGGAGTTTGTCCCCTATCTACCAGTCACTAATGTGATTTGGAGGTTACATCAGCCTAATATTATTAGAAGATTATTCATGTTGATGCAACAAAATTCACACTTTGGATTCTATCTAAGGTTGTGGAAGATTTGAGGAGTCAGAACACATATTTTCATATCAGTTATAGGAATCAGACAACAGAGAGTCACATAGCTAATGCAAAGATGTATATTTATTTGTTTCTTTTGCATTATTGTCAAAGGGAGAGATAAACAATATGCGCTACCCGAGGAGATCACTGGAACATCTATCTAAGGGAGAGACAATATGAGAAGATAAAGGGAGAGATAAACAAAAGGAAGATGAGAACTAGAAAGATCATATTTGCAGAAGATAGTTTGCACATGTAATGCTATCATGTAACATAGTGATTAAACATATTAAGCTAGGGAGAGCTTACAACATTTCTTACATTTGTAGAATACATGGTTGGTATGTGTATGGTATATTTCATATTGATTGAGTTGCCATCAATGCCAAAGGGAGAGATTGATGAACTACAAATGATTGAGAACCTGATTGAAGAACTACAAGTGATTAGAGATCACCGAGCATTGAATTGCTATGCAGGATAATTGAATCAGTCATTATGTTGTCATTGATGTCAACTAGTTTTGACAATACTTATCATGTTAGTTGCAAATATCTAAACATCTATAAAGGAGGAGAAAAGATGAAGAACAAAGATATCTACATGGAGGAAGATGGATATGATAGATGAGGATAAGGAATACTCTTGGTAACTTATCGATGAGTCTATGACTTGATATTGTTGACTTGATTATGTTGCATTAATCTGTTATGAAGTTGGAAGAAAAATGTTACAAAGTAGTGTGGTCGGTTAATGAAGCATTCCAGTATACACCGAGCCAGTGTAGTGTATACTGAGTGATAGTATCAACTGAGCTTGTGTTCACTGACACATTTCTTTGTTAACCGAGTATGGACAAAAGAACTAAATAATCAGTTTAGCCGGCAAAAATTGATGAGCTGTAAAGTGTATGATTACAAGGTGGAAAGATAAAGTTTGTTGCAAGATCTATGACTAACAAAATTCAAAGAAGATCTAAAGGATAGAATTGAAACTTGTTAATGACACATCAGTCAATGAAGGTTTAAGTGGCAAAATCAACTAAGGAAATTAAGTAGCAAAATCTGATGGATGAGAAGAAAATGGTTTACTTTTTTATTTAAGAGACTAGGGTTTCACAGTGAAACTCATGCCAGAGGAAGGAGACTGCAGAGATATCATGTGAACATTGCTTCATGCTTGCTTGATCAAAATGGTTGAAGAAGAATTGAATTGCAGAGTTAATCGAGTGTTAGAGAGCTTTTATCGAGGGACAGTAAGTTATTGAATGTTGTTGAACTGAATAAGAAATATTGATCAAAGGATTTGTATGGACTTAAGAATAGATCTAATAATCTACAAATCAAGTTGTATTATATTTAGATCACCTGCTATTACAGTTTAACCATTGTAAATAGATAAAATATCTGAACTGAGTGGACTTGAAAGTCTTATATGTCATTCATAGAATGTACATTGTTATCCTGTCAACCCCATAGTGAATGCTGGTTGGATGATAACTATTAGTGTTAAATCCTCTAACAAGGTCACACCTTACAGTGTATTTTGTAACCTTTAACAGGGTTGGCTCTTCACCGAGCTCACTTCAAAAGAGTGAAAATATTTTGGGTTACTAGTCCCAGGTGGTTTTTCCCTTTGCAAGGTTTCCATGTTAAATCTCTTGTGTTATGTGTTTATGTTATGATTGTTTGGATATCATACTTTACATATTGCATATTTGATTTGGTCAGTAATCACTATGAGCAATTAATTGGTAATCGATAAAGTCATAGATAATTTAGTATTTTTGTTTTACCAAGCTGCAGAATTTAGCTAAACTTGTTTTGTGATATACATTTTGTATTTGGGACTATGGATAACTGATTCACCCCTCTCTTAGTTATTCTAACACCTACATCCCAAGATCTCCTAGCAAAAATCCTCCATCATTTCCGCATCTATCTTCCAAATCCCATCTGCTTCATCCACCTTCCTCACAACATGTGCCAATGTTGGTCCTGACAACATCCTCCTATGATGATCACTTTCCATCATTCCATCCAAACACTTTCTACCACCATATCTCCCATCTCCCCCATCCAATCCATGCCTTTACATAATTCATCCATCCTAATAAGGTTGTACCAACATTCAACAACAAATCAGAAGGTTAGCAACAAATCAGAAAGTCAGCAGCAAAATTAGAAAAATCCATAAAAATTGGAAAAAATTGAGAAAAATATCAAAAAAGAAAATAAAGAAGAAAAACATTCATCTAATGGTGAAAACTTTGCAATTCAAGCACCTTAGGAAAGAAACATGGTGAAAACCTGGCAAATAGGCGTCATGCGTAATCCCCCAAGTTCCTCTCTGCAATTGGGGGCAATTCCCTTCTATCACATCCTATCTAGCATCTCCTCCATCCCATTTGTCTCCCACCTCCTTCATCCTCCTTCAGATCTTGATACAGAAATAGAGATGACCAAGTATACATGCTTTTGGGAACCTTTCTACATCCATTGCCAATCTTCATCCACCAACTATCCTAGCTTCCATCTATCTTTCTCATCCTCTCATCATCTTATCTTCCATCCTATCATACCCCCTCCTGACACCTCTGAGTGCATGAACTATCCTAAGAAGGGGCATCTTATTCCTTGGTAACATATTCCTTGGAGACTTTATCCAAATCCTTATCTTCCATCTTCCCATCCAAATCTTCCTCCATCCAAATCCTTGAATCCATCCATCCTCTATCTAAATCCCAAGCATTTCTTCCATCCAAATCCCCCAGCATTCCTCTATCCATTCCTAAGCATTTTCTCTATCCAAATCCCTCAGCAGTTCCTCCAGCATTCATCCCTCGGCATTCCTTGATCCCAATCTTCAGCAGTTCATCTATCCAAATCCCTCAATAAATCCTCTATCCCCCATACCTCCGCATTTCCTCCATCTTTCCATCACATGGTATTTCCCTTGTCATTGGTATCTAGCTATAGGCTACCCCCCATGGAATCCAATGCCTTTCATCCATATCATGATTATTCCTATCAATCTTCCTATGCATGCAAATCCTATCCATATCTTCTAGCTATCCAACATCCAAGATCAAGCCAACCAATCCAATCAAATCCTTAGTCTTATTGAAAGCTTTGATCTCAATCCACTCATCATCATTGGGATGCATCCTTTCCAAATCCATGTCATTTTAGGACACATCATCCTCATCATCCTATCCACCATCAGTCCATCTTGGCTTTCTAGCTCAACTAGGGCATCATCTTGCATATCCTTACAATATCAGCTTTATCCCCAAATCCCATGTACATCCTATCCTAAGTCTTGTACCCTAGCATCAATTGTGTCTCCACCTAAGCTCATTTGTACATATGTGTATTTAGGTCCCATCCTCTATGTCAGTTAGTCCATTTATCATCTTGACCTATCCAGCTAAGTGCTTCAACAATCGTCTCGTGGTCCTTTTTGAGGTTTGAGTGTCTTACCTATCTCTTGTCATATGAATCCTAATCCATTTATTCATCATCTACTTTGTGTCATATCTTTTGAGTTGATCAATCCTTATCCTAAATCAAAATCATCCCAGCACTACCCTTTGACTAAGCATTGTCTAGGGAATCTTGTACTTGTCTTTGTAGGCCTCATCATCTCAAGAAAGATATTGGCATACACTGGCAAGAATCCCGTCTTCCAAAGATCAACAGTCTATCTTAGGTTGACAAATCCAATCCAATCCTATATGATCCTACATCAGGAAGCATCAACTCATTCCCCAACACTTGGTAATCCTCCACCATCCTCCACCATCAATCCTTAACAAATCAATCATCCTCCATCATCCTACCTATGGAAAAAGGTTTTGTGAGTTACTTGTTATTTCATTTGTTCCTTTGGATCTTTTCTTATCTTTTGTGCTCTCTTGTACAAATATCCTCATCTATTGTACCATATCTCCCCATCCATTGTACATATCCTCATCAGTCCTACATCAAGATTTGATTAGATATCTTGTCCCACCTAGCCTTGTACTTCAGCAACATCAATTGTCGACTATCCTTGATCATCATGCTTATCCTTGATTCATCATTTGACAATCAACAACAGAGCATTCTCCCCATCAAACTGGGTCCTTGAAGATGTATCCTTCACCTTTTCCAACCTAAGCAATCAAACTGGGTCCATTATGATGTATCCTTCACCATGTTTAGACCTAATCTCCCCCCATCAATCAAACCTTCAATCTCTCTCCTTGGAAAAGGATGTCTTTTGGAGTTATCATTTTGATCTTGGATTTTGTCCTTTGGATCTTGTTAATATTTTATGGCTTCTCATTGTCCTCTACTCAAAGTTGCCACAATCCTTTATATCATGGTGCACAACGAATGAGGACAATCTGGGGAAAGGTCTTTTGATCTTTTGCTTCTACCTGTGAGTTAGTTGTCTATTTGTGGTTTTTCTAGCATCATTTCCACCATGCCTCCTTTGGGTTTCATGTGTGATGTTGGGGAAACCCTTTGCATGCTTATTTTTTGTGGCAGTCCTATGCAACGCTAGTGACAAGGCCTTGTGTTACAAGTAACTTTGGCGGGTCTCTAATGTTGCTATATCAAACTAGGTTGTGCTCTCAAAAATATCCAACACAATGAGCTTCCCAAATCCCTCATCCTGTATCATATAGATTAATCTTGCATCTTGCATCCTTCATATAGATTCATCCTACATCTTGCATTTCACATAATATTGCATTCACACATCTTTTCTCTTGGAAGGTCATTTGTTTATGCTCCTTCCCACTTGCATCCTTTTTGAGAAAGTTCCACAAAGTTTTCTCTTTATGTTATTTTCTCGAGGGGGCACAACCCCTTATCCTTTGAATTCTAGCCTAGGGCATCTTATTTTCTTGTCTTTGATGCCATGCCACTTGCATCATCACATCAAAGAGGGGCAAAATGTAGACACCTAAAATCCATTTGCAAAATAAAAATATTTTATTTTGCAAAAAACCCTTGATGACATCATCATTAATTAATTAATTAATTATTATGCCATTATTCCCTCCTATTTTAATTAAATTTATTTAATTAAAGAACATTGGCCAAAAATCAATTTTAAATTTATTAAATTATTTTAATTAATTCTCAACGCAAACCCTCCTTAAATAAATTAAATATTTATTTGAATCCAAAAAGTCCTAGAAATCTTCTAGACTCTTCTAAACCTATCCTCTCATCCCTAATCACTCCCTAACCCAGCTTAAGGAGTGATTCCTAACCCTCTTAGCCTAAACCCTCTCCCTTGACCCCAAAGTCAACACTCTCATTAATGACCTCTTACACCCTCATTAAGGCTCTTACAACCTCATAATGAAGCCTATGTCTCCTCTTCCACTTTGATCTCCCTTGCACACTTCCCTAGTGTTGGTCACACATGTGTGAGCAACCCTTAACCCTTGTCCTCTTGACCATACCCCTAACTCAACCTCAAACTCTACCCCAAACCCTGACTCTGACCCTAACTCCCCTTCCTAACCCAAGCCCTTGGCTTGAATCCTATAAATACTCCTCCTTCCAAGAGAAAAGTATTAGCTTAGTTTTTATCATTCATGCATTGTTATCATGCTCATTTCTATTTATATTCTTCATAAGTATTAGCATATTTGTTAGATTTACTTATCTTTCAAGCTTTCATAACTCATCCTAGAATAGCTTAATGGATTAACTTAGTTCATTTTAAAGCTTTTCATATCATTTACATCCATATCATACTCATTTATAGCTCAAATCTGCATTTCCTCACTTGCATCCTTGGAACCTTAGGGGCAAAATAGGTTTCCCATACCCAATTTTCTATCATTTTGGGGTCTCCTTAGCTTGCAAATGAGCTCAATCTACCATCATCTGCATTGGGGATGATTTCATTGTGTTTTGAGAGCACACCCACATACTTAATCTAAGAGCAAATCAAACAGGGATTGGGTGCTCCCATTTTGGGCTCAATCTGAGGTGGTGTTACTTGTTTTCCTATTTTATATATAGCATGCTAGTTTAGAATTAATGTTTGACTATTTCAGTGTGCTCCCGATAGGTTAGGAACATCTCGCACCTATAGAATCATTGTGATAGCTCTACTTTTATTGTATGCCATCTTTTGTCTTAAGGGTTAGGGTTTGTCCCAGTGGTATGGGCCCCAAGAAAACACTAAAAGAAACCCTAAGGGTGGGATGTCTATGAGTAGGTATAAACCTTAGATAGCCTATTTTGTTGAGTAAGGTTCATAGGTGCCCTAGGTGAGTGGCTCACCGCGGGATTTGGCCAAGGAGGCCAAAAGGATAACCTTTGGGTGAGTTTGGAAAAGAAAACCTAATATAATTCAAAAACTCATTGGCAATGGGTAAGGGATTTAATAAAATTTTAAAATGATTTTTTTAAAAAAATGATAAGGACCCCGCATAGGTCCTATTGGAGTACCGGAGTCATTGTAGCTACTGGGGTAGGCCGCATGAGGGTGCCAGAGTACATGACTGCTAGGAAGGATCCCAATGCATAGGACTCTGTGATGACACTCACCTAGTCAACATCGTAGGGAACTCCTCTCTTGGGATTTTGTTTTGTGTTTCTTTGTTTCTTCTTGTTTCCAGCTTGGGTGGTTTTCCCTCAACCTTAGACTCGCTTAGTTTCCCTATGTGAACAATGGCTCCATCTCCTATCATGGGGGAGTGGACCTTTGTGGATCCACGTGGTTGGGTGGTGATCCTTTTCCAGGTATTATTCATGTTTGTGTTATTCATGGAGCATTTAAAGCTATTGAAGACATTCTCCCTATTCTGCATGTTGTATCTTGGAAAGAAAATTGTAAAGATATTGTAAAGTGTTATTCATATTCATGTAAGCCTGTAAGGCCTTGCATTGTAGAAGATATATTGTAAGCATTCATGTAATTGGGAAGTGTATGTCTAGGAAAATTATGGGAACGAAAATCAATATGTATTATTGTTGTTGGAAGAAAATTATAGTTTAGAATATGGAAAGTGGAATTGTTGAAAGAATATGAATTTAAATGTGTTAATTTTATTTCATGCTGAAAAAGAAAGAAATGTTTTTTTTAGTATACTTCTCTCTCTCTCTCTACTTTCTCTTATGTGGTTAAATGGATCAAAATAATTCTATCTTTAGTTTATGTTAAATCTTAATGCACTATGAAATTTATTTTTAAAGGAATAATATTGTAAGGGAACCTGTTACGACTTAAATACCTAGTTAACTTTAAGTAAGTCAAAAAGAAACAAAATGCACTTTTCTCTTTTTTTTGCCTTGTCCTTCTAGGTTCCCTGGTGGGGCATGACATCTGGTATCAGAGCCCTGGGTTGCTACACTGGGAGCTCTAGGGTCTAATTGCGCATAAATGAGTTTTCCTTTCTTTGCATAAGTTTGACATATTTCCTTTTGTGGTCACCTTTATGTTAGTAACCTTAAATATTAGAAACAAAGATTACATGTATCTTTCTTTGATTGAGTTATCCTATATCAATTACTTATGTTTTGTATTTTAATATTAATAATGTGTTCAAGTGAGGGTCCTTATAAAATGATAGTGACATATTAAGGAATTCCTCACACTTTTGTGACATTTCCTTACTGTCAAAATTACTCATAGTCCTAGAAAAGTTACAATTTTTATTGTATCTAAATGGTGGTAATTGATCTCCTTATGCCACCTATAGTATATCCTATTTTATTGTTATATAAGTTTAATTAGTTTTAAATGATGTGCATTCTCTAAATGCTAAGTTGACTTCATGATTGGTTTTGCCTAGCTATTGATACTTCTCAATGTTCCCTTATAAGTTACATTTGTAGCTTTGTGGAATCTCCAATGTAAAATAAGGACATGATTTTGGTAGTACTCTCTTTTATTATTGAATTGATAATAGTGTGTTTCATAGAATCTATACCTAGGTAAGAAGTGAAAATTTTGGTATTATGTCTCAATTTAAAATATGAAGATAATTCTCTCTTACTTTTAATAAAATATGAAAGGAGTGGTAACATAAATCATGGTGTGAAAGAGAAATTAGGATCCCACCTAAGTGAATAATATTGTTATCAAATGACTTGGCCATCTTTGTAAGGGATATGATAATTTAAATTCTTCTCTCTCTACTCTATCATCTACCTCCTTAAGATTGTGAAATTAAAATGGTACAAATTACTATAATGTATCTCTCCCTACCCTTTCCTAAAAGATAAACTCAAAGGAATAAAATTACTTAGGAAAAACAATGTACATTAAAATTCATATGTGCCTAACTAAGAGATCTTTGGTAAGAGGATTTATGTCCCCAAGGTTTTATCATAAATAGGATTTTAATTATTATTTATTCTAAAAGAAGATGTATTTTATTCATGTTTTGTAAGAATTTGGCATGTCATGTTAATTGTATGTCTGGAAGATAATATGTGCATAAAGGGACTAAAAGAGATTTTTGGTCCTAAAAATTGTCATAAATAAGAGTCTCATTTGAATCCTTCTAGATGCTTAGTAAACAGTCAAGATTTTAGATGAGTATTAGGGAAATGAATCTAAGCATGATACTTTATGTATACATTATGATACACACTTTAGTAGTATATTAATAACAACCCTAATTGATTGATTGACTATAGGAATGTTTGATGTTAGAGAAGTATATTATTATCACACTATATCACTTAAATTTTTAGGTGTATGAGGTTAATCATATGAATGGCTACTTTTGAATGAACCTTATTAAGGATAGAAAGTAAAAGAATTGGATAAAAGGTTTATATGTGCTAATAAAATAATTAGTTGAAATGGGAGTAGAAGTAGGACTTGTGTGTTTATCCTTCTCTCAATGGATGTATGATGAAACAAATTAAATCAACTCTTTACTTTACTATTTGAAATCATCTAGGTATGTTGATATGGAAAGCTCCTAACTTGCAAACTTTGGAAAAGTATAAGAGAAAATATAAATAGTGAGGACAAAATTAATGGTGTGATTAGATCTCCTCTAGGAGCATGAATATTTTTTTATAAGTCAAACATTATAACTATTATATTATAAAATTATAAAAGATATCTTAGAACATATCTCTGTAAAATGCAGGTGTACTGTATGTTATTGTCATTATAAACATATCATGATAAGTTTTGAATACGCATGATGTTTTAGTCCACAATTGCAAAGTAAATGTACCATAGTAAATTGTTTTGAAGGAAACAAATATCAATATTATATACCCTTTAATGTTGATCATGCATCTTTAGTAGTAGAGAATGTGAATTTTGAACCCTATGGCAATTAAATTTTACATGTACGAGTAGGATTAAACCATCACGATTCATAATACTTATCATCATAATTGTTCAAGTTGTTCTCTAGAGTTTTCTAAAAAGTGGAGAAGCTAGCATGGATTCTTGTCTTTCATATTATTTTCTATGGATAGGAATTTTGAAGATTGATAAAGGTGAAAATTTTAATTTTTAGCTTTTTCATAATCCAAGCTAATATGTACTAGTGAGCTAGGAGCAACCAAAAACTTTTTGACTCAATTAAAAGACTTTGTTTTATAGCTTATGATTAATGAAATTTTAATACCTTCTAACTTCCAAGAGTAATTCAAATATTAGGGGGGGAGGATGTAACACCCCTCCAACCCTAACATGTTTTATATCCCTTTGGAAGTTAGGGGAATGTTGTAGAGACTTATATGCTTGGATACGAGTAGGTTTCTGCTTGAAGATTGAATAAAAAATTCATTCTTAACTATAATACTTTTACTTTCATTTAGGTAGTGATAAATGTGTTTGGTTTATTATTTCATGTGTAATCATCTCTTGTTATGATTGAATGGGGTCCTGATGATACAAAGGCACCTAATAGATTTATATGAGCTAATATTTATCAATGGTTATGTTCTCTTGGATAAATTAGGGTCAATATTAATACTTGGGTACTTAAACTTTAATTGATAAATGAATGCTATGGTTTCCAGATCTCTTTAACAGTTTAATTATTTGATTATGATTATGATTGACATGACTATCTCTATAAGACTAACCATACTTATGTGATGGGTTATGACCTAACACTTAACCCTTGTACT
Source organism: Chamaecyparis obtusa (assembly GCA_027943335.1). Taxonomy (NCBI): domain Eukaryota; kingdom Viridiplantae; phylum Streptophyta; class Pinopsida; order Cupressales; family Cupressaceae; genus Chamaecyparis; species Chamaecyparis obtusa. Next base: position 480,545 of record BSBK01006768.1, on the reverse strand, counting down.
TGTAGTACCCTCTCTAGTAGTTCTACTTGTTACATTAAAGTTGGATATGATTATGAAATTCTAGCATTTATGGACTTTATGTTTCTCCCTTACCTTACTAAATTTAGATAATAATATATTTTCAGACATGCAGATTATGATTTTTCCCTTGAATAATATGCTCATGACCATTATCTTTTATTCTTATGTATATATGATTTGGTTTATCCCTTGTAGTTGATTATAAGAGTTATCTTTCTAAGTAATGATTTTTAATTTTTGTGTATATTCATGGTTATGATTATTGGTCTAACCCTGTTAACCCATGTTATGATCTATATGTATCCTACTTGGTGTGGTTTTTGAATGAGGGGAATAAGTCGTAGTCACTCTTGCGGGAGATCTACATGATGTTGCACTCCTCCTTCCTTGTCTGCCATTGTTTTTATATAGATATGTATGTGTCTATTTTGTTTCTTGGTGATGCAGGTGTGTGCTGGTATCAGGCATCGAATCCACCTAGTTACATAGGTCTGAGCGTGCCTTAAAATCCTCGAACCAGTTGTTTTTGTTCAGAGATGGTCCAAAGTTCCCACATGGGAAAACACTATGGTTTTGATTATTTTGTCCAGTCCCTTGATTTGGTTTAGGGTGGCTTTGAGTTCCTTATTTTATATATCCTTGGATGTTGGTCTTGTTTATATGGTTATGAGATATGTAGGATTATGATGTTATTTTCTCTCTCTATGTGTTAATCATAAATGAAAAGTATGCATATATGGGTGCACATGTATATGCATACCTATATATATTCAATTATTGATGTATAAGCAGTTATGCTCATGAGTGTATTAGTGATGATCATGATTCTATGTATTTTGATGCATATTGTGGCTTTAAATAAATAAAATAAATGCAAAGTGAATACAAGAAATAAATAAAATCTCTCTCTCTCTCTCTCTCTCTCTCTCTCTCTCTCTCTCTCTCTCTCTCTCTCGCGTATGTCTTGTTAGTGTAGAGGTGGGAGTGGAACTCATGACCTCTTGTTTGTAAGGGGTCCCAAGTTGCCATTGGGGTAGTGACTTCCTTGAGAAGCATACCCAAATATATTGTATTTATATAAGAGTTAGTTGCTATTAATAATAATAATAATAACAATAAAACTATATAGGTGGATTTAAATTATTTAATATTATTGTTTGGGGTAAGCTAGTATGGGAAGGGTAGGTAAGTTGGTTTTCACCAATGCATGAAACTACCTACTTAATTAATTAAATTAAATATTTATTAATAATCTTAAAAGAACATTAGAGAAGGGAAATTGCTCCACGGGAAGCAACTTCCCCAACCTCTGCAACTATTCATAGGCTTATATAATTGGGATCCTTCCTTGTAAGTGGAGAGAAATATATGGGAGAAAAGGGGGAAGGGTTTTAAAAAGATGAATTTATGAGAGATTTGGGGATTTCTAAATTAATTTGCAAAGAGAGAGAGAGAGTAGTATTTTTATTCAAATGCCTTTGAGAAAATTGGTGAGAAGAGAATAATAACATTGGGAATTCCTGTGAGAGACCTAGTAGTGAAGGATCAAAGGAGGGCTTGCATGAAGGGGTAGAGAGTGTTGGAGATTGGAGGGATTCATCAAATATCAAAGGGTTTGTTCACAAGACTCTAGGTAGGATCTGGAACCAGGAAATAATCCCTTGTACTTGCTTGTGTCATATATTCAAATATGTGAATATGAATGTTATATGTGTGTGAGAAATATATTAAATATTTAATAATATGAATCAGAATGTTACATGTGTGTGCGTTATGTGGATATGTGATGGGAAGAGATTTTTGGACACCTGTGTGTATTGTGAGAATTAAAACTATACTCTGACAACTAGGTATGCAATTGTCTGTATTATTATTTATTATTTTTAATATTTATAAATTATTTATTTAAAATTTATTAATTTAAATAAATTAAAGAAACATTATAGGAGGAATATAAGAGAATAAACACATCATATAGGGGAGGATAAAAATAAATAAAAGATTAGAGTGTATATTTATATGTAAATGCAAGGATAAATTATAGGAGAAAAATAAGGAAGAAAGATACGAGAAAAACAAGGACAAATTATGGGAGAAAAATAAATAATTAAAAAAAAAGATCAAAAGAAATAAGCTAAAAGTGGAATATTACTATGCATAGAAATCTAGCTTTATAACATAAGAAAGTAATAACCAAGGTTATAAAAATTTAGATGAAAAAAAAGGGCATTCTTTAACGGAAAAGAGAAGAATATGGAACCAAAATTATTAAGGTAGAATAATTATTTATTAAAAATATATGTTATACATAATAAATTAGTATTATTATAAAATAAAATTCATTTCTACATATTAATTATTAAAATGTATAGATATAAATGATAAATATATATATTTATGACTATATATAATTAATAAATAATCAAAATAAGAGAAATTGGTTAATAAATAATTAATGATATTGTTTAAGATTTTAAATTTAATTAAATTAGAATTAGTCTATTTATTATTATCATTCTATTTAATTAAAGGTGATGTAGAATTTAATTAAGAATCATAATGTAATTTATAGTTATAAATTAAGAGGTTAACTTTAGTTTATATTAAGTTTGAATTTAATTAAAGTTTTAACTTAATTAATAGTGAATAATAAACTAAGTGTATTAAGTTTGTAATAAGCCTAAAATTTATAAAGATTAGTTTATGCTATATTAGGAATCTATTTTTGGATATTATAATTAAACAATTCATAGATATGGATGTTAGGTCCTATGTGTATATTTTGGATGTTTGTGAATTCCAACTTTATTGAATTTTCAGAAGGATTATAGTGTTACCCTGTATCATTTAGGTGCGTCTAGGAGTTCAACCTCCCTCTACACTTGCCTTTATGCTTTTATATTTGGAATCGTTGTGATAGATCTACTTTTATTGTATGTCATCTTTTGTCTTAAGGGTTAGGGTTTGTCTTGGTGGTATGAGCCTTAGGAAAACACTAAAATAAACCCTAAGGGAGGGATGTCTGTGAGAAGGTATAAACCCCTTAGATAGTCTATTTTGTTGAGTAAGGTTCCTAGGTGCCCTAGGTGAGTGGCTCACCATAGGATCCAACCAAGGAGGCCAAAAGGATAACCTTTGGGTGAGTTCAGAAATGAAAACCTAATATAATTCAAAAACTGGTTCGAAATGGGTAAGGGATTTAATAAACTTTTAAAAAGATTTTTTTTTAAAATGATAAGGGCCTCGCATAGGTCATGTTGGAGTATTGGGGTCATTTTAGCTACTGGGGCAGGCCGCATGAGGGCACTAGAGTACATGACTGCTAGGAAGGATCCCAACACATAGGACTATGTGATGACATTCACTTGGTTAGCATCCTAGGGAACTCCTCTCTTGGGCTTTTGTTTAGTGTTGCTTTATTTCTTCTTGTTTCTGGTTTGGGTGGTTTTCCCTCAACCTTAGACAACCCTAGTTTCCTTGTGTGAACAATGGTTCTATCTCCTAGCATAGGGGAGTGGACCTTTGTGGATCCACGCGGTTGGGTGGTGATCCTTTTCAAGGTATTATTCTTGTTTGTGCTATTCATGGAGCATGTGAAGCTGTTGAAGATATTCTCCCTATTCTGCATGTTGTATCTTGGAAAGAAAATTGTAAAGATATTGTAAAGTGTTATTCATATTCATGTAAGCCTATGAGGCCTTGTATTGTACAAGATATATTGTAAGCATTCATGTAATTGGGAAGGGTATCTCTAGGAAAATTATGGGAACGAAAATCAATATGTATTATTGTTGTTGGAAGAAAATTATAGTTTAGAATATGGAAAGTGTAATTGTTGAAAGACTATGAATTTAAATGTGTTAATTTTATTTCATGCTAAAAAAGAAAGAAAGAATTTTTTTAGTACACTTGTCTCTCTCTCTAATTTCTCTTATGTGGTTAAATGGATCATAAGAATTCTATCTTTAGTTTATGTTAAATCTTAATGCATTATGAAATGTTTTTCTTAAAGGAATAATCTTGTAAGGGAACATGTTAGGACTTAAATACCTAGTTAGCTTAAATAAGTCAAAAATATAAAAAGAATTGCACTTTTCTCCTTTTTATACCTTGTCCTTCTGGGTTCCCTGGTGGGGCATGACATGTAGGCATGTGAAATGAGTGATTTTGTTCATTTATGCGATGCTGAGATGAGAAAGCATGTTTAGAAGGATATATTTTAGTGCAATTTGTGTTGACAAGACTATTATTCAGGGTGGTACCATGACAAGGAACAATTTCTCATGCCAATGTGATCCTCAAATGTGTGTTACTGATATGGAAATTAAGTGATTATGTATGTTGTGTGGCACATGGTGGAAGGCTACAATGTAACATATGATGATGATTTTAATTAATAAATGTGTGTTTTGTTTCAGGTATCCCTATGGCGTTTGACTCTCCAATTAATGGGAATTAATTTCCTTTATAATATATTTCAAATTATAATCTTCCTAATAAATTGTATTTTCTCTTCGATTTAAATCACTTTGCATTTGGCCTAATAATTCTCTATAGTCAATTTTATTTTTGTTATTTCTCCATCATTTTGTTGGCATGATTCATGGAGATGCAACCATGGAGGAAGGAGATGTATGTAAGTACTCCAAGTGCAAGTGGTTTCACATCTATTTTATGTCTAGAAATTATAGGGTCAAAATAGTCGTTGAAGATTGGGAATGAACAATTATAGGAGCTGTCACTAATGAGATGCTTGGGAAATTTTTCATTGTTCAACATCTACAAATTTGTTGTTCTATTTACAAGATGATTGGGGAGGACATTCTTTCACCGACTTCAAAATGAATTGTGTTCCCATCACAACTTGTTTTGGTTTTTAAGTCCAATGCAATGGGCATTTTGCAATCTGAGCCTTTGTTAATGACTGTTGTAGACAAAGTTGTGCTGTCGAACATGGGTTTGGAAGACAATCTGCATCAAACGATCCAAAATTATGATCTCTGGGTCATAAATGCTCTTCTTGGTGGCCTTTTCCTATGACGTTACTTGTTGAATTTACATGCTTTCATCATAGTTTATCAGGGAATAAAAAATTCAATGGAAAGACAGAGCTATAGGCATTTTAAGAGTGTTATTCAACTTCACAATAGGGTGTTGGGAGAAGAACTAAATTTATAAATCCAACATAAAGTTAGTTCCTTGCTACTGATTCTGGAGCATGAAATGGTTAATGAAGAGAGGGATGTAAGGATCCATTTTTCATACCTAAATGTTGTCATAGCTCAACCAATGGGTGTTTTGGATACATCCAATGTAGAGGCTTTAACTCTTTCAATTCTTGTGGGTACTGACCAGACACACAATGAAGGGGAATTAGATCTGGGATATCTACTAGAAGCTGTGGATGAATAGGTTTTAGTTTCAATAGGTTTAATGGGTTTTTTTTGTATGTCATTAAAATTTTGTATGAGAAGTGTATCAGAGTTCTAGGGTAGTGATTGAGTGTTGCAAAATCAGGCCTTTAAGGTCATTACCCAAAGCATTTTGTATTTTTTATAGTTTACTTTTGTCAAGAATATGTGCACATATTGTAGTATCATGACTGAGAAGAGTAATTTTAGTCTCAAACTTATGTACCATCTTTCATTGTAATAATATATATATGCATTTTTCCTTTTGTTTAAAAAAAAATTATGGGTGGCTTAGTTGACATATGTTAGTGTCAAGATAGATAAGGAGAAATGTTAGATCTTTTCTTTTTATTTCCTTGATTCATGGGATTCTCTTGTTATGGTCATCAATAATTCTATTAACTATTTGTCATCATTAACCCTCAAGGTTAAATTTGCATCATAGGGGTTCAATATACACAGTGTTAGGCTTAAAAATTAGGTACAAGGCCTAAGAACCCCTTCAAAATTCTTTAAGTCCTAAAACCCTTCATAAGCACCCTTGTCTTTCAATGGGCATTCACTTTTTTTATAACTTGTAGTTGACTAGTTATACCCAATCATAATCACTTGTGACCTCCTCAATGTATCCTTCATCATCAGGCCCATTTCCCTTTTAATGACTTCCTCAAATTCTTGTCTCTATTTCATGAGAATGCTCTCCAGTCAACTTTTATTGACCACAAAACAATGAAGACAAGGGTTTTTTACCATTTTGCAAGGGTGTATTTTAGTCAAAATCCTTTGATCGTGAAATGGTGAATGCGGTTAAAGGAAAGGTTTTCATCATTTCACAAAGGGAGTGGTGGGCCCATTTTTGGCCATCTGCAAAATGGCGAAAAGGATTTTAAAATATTAAAATCAAAGGCTTGTCACCATTTCACAAAAGCATATTTTAGTCAACTTATTTTGACCATGAAACAAAAAATGCAAGGGAATGGTGGGGTCCATAGGATATAAAGGATGAAGTTTGTTGGTGTTTTAAAAGCATATAAAAAGTTCAACATTCATTAACTGTGAAACAACAAAAGGAGGACACATGTTCTAGGGTTAGCAGGTGAGACTATTGCTTTTCACCTTTTTAGAAAAAAAACATGGTAGGGTCTAATTATATCATCCACGAAATGGGGAAATGTAGCCACATAGAAAGTGGGCCGGAACTTGAGGCAAGAGAAGGATTTTTCATTGTTTTGCAAAAGCATGATGGACCCGAACTTGAGGAAAGAGAAGGCTTTTTTACTATTTCACAAAAGCATGGTGGGCCCATTTTTTGGCCATTTATGAAACAATGATAAGGGTTTAAAGATAAAGGCTTTTCACCATTTCATAAGGATTCAAAAGGTTAAAAAAAATTTGATCATAAAATGGTGAAAGATGTTTAAAATGAAGCCACCAAGGGTGGTGGGCCCATGGGACATATGCTTTGTTATCATTGGTTGAGGTCATTTGACCTTTTTGGTCTATAAGGGTGGCAAGGTTATATTTGACTGTTAACTGTAATCACCTGAAAATGGACAAGATTAATTCAAGTGAGCAACCAAGGCAAAATCAAAGCAATAAATTAAAATCAAGCTAAAATCAAAGAAAAATTGCAATCAAGCCATAATCCAAATTTAATTGAAAATCAAAAGCCATTAAATCAATTTAAAACAAATAAATCAAGTTAAATCAATAAATTGTGCAATTAATCTAAATAATTGTATAGTTCAATTTAAATCAAATCAACCCATTTAAGGGGTACACATGGCTAAAAAAATTAAATAAATTCAATTATTAAATTCCTATTTTCCCTCAATACCAAATGAGAGGAAAATGCATCAACCAATAGGATTTAAGGATTGGACTCACATGGATTAAGCTCAAAACAATCTCAATCACACATAAGGTGAGAGCATCTTGACCACCCATTTTGTCTATTTGTCCCAATCTTTGAGGACAATCCATTTAAATTGTCTCCAAAGGTGGAACCATGGACTTAACCCTAATCCAACCATGATCAACTCAACTCCACCCCCTACCCTTGCCAAAATCTATAAAAGCAAGGCATAAATCACTTAATTATCTTCCACAAATCTGAGAATAGCATCAAACCTCTTGCATTTTGGAGCTAGAAAGGCAAATATAGTGTTAATTAAGGCTTAATTTCTTTTGGAATTGAATTCTTAGTTTGCTTATCACTTCATTCTCATTTTAGAGTTGTCACTAATGGAAGCTTGCTGAGAGCTTTGCATTAGCAAATCTAAATAGAGGTCCATAGAGTGCTCTTTGTCTTCATTTGCTTAATTAGCTTACTTTTTGTGGTGATTTAGTTATTTTATTCATTTATTGACAATACTAACCCTATGAAGGTTCTTTCCAAGGCACACAAAATGGCGCCCACCATGGGGCATTAGGCCTCATTCTTTTTAAAATTTGGAGAAATCATTTTTTCCTTGCATATTCTTGTATTTTTCTCTGTTTTACATGTTCTGCAAAGCATCTGAGAGTTTCTTCAACACATACAATCCTTTCTACGATGCATTTAAGGTCTGAAATGATGCATCCAAGGCAAAGTCTTGTGCATTTACATAGCCAAACAACACATTTAATCCTTCTAATATCCTATCTCTAATTCTTTCAACGCGTATACCCTGACTACCGAGCACATTTAAAGGATCATATTGCTCTTTCAATGTTTTCTTTAAGCACATTTTCTTATTAAAACAATGCTTTTAAATTTTGTTTCAGTGCTTTTAATTATTCCTGCAGTGCTTTCAATATTTTTAACAACGCTTTCAATTAGTTCTGGTGTGCTTTTGACTGAATTTAAATTCTGCAGAATCTAACTGTCGAGAAATGAATTTTCTGTGGTTTCAGGATGATAGGTCATAAAAAGATTAAAAATCCAAAGACCAGAAATAAAAGAGAGGATAAAGCTTTGGCTAAATGAATCAAAATTGAGAACTTAGCAAACATCAAACTCATTTTGGAGAATTTGCAGCAAGGAGGTGAGGTATATGAACAGTATTTGCAAGTTGTAGAGGCTTACAAATTGAAATTTGTTTCCTTAAATTGGATTTACATGCTTTAATTTGTCAAAGTTGAAAAATAAGGCTTAGATTTCAATTTCTACTTGTTTTCTTCATTTTTCTTGTTTGCATTGACTAACTTTTTGAAGATGAGGCAAAGAAGAGGGAATAATTTCCAGTAGGTGAGTCAAAATCATGACAAAATCCATTAAAAATGCCCCTAGCCTTTGCTAGCTTTGAATTGAGGTAAGCCTAAAACTTGGTCAATTTTTACTTAAATTATGGCCTTATGATTTTTGCTAAAATCTAGTAATTAAACCAACATAAAGGATAAATCAAGCATTTAATCAATAACCCCTTGTTTGTGGAGGAGAGTAGAAATACTCAATTCCTATTAGTTAGTGGGTTTGGATAATTGAACATTGTTAATTTTTCTTGGGAACAAAGAATATATAGGGATATGCTCTTCACCTTTTTGGTGAATCAAACTCCTAAAACCTATTTCTTAATTCCATTTATCGCTTTACAAATGAACATGCTAGATCTTTAGAGGACTCACCTCCCGAGATTTGCCTTAACAAGATCGGTGAGAGGGACAACCCAAAGTGGGATAAAATTGCCTTTTCCATAATAATCTGACCCATTATAAAAAGGAATGCATTCATCCTTAATGGGGTGGATGACCAAAAGGATATTAAGCTTTGAACTTCCTTGAGTAGTCCTTTGGGATTGCACAAAACTCCAATATACCGGTGGTGGGAAGCCTCCTAATTTTTGGGGGATGAAACTTAATGTCCATTTTGAATGGAATCTTGATTAAATACCTTGTTAACTTAGAAAGCCTACCTTGTAAAGCCATGCTTACAAACCAACTTGACAACTAGGAAGATTGCTTGGAGTTACTTTTCGTGAAAAACCCGTGATAACGTTCTTACATATTCAAACACTTTTTGTGTAGAGGATTTTAAAAAGAACAAGTGTATTTGTGGTTCCTTTGTTTGAAGATACACAGAAAAAGTGAGAAACATCCATTTTGCAAAATCATCTTATATTTTTAATATCTTCATAAAAAAGAACAATCACCAAGTTTGGGGGAGCACAATTTCGAATCAAACCTTTGTTAATGCCAGTTTCTACATGATCTCACAAACTTAAACTATCTTTGCAAGAAGATGACACTTGCATAGAAAGAGAGGTCCCCAAATTTGAATCACAAAACTCTTTCATAAATCACAACCTAGGGGATAGTTTACCAAACCCTTTTGAAAAGAGAATTGACCAAATGGATAAAGACACAAAAAATCATTATTACCTTCATGGGGGATACGATGAAGAGAAAGGAATAAAAAATCATGACAATGTTAACCGAGAAAACCACGAGCCTAAACAAACAACCGAAGACAAAGCCAATAGGGATGCCCAAGACCCCGAGTTCCTTGAGGTTATGGATAAACTTATAGAAAGAAATAAGGAAAGATATTTCCTTAACTTAGCCCAATCGGGGGTAAAAATTCCTCATGACTATGACGTCGCAACACTTAAGAAAGATGGGGAAGAGGATAATCCTATAGGTGATATGAATAAACAATTGAAAATGTTTCAAGCACAAATTGACACAATGAAGAAAGTGATCGAACCTAAGCCATTTTCCATCGAGGCTTTATGCCCATTTCCCTTTGATAAGAGCTTGGTTATGGCACCTTTCCCCTTTAATGTTGTCTTCCCTAAATATGATAAATACATGGGTAAATAAGACCTACAAGACCATCTTAGAGAATTTTGTGCTCTAAGTATCAAATTCATGCACAATGACACCTATTTAATGAGGCTATTTATGAGGAGTTTAGGAGGCTAAGCTATGGAATGGTTCTCCAAACTTCTACAAGGGATTAAAATATTTGGGGAATTAGCTTCAAAATTTGTGACTCATTATTCCTATAACATAGAGCATGAAATCACCATGCTTAATCTATGTGATACTAAACAACGAGATGGTGAGTCTTTTCTAGGGTTTCTCCAAATGTGGAGAACAGTCTTTGCATGATATCCATGAAGCATACATGAGAAAGAAAAGATGGAAATATTTATGAATAATCTAAATATGGAGATGAACTATATGCTCCAACTTCAACGTCCCCCTACTTTTGAAAAGATTATCGAAAATGGGATCAAAATTGAAGGAGTGCTGGTTAAAAGAGGTGAAATCAAATTATTCAAAGATAATAAAACCTATACCAAAACCAACAATACCAATAACTCTAATTATAATAATAATAAGGGAGCCAAAAATCACAATGATAAACCAAGACTATGGTTGAAAAACACCAATAAAAATCTTGTGAATGATGGAGTTGTGGAAGCACACAACTTGAAAGCTACTCCCTTTAATTTATCAAGCGGGTCAAACCCAACGTATAATGTCAACCAAATGACCAAGGCTCCTTATAATAACAACAATGCCAACACCAATAACAACAACATAAACAACAATCCCTTCAATAATTCCAATGTTAATAAGCCTAAACCATTATTTTCCACATATCAGAAAAGGAAATTCACATTTCTAGGTGAACCTTTGGAAAATGCATTAAGGACTTTAGTGGCCAACAAAATCATTATTCTACCCGAATCAAGGCCATATGAACCACAAGTCAAGCCAACTTGGTGGAATAATTCTCATCATTGTGAATATCATCACAAAAAAGGACATAAAACAAATGAATGTATGAAATTAAAACACCTTGTTCATGATCTAATCGATGATGGAACAATAAAAGTGGAAGGGCCTCAAAATAATGAGGATCATACAGCTTTCAAGAACCCTTTCCTAAACCATGAAAATGGAGAATCATCAAATACCAATCACAACAATAGAAGGGGTAAATAAAAATTTAAATTTGCCTATACTTATGACAACACCATTAATGCCCTAAGTGGTGATGAAAACACAATAAATATGATTGTGGTAAAAGAAAAGACAAGGGAGGAAACATCTAATGTTGTAACTAGGGGGAAAGCATCAAAGATCACTCTATTAGGAGGTGGCCCAAGAATTATCTTACCTAACCAAACATTTCCATCTTCAAAGCAATATAATTTGGTGGACCAATTGCAAAGAACCCCTGCTCAAATCTCTATTCTAGAATTGCTCAAACTTTCACCAACTCATAAGGAGATTTTGGAAAATTCCTTTGTGGATACTAATGTGCCTTTGAATTTAGAGGTAGATAATTTCCAAAATATGGTAGGTCATCTTGTTGCACCCCATTGTCTATCCTTCTCAAAACAAGATGACATGTCCTTGAACCACCCGCAAAATCTGCCTTTGCATATATAAGTTTTGATCCACAATCATAGAGTGAAGAGAGTCCTCATTGATGGGGGAGCAGGCCTAAATATTTGTACCTTAAAATTGGTTAAAGCCTTAGGATTTTCTAAGGAAGCTATTGATCCAAAGAAGAAAATAACCATTAAATCTTATGATGAAGAAGAAAGAGCCTCTGAAGGTGTCATAGTACTCCCCATTAGAGTTGGCCCAATGCAAAAAGAGACCATTTTCCAAGTCCTAGACCTCAAATTGACCTAGAATATCCTATTAGGAAGTCCATGGATCCACGAAATGCAGGCAGTACCTTCAAAATATCATTAATGTCTCAAATTTCCGTACATGGGACAAAAAGTCATGGTAAGTGGGGATTCAAATCCCTTCCAATATTTCAATAACATGAAACCTATAAATGACTCCTTAGTCCCACATAATGCAGAAGGATCGATGTCCCAAAGAATATAACAAGGACAAAGATCAAATGATCTTCCATCATTGAAAGACAAAGAAAAGCATAAAAGAAGAAGAAGTTTTTGTTGAAAATCACCAAGTTCCCACTAACTTAACTACATCGACTAAAGGAAAGGAGAAAGTTAGTGAGGAAAGTAACCATGATGAACAAAAATAAGATCAAGCTAGATCTATTTAAATTTACACCAATTATGCCTATTATTAAAAGATGGATCACATGATGAATATTTTTGAGAAGCAATGCCAAATCAAACAGAAAGGTATGGGTGAATACTCCTTATCTATGATGGATCTACCCTTATCTCCTAAATCCCATGGAAGACCATCTAGCCTACACGTACCTCATAAATATAATGACCACTTTTTAAGGGCAAGTAATTCTTCATCTATGGATGAAGAAGATAATGAAATCTTAAATTGGCTATATAAGGATTAGGAATCAAGTGCCCATGAAAAATGCATTCAAAACATAAGCATTCCCACTCATCAATATGGAAAAGGATTTCAAATAATGTAGAAGATGGGATATAAAGGACAAGGGCCTTTAGGTACAAGAAACAAAGGACTAATTGAACCCATTGAAATGTCATGGAGAGACAATAAGGAGAAAACTAGATTGGGGTACCTTGAACAAGGGTACACTCAAAAGAAACATCCCTTGGTTTATGATCAAATCTTGCAACTAGGTTCCCAAAGTGATGAAGATTAAAACAAATGGGAATGAGATTCATTGTCAAGTGAATCATGCCAAGACAAAGAGATCGATGTCATCCATACTTATACTCTGAGCAAGGGAAAAAAACAAACTTCAAGATCAAATCAGAATCAAGCTTCAAGTTCTAGCCAAGAGGTCTTAGATAACGTGTCCATTCAAGAAGTCAACGAAAATAAATGGGTAGGAGAGCCTTATGTTCCATCATGGATACCTACTATAGAGGGATCTAACCCTAGGTTTAACCCAAGAGATTTTTACCCATTAGAAACCCAAGAGGATTTGAGTGAGGAAGATTTTGACCCTAGTTCTCTAGAACACCTAGAAGAGGCACATATCATAGATTTGAGTGATATAATGTTTGAACCTTCCAATGAGGTCATGTCCTTAAACCCTATCGAACCAAACCAAAACATTGATCCCTTTTACCTTATCTATCCAAAGCTCATTGAAGGGGATTCCATCAAACATACCATCCTCCCCATATTCTTGAATACCTCAATGCGGTTGAACCTTCTTCTACCATGGAATATCAAGAAGAAGTGACGAAGGGAAGTATCCAACCTTTCAGTTCAGTTAAAAATGAAAAAAATAAAAAAATAAAAAATGGAAAGAATCTAATGTTGAAAACCATTGTCGCAACATTAGATAAAAAAGAGAAAGAAAGAAATAATGTTTCCAAAGGGGAAAACTCAATAGAGTCACCTAAGGAAGAAGGGTTGGATACTTTGCCCGAACACTATGAGGAAAGATCACCTATCCTAATTGAACCAACAAAGAAAGTGAACATTTGGTTAGAATTAGAACAAAGGATCATCCATTTAGTGAAATCCCTATCAAGTAAGGAAAAAGAGGAATTCATGAAAAATTTCAAAGAAAGACAAATCAATTTTGCATGGTCATACAATGATATGCCTGAACTAGATCCAAATCTAATCATGCATCATTTGAATATCAAAGAGGGAGAAAGGCCAGTCAAACAAAAACTAAGAATGATGCATCCACACATAGCACTTCTTGTGATAGTAGAGTTACAAAAATTACTAAAAGTGGGGTTCATAAGAGCCATTGATTATGACAAGTGGTTTCAAATATTGTGCTTGTTTCCAAAGCAGACAAATCTATCAAAATTTTCATGAACTTTAGAGATCTTAATCTTGCATGCCCAAAAGATGATTTTCCTCTACCAAGCATAGATGCCATTGTGGATCTAATAGTAGGACATTCAATGTTCTCACTTATGGATGGGTTTAGTGTCTATCATAAAATTAAGATAACACTTGAGGATCAAGACAAAATGGCATCTACATGTGCATGGGGGTCATTCTGCTGGAATTTTATGCTCTTTGGTCTCAAGAATGCTGGAGTGACATATCAAAGAGCCATGACGACCATATTTCATGACATGATGCACAAGTTCCTAGAGGACTATATAGATGACATCCTTGCTAAATCCCAGTCAAGGGAGGAACATCTACCCATATTAGAAAGAATATTTACAAGATTGGAACAATTAAAAGTAAGGTTAAATCCAAAGAAATGTGCATTCAGTGTATAATCAGGAAAGCTATTAGGATATATAGTTTCAGCCAAAGGAATAGAGGTAGACCTCACCAAAGTAAAGGAAATCATAGAAATGGGGCACCTCAAAACATTAGTCAAATGAGATCCCTTCAAGGTAGGATTCAATCCATCAAAAGGTTCATCTCCCAATTAGTAGAAAAGTGCCACAATTTTACTCAACTCCTTCACAAGGACACAGTATTCAAATGGGATGAAAAATGTGAAGAAGCATTCACACTATTGAAAAAGTACCTAATGAATCCACCTAATTTGATGCCACCAATAAGAGGCAAGCCCTTAATTTTATACATCTCAGTGACAAAACATGCATTGGGGGCACTCTTGGCTCAAGAGGATGAAGCTGGAAAAGAAAAGTCCATATACTACATAAGTAGAACATTGGTGAAATATGAGTTGAACTATACCTTTATTGAAAGAGCATGTTTGGCCATAGTTTTTTCTTCCCAAAAACTACGCCATTATATGTTATCTCACAAAATCTAACTCATAGAAAAAATTGATCCCTTGAAATATCTTCTTAGCAAAACAACTTTAAATGGAAGATTGGCCAAATGGGTCATGGTTCTAAGTGAGTTTGACATATAGTATGTGGATCGAAAAGCTATCAAAGGCCAAGTAATAGCTAATCAACTAGAAAAGTCACCTTTTCAAGATGAATATCCAATCCAAGTATAAGTTCCTGATTCTGAAATAATTAATGTTGAAGTAAAGACATAGAAATTATACTTCAATGGCTCCTATACACAGCATGGGTCAGGAGCACGAATACTATTAATTAATCCTCAAGGGTCCACAATTCCAAAATCATAAAAGCTATTATTTCCATGCACAAATAATATAGCTGAGTATGAAGCATTGGTCATCAACATAAAGTTGGCATTAGAATGGAAAGTAACAAAACTAAAAATCTATGGAGATTCCCAACTGGTTATTAATCAAATCAATGATGAGTATAAGACTAAAGATGATAAGTTGATACCCTACATGAAAATGATTGAGAATATCAAGAAATAATTCACTCTAATCACATTTGAGAAAGTGCCAAGGGATAAGAATAAAGTAGTAGATGTAATGGCTACATTGGCATCACTTCTCCAAATACCAAATCAAAGCGCTAGATATGAGTTCTTGGTAGAAGAAGTTGGACAACCCACATTTGACCCTTCCCATCCTCACACCATTTGTTTACTAATGGGACATGACTCACCCTGGTATGGAGCCATTTACACATACTTAAAAGACCAAATCTTACCCATGGACCAAACTAGGAATCAAAAAGAAAAGTTTTATACAACAAGCCTCTCTCTATACCCTGATATCCGACATGTTGTATCGTAAGAGCCTATATGGAATTATTTTAAGGTGTTTAGAGAAAGAGGAATCAACCAGAGCCTTACAAGAAATCCACGAAGGGATTTGTGGGTCACATTCAAATGGTTTAACCCTAGCTAAGAAACTTCTTAGGATAGGATATTTTTGGCCTTCTATGGAAAAAGATGCCTGTCACTTTCCAAAAACTTATCATAAATGCCAATACCATGGGAACTTAATCCATGTGCCAGCACAAGAACTTCATCCTATGACTACACCTTGGCCCTTTTATCAATGGGGTTTGGATTTGATAGGTATGATTTATCCACCATCTTCAAATGGTCATAAATTCATCATTACTGCAATGAAATATTTTACCAAATGGGTGGAAGCTGTACCCTTATCCACTACCATAGGAAAGAAAATATCCATGTTCATGGGTGGCTGTAAGAAGTTGAGTCCCACTTTTGGGCAAAAAGTGGAAGTGTTTTCCCTTTTTTAAAATTTCCTATCAATTGATGTCTAAATTTGAAGCACTTAGAGATTGAATCTCAAAAACATTTAGTAATAGAAAATGTAGTTCTCGGAGTCTACTTTTCAAATATGTAATTTATTTAAATACCCACATGGTATACATTTATTTTTAGTAGGAATGTTTAAAAACCATGTTTTCAAAATGCATGTTTTAGGACCATACCATAGTCGTGTACGACCACCATATTTTGACTTAAATAAATGAATTTTTGCAAATCCTTCTAGGGAAATATACCTAAGACACCAAATATTGATGAGCATATTTTTCCTTATTTTTTTTATTGAATATATTGTTTCTATTAATTTTTTATTGACTATAAAACACATTTTCAAAACCTTTGGTGTATGACTACCATAATTTGATGAGAATTTCATATTTTTTCAAAAATCTTTTTTGTTATCTTCAAGAGAATTGTATCTAGATTGATGTCATATAATTTATTTTCCAAAAAACCTAAAAACAAAAAAGTTATTAAAGTTTTAGTGAACCTCGCTATTTAACATTTAGGTACTACTTTTAACTAATAAATAATGCAAAAATAGTAAAAATAATCACATCACTATGAAATTTACATTTTTGAAATCAGGATAGTGAGAACTCTAATGGGTTTTTGTTTTGTAAAAAAATATGATCAGGAAGGCCCTCAACAAATTACGGCAAGGCAAAAATCTAGCATTCTAGTGCCTTAACCAAATTTTTGGAGGTCAAGGGATAGGCTTGGTTCTACCAAGCCTAAACCAAACTGATTTTGGAATGAAATTTGACACAGATGTGTGCTTCCCACTCATGTCTTAAGAAACGGGCACCTGTTATTTAAATTCAAAAAATGGGCACTGGTTTTTAAAAAAAATAATCCTAAGTGTTAAAATGTATTTTTTATTCTAAAAAAATAAAATAAAATAAAATAAAAAATTTAGAAATGGGCACCCGTTTTGAAATGAGTACCCGTTTAAAAAAAAAAGGGCACCCATTTTTTAAATTTAGGATCGAGTGCCCAAACCTAAAATGGGTGCCCATTTTTTGAAAATAGGTGCCCCTTTCAAGCGACATCTTTCATTTCTACAAGACTTCCATGGAATTGGTACCCAACTTTGTGTATTGACTCTCATATTAAACTACATAATTTTTAGATATGGTGTTCCTCATGCCATCATAATGGATAATGCAAAACATTTCAAGAACAAAGACTTGAAAGAACTATGTACAAAATTTCATGTGGTACACTCATCTTCAATATATTACCCACAAGGTAATGGACAAGGAGAAGCTACAAACAAGAACATCTTAAAAATATTGAAGAGGGTCATGGATAATTCAAGTAGAGATTGGCACATTCAAATAAACCTACTCTATGGGCTTATAGGACAAGCATCAAAACACCAACAAGAGCTACACCATTCTCACTAGTTTATGGAGCAGAAGCAGTTTTACCTTTGGAGGTATAAATTCCATCTTTAAGAGTCTCAATGCATGGGTTACTAAGTGAATAAGACTATAGAGTTTCTAGGTTGCACGAATTGGAGCTACTAGATGAATGAAAACAACAAGCCTTTGACCAATTAAAAGTGTATAAGAATCGAATGTCAAAGAACTACAACAAGCATAGCAAACCAAGGACATTCCAAATAGGTGATCTAGAGTTGTGAGAAAACCCTAAAAATCAAGCAAAAAAAGAGAAGAAAGGAAAATAGGAAGTAAAATGGTTAGGACCCTTTGTGATCACCTATTCTCTTGGAACTAACACCTATAAACTAGATGATTGTGAAGGAGAAGAGTTGCAATAACCTATCAATAATATACACCTGAAAAGGTTCTACACATGAAGAAATTGAAAGGGTATGAAGAAAAAGAGTATCAGAAAATCAGATGAGAGAGCATCTTATTTATTGTACATAATCAAAAGAGATCTTAAAAAATTCAAAAACATTAAAAAATAGAAAAGCGAAAACAAATTAGAAATGTAGAAAATATAAAAAATAGTGGAAAATTGAGCGTGAAGAAAGCCAAAAACATTAGAAGTGATCCTCAAAAAGATATTTTCTTGGTGAAAACCTAGAAAATAGGCGCCTTGATGATATGGAAACAAAAAAATTGAAAAAAGAGAAAATACAAAAAAAAAAGAAAAAAAGAGAAAAAAAAAAGAAAAAAAAAAGAGAAAAGAGTGTCTTGGTGAAAACCTAGTAAATAGGCACCTTGGTAGCAAAAAAAGGAGAAAAAGCTTGAAAAAAAAAAAAAGAGAAAATCCATTCAATCGATGAAAACCTGGTAAACATGTGCCATTGAAAGTCCAGGTTAGTCTCATGCCTAGTCGTTATCCTTGTAAATATTGCATTCACTAGCATTTGTATATATTGCATAATAAAACCCCATAGTTGCATTTACAAGTACCTAAAGCTTTCATCACTAATATGAAAAATGTCCTAAGTCCAACAAATGCAATCACATTAAACTAGGGGCAAGAATATATTCTGAATGAGGAAGGATTCATCAAAGCAAACATCAATCTGACACCAAATCAATTCATCAAAACACAAGTAGAACACTTACACGATCACATCCTAATCCTAACATCAATCAAACGAATGCAAAATTTTGATCCAAGATCTCACAAAGACCTTATCTTTATCAAGATTAAAAGTATGAAATGGATGGAGCTAAACTTAAATTATGGATTTGAAAAATAGTGCAATTTTTTTTAAGTAATTACTTGATTGATGAAGTCATGTCTTTCTAGAAAATCGATGAAAGTTTATAAACTAGACAAGCTATGATGAAAGCATGATATTTTATTGATTTCTGAATGAGTGTCTTAAGGTCAAGGTTTTAAAGTATGTATCATCCATCTAAGGACATGATCATCGAAGAATCATTGAGGACATGTACATATGACAAAACCAAGATCTTTGTTTGTTTACGCAACAAGATATCTTGGATATTTTGATGTTATAGATCATAATACCCAAATCCACTTGCAACATAGAATCTGACGAAATCAGTTTTCATACTCTCATGATTGATTTCAATTAGTGATAGTTGTACCAAGAATAGGAAGGCAAAATGTAAAGGAAAGAGGTATTCATATCATCATGGTTGAACCAGTGATGGTTTTACTAATTTTGGGTTTCAAAACTGCTCAACGATGAATATAAGCTCCTAATTTGTGAATAGTGACAACTAGCTGCATCCATACTAGATTAAATGCATTTAAGTTTTTTGTTTTTCTTAAGCTCAAAATGGGCTTTGCAAAAGAGAAAAGAAGGGGGTGGAGTTAATCAAAAATAAAAAAATCAAACATTCAACAAAAACTATATGTGATAGAGTGTGTTGGAAATCAACAATTAAAAACAAAGGTGCCTTGCATTTTTAAATCAGGTTACATTTAGATTCATCTCATTCTTTGTAAATTGTGCATACATTTAGGGCATTAACCTTAGTTAATTTCATTGCATTAGGTTGCATTCATTTTGAATTAAATCATGGAATTATCATTATAGTTCATATCATTAAAATCATAAAACTGCATTTGCATTAGTTTGTATTCATTTTAGTTTGTTCCATTTAGTCACATTCATTATTATTATGGCTCATATCATTAAGTTCATTTAAGATTGCATTGCATTAGTTTGCATTCATTTTAATTCTCTTCATTTAGTTGCATTAATTACATCATTTCAAATTCATCATTAGAACATTATTAATTGAATTGCATTAAATTCATTCTAAAACATTGCATTTAAAGTCATCTCATTAGTACATTTCATTTTTCATATAGGTGCATTCATCAAGGTTCATTACATTTAAACATTGAATTGCATTAAAAAATAAGTGTATTAGGTCATTGCATTTACATCTAGATCATCTTTAATTCATCTATCATTTATATCATCTATCATTACATTCATCATTAGTCATTAAATCATCAAAATCCATACATCATATAAGGGCATCCATTACATTTACATCTCATTTTGCATCCATCACATTACATTGCATTATCCATAATGTCATATAATTTGTATCCATAACATCATCACATAGCATTAATCATTAGAACATTATATCTTCATCATGATACATCATCATACATTACACTATATAATAAATGCATACATCTAATCTATGTCATAAATAAGACAATCATTTGCACTTATAAGCATAAACATGTGCATTCATATCATAAACTGCATTTGAAAAGCATGAAAACAAAGCATGTAGAGATAGAATCATATAGATTTGCATATCATGTAAAGCACCTAAAAAATAAAACCAACACATAATGACATCATATAGAGTAAATCTATCAATGAATATCAGAGTCCATGGTATCATGAAAGTCCATTTGAATATGTGGTCCATCAAACATAACAAGTATCAATCATGAATAAACATCATCTGATAAAATAATATGAGTCCAATGTCTCGATATCAAAAATGATAATCATAATATACAAAAGAGTGGATCAATCATACGACATCAACTACCAGAACTGTTGGCACCATTAGGACTAGGACCTGTATCTGGACCTTGACTTGAGCTCACCTATAGCCCGTGTTGACTCATAGTGGCCATGAAATTTTGCATCATGCTGCCCAGCTAAATGACTTGCTGCCTAATCTTTTAAACATCATAATGTAAAGCCTGAACATCAAAAGTAGATGTTGAAGCCTCTATAGGAGGAGCCTATGCAAGAGGATCCTGTGGTAGCACCATAGAAGAAGATGGAATGGAAGAAGATAAAAGAACAAAAGATGGAATTTAAGAAGGAATAGGACCTTGTGGAGGAGGAGGTGCTGGAGGTCCCTGTGCCTGATCAAGCAAGATCTGTGTTGCTTGTGCATCAACATTTTTCACAACCTGTGCACCAACCTACCTAAACACTCACACTCTATGTTGGCCCCACCTAGCCAACTAGTCCACACCCACCTGATGTAGTGCTCTGAATGGTCCACCCCTCACCCTCACCCACGCACCCCTCATCCTCACTCCCCCTCTAACAGGAACGAGGGAAACAATAACAGGAACAAAAGCCCTACCTCCTCATCTAGCCCTACCACCCTATCGTCCATGATGACCCCATTTCCTACCACCACCGCCATCTCCACCATCATTCTTTAACTCCTCAATCCTAGGCACTGGCTTGAATGGATCTGTAAATCTAGGAAAAGGGTTTTGAATGAACCACTAAGCATAATTGTCAGTCATGCCAGTGTCAACAATGTGATCTCTCATGTCCCATGCAAGATGGGGCAACTTTAATAACTCATTTTGTGTTGTTTTGTAATCAATCTGAGGGCCCTAAAGGGACCTCTCAACCTATACATGAACATACAAGGCTAACCCCTGAGGCATCCCCTATATCTGACCAAACTACCATAGAACGTGATGGAAAAAAAACCACTTGATCACCAAGGGCATCCTCCCTATTATCCACCAAGGCATGCATATATATGAAGCTCGACTGCATCCTTCAGCCATGGCTCACATCCAATGTAAGGTCACCAGACTACTTGATCAATATTATCAATGATATGGCACCAGTAATCCACCTTCCCCAGGTGGGCCTGCACAACCATCCCCTCATACATCCAAGCAAAAGACCATCTGACATCCTGATGACAAACTGAAATAGGATGAGTAATGGGAATATGCTTCTAGGTCCATAACTGTAGTAAGACTACTCTAACATAAAGGGTAGCCCTGCGATGATATACCACATCATGAAGCTCATGGTACAATTGAGCTAATATACAAGAGCCCCAATCGAACCTACAGGGATGAGCAATCAAGTCCTCCAAGATATGACCCCAACCAACTGTAAACCCATGGCTTCGCTGATCAGGAACCAAGAAACCCCTGACAAGTACACCAAGAACAATTGGAAGCATGGGGAAATAAGTAAACTATGCCCACTAGATGCTCTCATCTCCAATGGTCAAGTCTATGAAGAGGCATCTGCATACCGTACCATCATATACTTGATCATACTAAATGATCTCCACATGAGTAGGGATCTGCAACAACCGATAAATATCCTCGGGAGTGATGGTCATCTCTCCCATTGGTAAATGGAAAGTATTATGGTCAAAGTGCCAATGCTCTACCATAAGAAGACCTTGATTCACATAAATTGAGGGAGAGAAAGAAGGAAAGATAGCCCACATTGGCCTATCACCCAGCCCTTCAGCCCGCTCATGAAGTCATCTACCATATCAAAAGGTAAAGGATACAGGCCTCAGACACCTAGCTTCTGAAGTGGAAACTACAAAAGAAAGTTTAAACACATCAGATATCAAAATCATCACATATTGGATCATCTTTTAAGTCAATCAAACAATCAAATATAATCAAATCAAAAATAATTTTCTTGATTCTATTTAGAGAGGATGAAAATTTATCATCATCCATCATCAACATCAAGATTGACCATCAAACATTCAACATAAAATGACTCAAACTGACATCACATGACTTGCTAGAAGCAAAACTCAAAAACCTAAGCCAATTGATAACTCGATGACATCAAATGGAAAGGAAAACTGATTGAAAGGCTTGCAAATTTGACCAAATAGGGTGTACGCACTATTTCATTGTTTAAAAGTGCCAAAAATCAAACATGCAATGAAACTTATTATACGTGCTACAACAAAGTGTATGTACTGCAAGATTTATCACACATTGCAGGAAACCCCTGTACGCGCTGCTAAAAGTCTTAAAAGCGCAATCAAATGTGAAAGTGCTGTAGAAAAGGGCAAACATGAAACATGCCCTAGTTTTAGCATTTGTAAGTGCTATTAAAAAGTTCAAAAGCACTGTGGAAAATTGCAAATGTGTAACAAGAAATGTATACACGCTATTAAAAACATTGTATGCACTACTAAATTTAAAAAATAAAAAAATAGGGTTTTTTAATAGAAAAATTCAAAATTTTCAAATTTAAATGCAGAAATAAGACAAAAGAAGTTGTTGAGGTACATACTAGAGGTTTGTAGCCAAGTGGACATTGATATTGGTGGCCTCGCTCGAACCTATGCTCTCGAATCGAGATCACCATCGCGAAAAAGCTCAAAGGGGTCAGAGTGAAAAAGTCAAAATGGAAGGTGAAAATGAATAGTAAAAATGACCTTTTACCCCTTTATATAGCCTATTTTGACCTAAAAGTGGCACAACTTAGCAAAAAATGACAAGGAACCCAATTTAAACACCTATTCTACCGAATCAGGGGCATTTGTCATCACTGCATCGCAAATACATTATTGGAAATAAAATTAAAATTTACTCATAATGAACTATTTTTCCACACTAATTGCTTGAAAAAGCAATATCTTTCACCAGGATCAAATTTCATTTCATTTCCGAGGGGGCATGTTGGCATTAAGAAGAATTGCCACTAGTGACAACACTTATTTGCATTCTGGGTGCAAACCGAGCAGACAGTGCAAACCGAGCAGACAGTGCAAACCAAGCAGACAGTGCAAATTGAGCAGACAGTAAAAACCGAGCAGACAGTGCAAACCGAGCAAGTTAGTACAAACCAAGCAGGACAGTGTAAACCGAGTAACATCATGTCTATCGAGTCACCAATATTTACCGAGTTCAAAACCTACTGAGTGATCAGTATGAACCGTGCCTTCACTTCTACCGAGTGCATGACGATGCCGAGTAATGCAGTGGACGCCGAGTATCAGAAAGTCACCGAGTTAGTTTACAGGAACTGTGTAACCATACTTGGGCTGACTTAGTAGCACTTATGTTTATTTGTCAAGCTGACTTTGTAATTGTAATTGTAATTAATTGTTTAAGACTTGTATATAAACAATGTTGTAAAAATGTCAAGATGTATGTAAGAAGCATATATGTGAAAAAGAAAGAAAGGCAAAGATAAGCGAATTACAAAGGGCTTCAGCAATATAAGGAACAACAAAGACAAATTCATCACAGAAGGTGATCAGTACATCAGCGAATCTCAATCAGCAATCCAGTTGCAAAGCAAGAGATCTACTGTTTCATCCTAACAAGTGAATCAGTACTAAATCCTTTAACCGGGTAGACTTAACAATCTTTTGTAAAATCTCTTTACCGAGTGCATACTTCATTGTATGTTTGTAAATCCTTTAACAAGGTGGATTTAGCAATCCTTATTGCTCCTAACAGGGCAGATCATCAGAAGTGATCAAATTGTAAGCCTTAACCGGCCAACTTTATTTTGCAGTATTAAAGCTTTGTGGGTTTCATCCCCACCCCAGTTTTACTTTCTTTTTGGAAGGTTTATGGGTAACCAAATCTATGTGTCATTATTGTGAATGCTTTTAAGTTTCATGCTTTCTGTATGCAAAGGTTAAAGTAAATTACATGTTAATACATCTGTAATTGAAAGAAAATTTGGAGTTACTGATTCACCCTTCCCCTCTCAGTAACTCGGTTAATTCCTGAATATTTCCAACAATTGGTATCAGAGCAGCATTGGATCTCAATACAAAGCTTAACTAGCTTGAGCAAAGATCCAGGACAATGGAGGTATTCAAACTGAACAAGGTGATTGAAAATGAAAAGCTAGATCTGGAAATGGCCATAGCTAAACTTAAAGAAGCAAAAGAACATCTTTCCCAATCCCTAAGAAGAAGGAAGGAACTTGCAAATCAGATGAATGATCAGAATTACATTGAAGAAAAGATTGAAGATCTTTTTCCCTCAAATAACTCAGATGAAGCAAACAATGCTGTCAAAGAACTCCTAGAAAAGAATGGGTCTCTGCAGGAAGAAGTGAGAAAATTAAAAAGAGAACAAGAACTACACTCTACAAGATTTTGTGAGATCTTGGAACAAAGAAACAAGTTGAAAGATGAATTAGATGGAAGGAACATTGAAGTCAAAAATAAAACCCTTCAGCTAGAAAACCTAATTGATTAGATCTCTCATACAAATGAGGAAATTCTGAATCTAAGATCATAAATAGAAAGCACAAGAGAAGAACAAAGATCTGAAAAGGAAATCAATCTAAGATTGGTGGATGACCTAAACGCTGAAAAACAAATCAATGAAAGAATGCTGAAAAGCCAAGAAGACTTAAACCAGCTGTATGAGCGAAATCTTCATAGGCAAAAAGGAAAAGCAGGACTTGGATACAAAGGAGAAGGTGAATCTTCTAAGCAAGGTACTCAAAGGAATCAGAAACCTACTTGTAATCACTGTGGTAAAAGAGGACATACTTCAAATAAATGTTGGAGCAATAAAAAGGCAGAATTCAATGGAAAATGCTACAACTGCAATCAACCTGGTCACAAAGCAAATGAATGCAGGGAAAAACCAAGATTCAGAGGTAATTGTCACAAGTGCAACAAACAAGGTCACAAAGCATCCGAGTGCAGATCCAAGACATTCAATCCAGCAGAACAAATTATGAAAGCAATGTTTGGATGGGACTACAACACCTGGTGTAGATGTCATTACTGTGGAGAATATGGACACATTGGCATGAATTGCATAAAACATCATCTAAGGAAAAGAGATACTACCGTAAGATGCTTCAAATGCACTAAACTTGGTCACATAGCCAGAAACTGCATGAATGCTAGTGAAGTTGAAGATGGAAAGAAGAATGAAGCAACTAAGGTCAGGAAACAGGTGAGACAAAAATGGATTCCTAAATCTACCGAGCAAACCAGTCCAAGTAATGGAATGAGTGGCTCTACCGACTCAAACTAAATTTCCAAGAAAGCACTGGAACTGTATTCTCATAGACCAATCTCAAGCAGTTCCAGAACCGAATTAAAAGAAAGATCTAAATCAGCATACAAGATGCAGTAAGATCACAGGAAGGTCGGTATCAGTCTTTACCGAGCAAGGTCGGTACCCGTCTTTACCGAGCGAGGTCAAAGCAATATGAATTCTCAAGTTCACCGAGTTGCGAAGTCTTTACCGAGCAATTAATTCTTAGTGGGTGACATTCTGTCAGAATTCATACCCTAATTTGTACTGAGCATTAATGACAGAGTTGTAAACAAAAAGCAAGTAATCGAACTCATTCTTCACCGCGAACCTTTAGCACTTTGAGAGCAGAAAATTTCAAGAGCAACCCAGCGATTCAATACTTTTGCGAAAGGAATTTTCTGTGAGCTACCATGGCATCATCCAGCACCTTAGCGAAGAAAGGATCTGATATGTTAGTCCAAGGGGAATGGAAAGCACCAGATTTCAAGATCGTGCCCATAATTGCAGCAGCCCTAGATCCGAACGGAGCTCAATCGCAGATTCCTCCTAAGGTACTACTTATTAACGATATCCGCAATCATTTCAACTGTTCAATTCATGAAATGGGGAACCTAGAACTAGATATTGTGCATGAGGAACTGTGTGTGGATGGTATTCTGAAACCCGAGCACAAACATCTGGAAGATAAAGGTTTAGTTCACATTGCACATCTACCTCAAAACTTTCGAGATAAATGGGTTAGATACATTCTCAGCTGTGTACATGATGGCAAGATTTGGCTTGAGCAACCCATAGAGATCACAAAGAAGATGATTCATCAAATCACCGGTCTTCCCATGTTGAACAAAGCAAAAACTACCAAAACCCTAGGTCGGACGGAACTAGAGAAGAAAACCCTAGCCGAGTGGGACGGTAGAGGCATGAAAGTTAGCAGCATTACCGATGCTGAACTGAAGTTTGGTACACACATTATTGCCCATAAGATTTACAGTTCGAGTCGACAGAATAGTGTCTCCTATGAAGCTATTGACCTAGCATACAAAGTGGTCAAGAATAACTTAACATTTGACCTAGCAGACTTATTGTTAAAGCAGTTTAACAAAAACATGGAAAGCATTCAAACTTCCAAAAACAATCCATGTAAGTTTGGATCCTTATTGGTCTGTTTATTCTTCTATGCTCAAAAATTCTTCCCTTCTAAAGGAAAAGTTGTATGGAGAAAAGATGTGCCAGTCCTTTATGAAATAAATGAATACATCTCAGAAATGGGTGAAAATTTTGAAAGCATCATGGATAATTATTTTGAGTCTTTCAAAGAGAAAATGAATGACAGATTCCGGATTCCACAAAAGTTGGTGGAAGATTACAAAGATGACATTTTTTTTATGGTGGATTGTGATAATGTATATATTCAAGCAGCTAAACCGAGGACTGTATATGTAAAACCTCTTCCTTATGAGGTAAATATTGATGAAACCAAGAATATCATTGAAGCTCTTCTTAATCATCCTGTCAATCCCAAAGCTCCATATTTTAGAACATGTGATAAAGCTAAGGTGAGAATTGAACTAAGCATAAAGCTTCCACAGGCGGTAAACAAAGGAAAGAAGAGGATAGCCAAAATGCAAATGATAACCGAGGACAAAGAAGAAAAAGATGAAGAAGAAGAAGAAAAGGATGAGAAAATAGAGGAACCAGAACCTACAAAGAAGAAAGGAAAGGTATTCATCACTAAGGCACCTAAGCCTCCCACTGCTGTATTTACAAGGAGAAATGCAAGAGGTAAGGCAGACAAGGCAGACAAGGCAGATAAAGACATAGTATTCAAAAGGCCTCCTCTAAACTTTCAAGAAAGGATCAAACTCTTTAGAGATGGATCAGGATCTAGAGTAAGTAACATAAAATCTTTTAAATATGAAACAAGATCGGAAACAGAACAGAAGGAAATAGAAGATGCTGTTATTGAAAAGATGGGACAGTGGAAATACTCTCCTGATGACATAGCCCCACAGGTTCCAGCTATCTTATTAAATCCAATAAAAATGAGATGGAGCAATGCAAAGCAAACTGTGATAGACATATTTGATCAAACCCTGAGACAGTTAATGCCGAGCTTGAAAAATGATGAAGTAAAGAAGGCATTAAAAGAAAATGAAAATAAGATGACACTAAGGTTCAATACTTGTTTGATTCTGATCAACAATATCGAATCAGTTGTGAAGGCTACAAATGCCACATGGAAGAACATATACCACCTTCACCAACTGAGTATTGAAACAGTCATAATAAAAGATATTGAAGATGACAGTGATGAACAGGAAGAAGCCATTGAGGTAGATGATACTGTGAGGATAGCAGCAGAAGTCATTGCATCCCTTCCTACCTCTCCAGCAAAATTTTCTACATCCAGCCCGGAGACACCTTCAAGCATGGTTGTGACAACTTCAACATTTGTCCAATCATCTATAGCAACAACAGAAGCAACTACCATTTCTTCTACCGAGTTGCAGTCTCCCACATCATCAAGTTTTCCAGCAGTAAGTTTTCCAGTTTTTGAATCTGCAAGTGTAAATATTTTAAGCTCTCCAGTAGAAAGTATACCAGTCTCTATAGACAGCCCTACTATACCTACTATCACTACTACTAAGGCATTAAGTACAAACAAGCCTAAGGCTCTACCGAGTATAAAATTTTTGGGTAAGAATATAGTAGAGGATATAGACCTAGATGAAGAGATAGAGATTCCAACATTAGATTTTGCAAATCTATCAACGGACCAAATGCAAAATATAGGTGAGATCCTCCAAAGGAAAGCAAAACAAAAGAAGCTTAAAGAGGAGAGAGACAAGGAATATCAAATCATCAAGGATGCTAAGGACATTTTGTCTGATGCATTAGGTATTAAAGTAGACTCCTCCCAACATATTTTGCTACAATTAGCAGAAGCAGTTATTAAATACAATGAGGATTCATCTGGGATAGAAAAGTTAGTTGAAAGAGCCGAGAAGAGATTCAACAATAAAGTGCTTGAGCACATTGCTCAGCACATAGCTATCAACCAAGTAGAATTGTCTTCAGTTTTGTCAAACATTGAATCTACCTATTCGAATGCTACCTCTCTTTTGGCCAGATTGTGCAACATTGCCGAGTTCACAAAGGATGTCACGGATAAAATGAATAAAATGGATGAGGATATGAAGATTAGCATATAGAAGCTGCAACTTGAACCAAGTTCAAGCTCTGCTCATCACATGAAAATATCATACCTATCAACTATGCAGTCAGATCTACTGAAAGAAGACACAAGGATCCGGTCCACACTGCTAGACATCCAACACATGATCCTTCCCATCATGAATACAATGTATAAGCACATTGAACATTCCAAAACATTGATTCATGACAATCAGTTCTCTATAGCAGATCACATGATTGAACTCTCTGCAGAAGTCCAAATTGCAATCCAAACATGCAAGATTCTGCAAGAAAGTTGGGACAGAACCCTGGCACTAATAATGAAGGTACATTCTAATTTTCTATCAAATTTTGGATTCTCTCTGTAAATCACTTGTATATGATTCTTTGGCATTATCGCCAAAAAGGGGGAGATATGTATAGAAGGAGATATGTATAGAAGAAGATTTGTATAAAAAAAAGTTAACACATTGAAAGGGGGAGACAATGTATAAAGCCCTATAACAAAGATAAATTTTGAAAAATCAAAATAAAACTCAGCATGATTCATATATATAAGTTTTGGCCAATAAGTGTTTTTGTCACTAATGCCAAAAGGGGAGATTGTTGGCATTAAGCAGAATTGCCACTAGTGACAACACTTATTTGCATTCTGGGTGCAAACCGAGCAGACAGTGCAAACCGAGTAGACAGTGCAAACTGAGCAGACAGTGCAAACCGAGTAGACAGTGCAAACCGAGCAGACAGTGCAAACTAAGCAGACAGTGCAAATTGAGTAGACAGTACAAACCGAGCAGACAGTGCAAACCGAGCAAGTTAGTACAAACCAAGCAGGATAGTGTAAACCGAGTAACATCATGTCTATCGAGTCACCAATATTTACCGAGTTCAAAACCTACCGAGTGATCAGTATGAACCGTGCCTTCACTTCTACTGAGTGCATGATGATGCTGAGTAATGCAGTGGACGCCGATTATCAGAAAGTCACCAAGTTAGTTTGCAAGAACCGTGTAACCATACTTGGGCCGACTTAGTAGCACTTATGTTTATTTGTCAAGCCGACTTTGTAATTGTAATTGTAATTAATTGTTTAAGACTTGTATATAAACAATGTTGTAAAAATGTCAAGATGTATGTAAGAAGCATATATGTGAAAAAGAAAGAAAGGCAGAGATAAGCAAATTACAAAGGGCTTCAGCAGTATAAGGAACAGCAAAGACAAATTCATCACAGAAGGTGATCAGTACATCAGCAAATCTCAATTAGTAATCCAATTGCAAAGCAAGAGATCTACTGTTTCATCCTAACAAGTGAATCAGTACTAAATCCTTTAACCGGGTAGACTTAACAATCTTTTGTAAAATCTCTTTACCGAGTGCATACTTCATTGTATGTTTGTAAATCCTTTAACAAGGTGGATTTAGCAATCCTTATTGCTCCTAACAGGGCAAATCATCAGAAGTGATCAAATTGTAAGCCTTAACCGGCCAAATTTATTCTGCAGTATTAAAGCTTTGTGGGTTTCATCCCCACCCCAGTTTTACTTTCTTTTTGGAAGGTTTCTGGGTAACCGAATCTATGTGTCATTATTGTGAATGCTTTTAAGTTTCATGCTTTCTGTATGCAAAGGTTAAAGTAAATTACATGTTAATACATCTGTAATTGAAAGAAAATTTGGAGTTACTGATTCACCCCTCCCCTCTCAGTAACTCAGTTAATTCCTGAATATTTCCAACAGGGCATACACTCAGACAATAAGGGTTGGCATTATAATCATCAAATCAAGAGCATAACATCAAAATTAAAGCTCAATCTTCATCGATTTTTTTTTCGCTTATCAATCAAGTGGGGCATCAAACATCAAATCAGATCAAATCAAGCATCATATCGACGACCTATCAATAAAATGATCATCAAGGACTTCAAATCAATCAAAACTGCATCAACTTTGTCATCAAGTTCTACATCTTTTATCAAATATCAAATTGAGCATCAATCTAATTAGGACTTCACATCAAAATGATCAGGGCATTTTTTGAACCAATATGCTTCACACATGAATTCAAAGAGGGGCATTTGTAATCACCTAAAAATGGACAAGATTAATTCAAGTGAGCAACCAAGGCAAAATCAAAGCAATAAATTAAAATCAAGCTAAAATCAAAGTAAAATTGCAATCAAGTCATAATCCAAATTTAATTGAAAATCAAAAGCCATTAAATCAATTTAAAACAAATAAATCAAGTTAAATCAATAAATTGTGCAATTAATCTAATTAATTGTATAGTTCAATTTAAATCAAATCAAACCATTTAAGGGGTACACATGCTAAACAAATTAAATAAATTCAATTATTAAATCCCTATTTTCTCTCAACACCAAATGAGAGGAAAATGCATCAACCAATAGGATTTAAGGATTGGATTCACATGGATGAAGCTCAAAATGAATCTCAATCACACATAAGGTGAGAGCATCTTGATCATCCATTTTGTCTCTTTGTCCCAAGCTTTGAGGACAATCCATTTAAACTATCTCCAAAGGTGGAACCATGGACTTAACCCTGATCCAACCATGATCAACTCAACTCCACCCCCTACCCTTGCCAAAATCTATAAAAGCAAGGCATAAATCACTCAATTATCATCCACAAATTTGAGAATAGCATCAAACCTCTTGCATTTTTGAGCTAGAAAGGCAAATATAGTGTTAATTAAGGCTTAATTTCTTTTGGAATTGAATTCTTATTTTGCTTATCACTTCATTCTAATTTTAGAGCTATCACTAACGAAAGCTTGCTGAGAGCTTTGCATTAGCAAATCTAAATAGAGGTCCATAGAGTGCTCTTTGTCTTCATTTTCTTAATTAGCTTACTTTTTGTGGTAATTTAATTATTTTATTAATTTATTGACAATACTAACCCTATGAAAGTGCTTTCCACAACACACATTAATAGTTAGCGATAGTTTCTCAGGGGCCTACAACCATGTGATAGAGTCTAGATCGATTGTTTAATTGATCAAATTGATTATAAAAGGCTTATTAGAGGAAAGTAATGCAGTATATGGCCAAGGTTTCCATGATCAATGTATTGATCAAAGGATTTTTATAGCTAGGGTTTTGTCTTTAATGTTGATAGAGATATACATAAATTCTCAATTGCTTCTCAACTACTTTCTTCTTCATGGATTTTGATAGCTAGGGTTTTGTCTTTAATGTTGATAGAGATCTACATAAATTCTTAGTTGCTTCTCAACTACTTTCTTCTGGGCATATCAACTCTCATAGTAGCTTTCTTCTACATTGTATATGATCATAAATTCATGCCTTTTATTCAAATCAGAGGCATGATTTTCTAAATGTGAAGATATTTTTGACATTGTTATTGCTAAGGATGCTTGAAGTTGTAGGAGATTTCTTTGATGCAAGGCATTCAATTTTGAGTCATTTCTATCATTTCATAATGTAATTGAGATTATATTTCTTCTAATCTTCCTGCTTTGAGATTCCTTTTTGTAACTCAACCCTATTTGAGGGTTTGAACTTCATGATGTAATAAAAATTATGCCTAAAATATATAAAGGAAATCTTGTACATATTTTTCAAGGATGTTTCTCTTTGTTTCTTTTGCAAAATTATTCTCTGTAATTGTAACTAGCCTTTCCTTGCTTTAATAAATTTTTGTTGTTTACCTATTTCAAATCCAAATATATTGTGTAATATTTACCTTTTGATTTGGATGCATTTCATCATATTCTTTGTTATATTATCATGTTGATTTTCTTGATTAATTATGCTTGTGAATATTTAGGTTCCTTGCAAAGTCTTTTCAAGTCATAACTTTCATTATGTTCTAGGAGTTGATAAAATTAAGGGAGTAGAGTTGTATTGGCAGTTTCATTAAGGTATAAGGGAAGTTATAGGTAGGATTATATCATATTCAATCTTGGTATATCACCCCTTTTCCCTTTCTAGGTATCCTTCTCCCCCTTTCCCTCAAAAGCTTAGTTTTAGGTGCATCTTGATTAGAAGGAAGTCAACCTTCTCCAAAGACTCAACCTCACATTTCAAGTCCCATACTTGGATGTTGTTTCCACATTTCATAAGGTTTTTTAGGTCATTAACACTCACCTAATCAAGGATGCAAACTTTTTTGACAATAATTTTTGGCACGCCTGATGGGACTACATTCAAGTTTACAAAAGAATTCTATTGGTTTGCTGATCAAAAAAAGGATTTCAACTTCTATGTTGAGGAGATAGTGTTTAACTTAGAATTATAGCCTTCAAGAGGCTCAAATTCAAGAACTTTGTGACTTCATCTCTACATCTTGGTTTAAGACCAAATTGCTACAATTCATGCCCAATATTCAAACAAGGGCATCTTCTAGTGGTAATTTTTAGTTTATTCAACTCTCATTTTAAAGTTCTAGAAGAAGAAGAAGAAGAAGTGGAATTTCTTTATCACCCATTAGGGGTTCATAAATATCACCTACAACATATAGATCTCTTTCTACCCCTCTAGTTATAAGAATACAACCTTAGGTACCATCTGCTCACTTGAGTATATCGTTATTCCATATGGTTATCCCTATAAATTAGATTTTTACTACCTTTAATGGTGGTATCCCTCATATATTGACTCAAATACATGATATACTAGTTTTTGCACTTAAAATTTTAGCAGACTTTATTGGTGAAACTTCCATTTCCCCAAATAGAAATCATACAAGAAGTTTCCAATATTTGCAATAAACATGGTATTACATAGGATGATGTTGCTATCAGACTTCTAGCCTCATCACTAAAATGAAAAACCTTAGAGTGGCATAGGGGATTGCCACATAACTCCATCCATAATTAGGATGAGTTAGGTGAAAGACTATGTAAACATTTTGAAGAAAAAAGTGATCATCTATCACTTTTAGAGTAGTTAACTACAATTAAAAGAGCACCCCATGAATTCATGACAAATTTCAATTATACATTCCAAAAGACATGGGATATAATGTCTGCTTAAGTGAAGCCTTCTTCTGGTAATTCTTTTTTGCATTATCTTAGAGCTTTCAATAGTGATATTTCTACTACATTGCAAAAAATGGTTGGAGATACTTTACTAGTGGCATATGATGTAGCTATAAGGGTAGAGAATTATCTAATTCAAGTAGGGAAGTTAGCTCCAAGGCTACTATTACCATAATTTTCATGTTCATTTTAGATTGGTAACCTAATTACTAGATGAGTGACTACAATACCCTAGTTTGCATTATTAGATGATCTTCTTTAAATTTATGTTCATTTCATGAGAAAAGATACATGTAAGGGAAAATAAATTTTTGCATCTAAAGATTACCTATATGTATATACCAAATATCATGTATGTACTGTTCAAAGAAAGGAAGTGAAACATAAGATCAGCTAGGAACACATAGGCCATGAGCATAGCCAACTCTCAGAATAATATGAATGAATAAAAACATACATAAGTGGATGAACATAAATAATGAAGGTACTAGACATTGCCTGAAGTAATGAAGTGTTGACTCGGGGTTGAATCCAGTATTCTCCTGAATGATCCAGAACCTACAAGGAAGAAATAGATGGGGTTAGATCTAAAGGATATAAGTAATGCCTGACATCCTATTACTAATCCTCATCTACAATTATCCATGCACATAGTCAAGCCATACACTTCTAAAAGGAAACTATGCTACAAGACATGTGCACTCAGGAGAATGCTTCAGAAAGGAAAGAAGATACCATGTTTTCACTAACTCATTTGTTACATGTGAAGATACAAAAGAAGCTGTGATACTAATGTTTATCCTCATCCAGATAATCAAATGTACTAAGAGGATGGCCTCTCCAAAGGCCATTCTCAAAGGACAAGTGATTGTTTAAACAACAAAAATCACAAGGTGTTGAAGTGTGATGAATGATGTTGCCCTATAATGTGGGCCCTTTCAGGAAGCCTTCAAAGCTCCTTGAGAAAACACACATCACAGGCCAAGAGCACCCATGATCAAGTGATAGGCTCCCCTAGCACCCCACATTGAAACTGTGAGGGTTATGAGGAGCCCCATTTCCATAGAGTTCCTGATCATCCCCATAGCCTTGTAATACCCCAAAATTGGCAACTCACAATTCTAATCAATTTTGGTGCATTCCTTCGAATTTCTACATCTTTAAAGTCCTATTGTACTAGGAAATTCTATCTCTTATTTGACTTTATTGGACTTTATGTCAAATGTAAAAAACCTTAATTTTGCATTAATCACACTATATTTAATTGTTGAATATTCGACATTTATTGGCTAAAACCCCTATGATTAATTAATTTAATTCTAAAGTCCTAGTGCTTTAAATTAAATTAATTCCACCCCCTTTAGCTTATACACATCAAAGGAATTAAATATTATTTGGTTATTTGAATGGACATCTCTATTTGAATTTAATTATTCAAAATAAATCAAAAAGCCACCCATGTAGCAATATTCATTCATTTAATTAAACAATTCTTCCAATTTGTCTCACCTTCCTCCATGGAGATGAAGAGTCAGCCATTTCTTTTCAAGAAACTCTTCATCCTTCCCCCTGGCTCTTCTATATTATGAACCTTCTTTTCTTCATTTTGAGGAGGCAATTTTAGAGTACCAAAACTATAGTGGATTTTTGTCTCAATTCTCTCATATTTTCAACCTTTTTCATTGCATATTAATATAATTTCATGTTAGTAGCATTTAATTTCATTCTCATCTTAATATAGTTTGTTTATTTTGTTAGTAGCTTAATACTCATATTCATTTTCAAGATTCTTAGATTAAATCTGCACTTTCATTCTTAAATTACAATTGCATCTTCATTTTAGATTAATTGCAATTTGATTATTTTCATAGCTCTCAAATCCTCCATTTTAGAATTGGTCCAATGGTTGTTGGCTCTCATTCTAAGAGTAATTCAAACACCCCGTCTAAATAGGAGGCAAGAGGTCGATTCGATTGAGTGTGCAAATTGGACAATTCATGTTCATTTCTGTATACAATGATTGAGCAATGACTATGTTGTGTATATGGCTGGATCTGAGGTCCATGTTTAGGCATAAACATTTTGGCACCCACCACGGGGCAGAAAATTGATTTTTGGTCTCACTCTAAAAAATTTTCTAATAAAAATTTTGCACTCTGCCGTACGTCTGTACTTCACTATGTACAGATTCTCGTGCAAGATTTCTGAGCGTACCACATGAAGTTTTACTTTCATTAGCATTATCTCACCTAAAAAAGTACTACCTCACGCAAGTTCCTACATTTTCTCATGCAACGCCTTGTACTTCCTCGTGTGAGACTGGCCATCAATTTTTAAAAATTTTCTCAGTTTCTACAAATTTCCTGTTACTATTTCCTGACATTTATTATTTTTTGTTGTTTTTATATCTCTAATTTTTTTGATAGCATAACAGTGGGCTATAGGACACTTTTCAAAGACATAAACTTGCTAATGGTTTTCATGTAGGATGGTTGTCGAAGACTATTTTAAAAATGTTGTGCTTGTTTACTATTTTTACTCAAATAGTATAACTAGGTCCTTGTTAAAATTTCTTAAGGGTCTTGATAGTGAGCTAGGGTAATAGGCTCTTCATTACATGGAAGTGATGCCCATGGATGAATCTGAGACCCAAATCTTACTAGCATGATAGATACCTAGGGAAGCAAGGAAAGGTAGTGAATCTTTAGCATGTCTACTTGTTAGGGGATTATGCTCTTCTCTCTTTGAGAGAACTAGAAACCCAAAAGCTTGTGGATTGGTTGTAGAGGAACTAACTCGGTGATAGACACATCTTATGTGTTTGGGTAAGGTGAAGAGGTAGAGAAGTATGCTCTTCTCTCTTTGAGAGAATCAGAAAATCTGACCCTTGGATCTAAGCCAAAGTTTGTGTCACCTTTAGAGGGCTTGCCAAAAGTTGAACCTCTGGGAATGACCCAAGTGAGTACACACCTATTGCCGGTGATTCCACCTCACTATAATAAAGAATTCTTTGTTGAGTCTAAAGAATCTAAAGCCATGTTAAATTTATTCTCTTGATTTTGACTATCATCTTGAGAAAGCTTCATTTATTGTACTGAGCGGCGCCGCTCCTAGCCCTACTTGCGGGTGTGTATGACTTTCGAGTGTTGGTTTGGGTGTGAGGCCTCAACCCTATATTTGGGGCATCAAAGGTTAGTGTGAATGGAAGCCCACTAAATACTTTCTTAGTTAGTTTCCTACCCAGATCACCTCCACAAGGAGACATAATCTTTGCGCGGGGAGGGAGAAGAATCTCTCCCCTAGATTCTCACCATAGGCATGCACCTAGACGTTTGAAGGTGGTATATGGAACCAGCCCCTACTTCAAGGGTAACCTTTGAAAATATACTATTGATTCCTTAGAAGCACCAAAAACATGGGTGCCCTCTAGGGGGTGACATGGCTGTGTGAGGTGAATGCATGCACGTAAGCTGTGAGGCACAAATTTTGTCTTCTCTACCATTTTTTTTGTAGGGATAACTAAGTGATTATTTTGAGTCTTAAACTATCCATCATGATTAAACAAAGACTCCCATGATTCTGCCAAGTTGCTTTATCCTTGGCAGAACTGTTTGTGACTACTTCTTGCATCACTATTGCTTGATCTAAAACTTCATGCTTGTAAATGATTGCTTGCAACATTCAAATTGAGATTGCTAATTCATACTATCTGAAAACTAGAAATTCCATCAGAGAATAGTTCACATTGTGTCTCAAAATTTGACTTTCATCTCGAAAACTATGTCAAACCTGTCAAAATTTGGTCTTTTCTCGCGCGAGATTTTAGAACCTGTGCATTTCCTTGCACAAGATTTTATTTTCTCACATGAAGTCTGGCATTTCCTCGTGCAAACCAACATTTCCTCATGCGAACCTGTACCCTAATTTTCAAAACAATGAGCTATTTCCCATTGACTGGTGAATTTTCTGCCTAATCTAATTTTTGCCTGAGGTCTGCTTGCCTATTCTCTTGTTGTTCACTATTTGAAACTGAGTGTCTC
The DNA here is from genome assembly GCA_027943335.1 of Chamaecyparis obtusa. Taxonomy (NCBI): domain Eukaryota; kingdom Viridiplantae; phylum Streptophyta; class Pinopsida; order Cupressales; family Cupressaceae; genus Chamaecyparis; species Chamaecyparis obtusa. The sequence goes on along the minus strand of BSBK01006768.1, from coordinate 442,160 downwards.
GAGCTATGAATCAAATGATTACTACTTAAACTCATATTGTCTCTCTATTATTTGTCCTATCTCATTGTGCTTTTGTACCTTGCGACATGATAGTCACATCTCAGCTGTTCTAGCCATACTCTTGACAATTCATGCTGGGTGCATTTCACATCTTGGTTGTTCTAGCCTCTTGTCTCCTTTTTTCACTATCCTAGAGATAGAGTTCTAGCATAATCCCAAGTCCTCTCTTGTTACATTTTCATCTATTCCTTTTATGACTAGAAGTGGAAACACATTCCCCATCCATGGTATCGGACAAGGTAGAGGTAATTCCAAACCTATTATCCAATTTGAGAGTTGTGAGGGATCCTCAAGTTTCTCTTCATTGAGTACATTGAAAGACAACCCATCTCAATCATCATCTCTAGTGTTCCAGGAGTGTTATAATCCATTGTTTTAAACACAAACTGAATTATTTTTTCAAGAACAAGACAACTCATTGTTTTGTAACTTTGAGAGGCCACTTCCTCGGACTAACCCTATTAGAATTATTGAACCTACTGAATCTATTGAACCTATCAAACCATTTGAACCTATCAACCCTTTTGATCCTATTAACACACCAAAGGTTACCTTAGCCATGCCCTTTTGACATCATTCATATCATTTTACTAAATCTACACACGCTACACAATCCTACATTGATAAGATGGGAGACCCCTTCAGCTTCCAACCGGGCCAATACAACAAAAGTCATGATCAATCTCAAAACAACCATCACCTTGGTCAATCTTGAAATGATCAATGTTACAATCAATCCCAAAATGATTAGAATCAAGACCAATCTCAAAAAAAATCTCAAGGTGATCGATAACCATATCACTATCGCCCTCCTCCACATGACTAGAGTCAAGATCAAGTCCCGAGCATTTATGAGATCCTTGGTAATGACCATGAGATGATAACTCAGAATGACATAAATGCTGCAAAAGCCAACAAGTATCTTATCAAGATGATGGAGATCCTCCTTCTAGAGGAGAAGGATAAATACTTCCTTGAGATGGCCAAACAAGGGGCCAAATTACCCCCAGACTACCAAGTCAAAATGCTTATGGCCAAAGAAGAAGAAACTGAGACCGTAAAGTTGCAAAAGATGATTCAAAATGCACAAGACCAAATTAGCCAACTTGCAAAGGATAAGGATAAACTAGTACAATAGTTCACAATGGAAAGCATCTGTCCTTTCCCCTTCGATAAGAGTCTTCGCATGCCACCTTTTCCCAAAGGTGTAGAGCTGCCTAAATATGAAAAATACTTGGGTACTACTAATCCCCAAGATCACTTGAGGGAGTTCGGTGCTCTATCTATAGAATTTATACATGATCAGACATATCTTATGCACCTCTTTCCTCATAGCTTGGGTGGGTCACCTATGGAGTGGTTTTCTTGGTTACCCACTAGAATCAAATATTTTGACAAGATTGCTAATCTATTTATCCAACATTTCTCACACAATATTCAACATCTAGTCAATATTTGAGACCTTTGCAATCTAAAGTAGTGACAAGGGGAGCCTTTCTTGGCATTTCTCTAGAGATGGAGACAATTATGCACAAAATATCCTCGCAAACTACCAGAGTCTGAGAGACTCGACATCTTTTTGGACAATCTTGTCCTAGATTTTGGATATCAAGTACAATTACAAGGCCCCCTAACCTTTGACAACATGATTAAGAAAGTTGTGTGAATAGAAGCATTTATGATCAAGAAAGGAGAGTTGACTTTGCAAAAGGATAACAAAAAAGGGTCTTCCTCCTCAAACAAAGATAAAGGGAAGTTTGTCAACAAGAATAGAGATGTTGTAAATGATGGAGTGGTTGACAATGTAACCCTAAAGCATATGAAATCTATTTTTTAGTCTTTCCTCTAGTATACAGGCGGTCAAAGCTACTAAAAAGGCTACAACAGACACTCAACAACCTTCGAGATTCGCTAAAAATAAGCCTTGGGCATCCCGACCCAAGTGTGAGTTCACATCCTTAGGAGAACCCCTTGATGTGGCTTATAAGACTCTCCTAAAAAACCAGATATTCACTCCTTTGGAAAAGTGTCTCTATGATCTGCAACCGCAACCTCATTGGTGGAACGAAAATGCATACTATAATTATCACCAAAATAAGGGTCATAAAACTTCTACTTGTCTCCAGTTGTGCCATAAGGTCCAAGATTTGATTGACAACGGTGAGATTATTGTAGACAACTATAACAAGAATTCAAATCATCATGCATTTAAAGATCCCTTTCCTCCTCACGAGAAAGGTGAATCTTCCAAGACTAAGAATACCAATGCTAAGGTTAACTACACATACACTACCAATGACAATGTCATCAACATGGTTCAACTTGTTGAGGTTGAGTATTGTGATGTGATTACTATTGAATAGGGGTAAAATTGAATCACCTCTATTTAATGTAATGTTGTAATGTATGGGGGAAATATGAGATCCACTCCTAAATCCAAATTCCCAAAGGAGAGATCCAATTTGATCAACCTAAAGGTCAATTCACAATCAGATAAATCTATGGAGAATATGAAAGAGAGAGAAAAATCCTATATTTCCCTATGGTAGAATTGTGTTTGAAATCTGAAATAATTGAAATACAAGTACTAACCTCAAATTAGGGCAAATTTGGAAAATGCCAATTTTTGATGTTTGTGTGTACTTTCGAGCAATTCTGCAACCTGTTTTGGATTGGAAATGCTGAGATAAAGAAAACCTAGAAATCTTCTTTTTGATGGCAGGTAGTCTTTGACCCTCATAAAAGGTCAAAGGCTACATTCTTTTTTTGAAGGTCAATTCTAACTTTGTTTGCAGATCTTGAAAGTTCACTAAAAAGGGTATCCAAATCTACTCTCAGATCTGAAATTCTGCACCTGTACCTACAAGAAAAAGAGGGTTTTTGTTGTTTTTTTTAGGGGTTTGCCTTGGTCCAACCCCGGTTTGGAATCAACCTTAATATTGAAATTGAAATAAGAATGCTAGCAAGTAGTAGAAATGGATCTACTAATGAAGCTAGCAATTTGATAGATATGTAATTGTATTTTGAATGTAAACAAGTATATTGAGATGAAGGCTTGAACACAACAATGGTAAATGTAAATCAAAACCATGAAAGTAAATACGAAACCTCCATGCTTGTATGTTGGGAATCCACCTTGATAGAAGAATGAATGGATCTTGAAGATGAACAAAAGGATCTTAAAGGAAGATCACACCGTCATGATTGCTAGATCTAGGGTTTGAATGATGAATCTTGAATGCTTGAACCAAATCCCTTCAATGGCTTGAATGCTTGAATCCTTGATCTTCAATGGACAACTTTGATGGAGAAGAAGACTTGAATGCTTGGATGGATTCTTGCTTGATCACCTTGAGAGTTGAGAGAGGAGATTGTAAAACTTGATTGCTTGATGGCAAAAGAAGATATGATTGAAATGAGAGAGGAAGGCCTCCTTTTATAGTGAACTAGGGTACAATCCTCTAGAGGGGCCACCTTGGAGAATTAAATCCCAATTAGGTCCTAACCTTTAGAAAATATACCTAGATTAAATGAAATTTGAGGATTTACCATTCCGAAACCCAAAATGGCTGACCCGAAGGCAGGAAAACAAATATCCTTGAAACCCGACACTCGAAAATCAAGGAAATTTAAAATCTGGATAGGGGGTCAAGGATGAGCTTGAATTTAACCAGGTTAGGGTCAAGGTCAATCCTGACTAGGTCAGGGTCGGGGTCAACTTTGACCCCATAAGGTTGACTTTGACCTTGTGGACAAAAACCTCAGGATCCTGACCCAGAAAGCTAGGAAATACAAATTGAAGTGAAAATCAAGGATAGATAGAAGCAAAATGAGGAGAAAAAGTATAATCCAAGAAAAGAGCTGATTCAAGGTGCTTGAAATGACCCAAACCACTCACTCAGAGGGCTAAATGCTCTTAACATGAAAGTGCTTCCATTTTAAGATGATACATTAAGCCCCCACTTTAGCAAGAGTATGGATTCGATGCAAACTCTTGGTAAAGGAGAAGGAAGAAGAGATCCTAGTGGATTCAAAATGAGATAGAATGAAACTTAGCTAGGGACACAAGCCCCCAAGCTAAGGATTCTAACTCAACATACGTGCATGAGGGTGCGAAAAACAATAGGACACAAAAGAGGATTAATACTAAAACAAACCCAAATCAACTAGCATAAGAAACCTTGCTAATAAACATTTCTTATACTAACATCATATTTGGAAAGCTATCATAAAAGCATAAATTTTTACATAAGAAAGACAAGAACAACACTATAAATGACATAGCTTCATGATCCAGTCCTTCTAGCATGAAAGCGAAAAGAGAGAAAGGGGAAAAGAGTGATTACCTCGCCTAGTATGATGCCCACCTTACCATGAATCACCCTGGAGGGAGAGCCCAACTGGTTCACCCATAAACTATGCTTGCAATTGTAATGCATCTTCTGATGGCTTCTAGAATACTCATAGATCCATCTTCTTGTATCACTATGAAATGCGTGTCTCCTTAGGATTTAGCAACTTATGTGCGTTACCTTCAGAAGATTTAGCATATGAATGCGTGTCTTTTCAGAATTTAGCAACTTATGTGCATTACCTTCCAAGATTTAGCATATTTGAAATTGGAAATGCATGTCCCTTCAAAATTTAGAAACTTATGTGTGTTACCTTCAGAGGATTTAGCATATGGATGCGTGTCTTTTCAGGATTTAGAAACTTATGTGTGTTACCTTCCAAGATTTAGAATGTAAAAAAAATAAAAAACTATAGTACAAGGGAGGCCCTATATATTCCCCCCTCCTTAATATGGAAAAAAATATACTATTTTGACATGTTAAGGAAAGGAAAGAACAAGGATAAAGCCTTCTTCAACATCAAGACAATATCCACAAACAACACCGAGTCCAAGCCAGAAGGTCACAACTCTTATGAGGCCATGGAAGGGATGAATGTAAAGAGATATCATGCAAGAAGTGAAAAGAAAGTAACCCTTATTAGGGATAGCGCACTGTTCAGTTTCCAAGGTGAGAGATATATCAATCATGGAAACCCAATGTCAAACAACAAAAGAGGTTGTTATCAAGGACATATATCCTCAATGCAAACCAAAATTTTCATGTATGATTGAATATCACATAATAGATAAATACTGCTTACCCAAGAAAAGAGGTGGATCCTAGAAAGATAGAAGGAGATGGCATCCTTGCCCTCCAAGTGTAGGAAAAAATATGGAAGAGGATACCTACTTCACAATGCAAGGAGATATCCTATTTACAACAATGTACAACATATCCTTAGCGAGGGATATTGACCCCTACATCCAAGAATATAGATAATTGTGAAAAGGATATGTCGCTCATGGAAAAGGATCCTCCAAGAAAGAGATCTTATCAACAAGACCCCAAGCAAAGAGGAGTTCTTTTAGATAAAATATCATCTTTCAAAAGGCGGGAACAAAGATTCAATCATCAAGCCCCTTTAAAACAAGAGGAAGAGGAATCTTTGGAATGAGGGAAACAACTCTAACACCAAAGTAAGGGTGAGAGTTTATAAAGAACATAATTTGCAAAATAGAGAATAAGTGATGACCTAGGACAACAACTTCTCACATAAGAAGGTTATCCATAGTCAAAACATCTATCAATATGTTGAAATAATGTTACAATATAAACAAATACCACTAAGCTAAGGAAAGTAGTTCCCTAGATAAAGAGAAAGAAAGAGGTACCTTGCCCCCGAGAAATAGAGACAAGGGATACATTTGCAAAACAAATGTCTTAGAAAAGATATCTTGAAAAGAAAGAATAGATTCTATGGATGATTAAAAACATAATGCAAAGCCATAGAAAAATAGGAGAGAAAGAATACCAATTAAGCCCCCAATAAAAGACCTAATGGATTCTAGGAGACTGGATGAAGATACACCTCTTACCCCCCAATCATGAGTCAAGAGGGGGAGAACATCTACATTATATCTAAAGGAGGGGGATCCCCTACATCAAAATTATGAAGGAATTGTAAAACTGCACGAGAGTGAGATATAATTCCTAAAGCAACTCTTTTTCTAACATATAACTTGAAATGTTTACAATCAACAAGTAAATGTTTGTTAGTATAATGAAAAGGACATTTGTATTTGTATAAAGCATCGATTGGCATAGGTCTAAAGATTTCTTTCTTGGAATGATTAGCTCAACACATACCTTCTTAGCCACTTCTTGACGAGTATTAGGGTTATCTAAGATAGGTGTGGGGAGAAGAATATGAAGAGGAGGACAATGTTTAGCATCACCTACCTTAACTTGAGATCTTGAACAACCAACACCATACATATTTGGTTTAGGGGGTATATGAACTAGAAATATAATACCATGCTCATTAAACTCAAGCCCTAAACCTTTATAACCTTGTTTAGTCACCATATTATATCTAGTAGTGTACATATTATGTAAAGCTTCTACAAGAGGTGATTGTTTATTATGTTCATGAGTAAAGGTTGCATAAGTTGGGATAATAGGTTTGGAAGAAGTTTCTTTACCCTTTCCTTTAATATCATCATGAATTAGAGGAGAAGGTAAATCAAAGAAGTCTTGCACATCCACATCCTGAACTATAGCTTGAATCCCATCATAAGTATGGGAAGAGTGAGGATGAACAGATGGAGAACTAGGTATCGGATTAGGATTAGGAAGATTAGGATTGAGATTAGGATTGATAGGATTAGGATTAGTATTGATAGGATTAGGATTAGGAAGATTAGGAGATGGCATATCATCTACCAAATTCTTCACATAATCCAAAAGATTAATAAGGCTATCACATAAATCTTTAATGAAGTTTTTGAATGTAGGAAGTCTTGTGTCGGTCAACTTCACAAAAGTATAAGCAAGAGCAAAGTGAAGGGTCATCAACATAATGAAGTGAATGATACTTTCATAAACATCATAGGTATTATAAAGAGATGCTAAAAGAAGGGTAATAAATAACATGATCACACACCAAAGCATCTTAATGATTTCCATAGAAAATGAAATATTTGAAATGTTTTTGGATTTTATTGAGTATATAGATTTTTTTGTATTTTTGAATTTTAAAATGCAAGAGCATAAACTAGATCTAATCTAAAAGGCAATCTAACTCCAAAAAGAAAGAGAGTAAGCTTGTCGGGTTCACCAAAATGAATAGGGGTAAAATTGAATCACCTCTATTCAATGTAATGTTGTAATGTATGGGGGAAATATGAGATCCACTCCTAAATCCAAATTCTCAAAGGAGAGATCCAATTTGATCAACCTAAAGGTTAATTCACAATCGGATCAATCTATGGAGAATATGAAAGAGAGAGAAAAATCCTATATTTCCCTATGGAAGAATTGTGTTTGAAATCTAAAATAATTGAAATAAAAGTACTAACCTCAAATTAGGGAAAATTTGGAAAATGCCAATTTTTTATGTCTGTGTGTACTTTTGAGCAATTCTACAACCTGTTTCAAACTGGAAATGTCGAGACAAAGAAAACCCATAAATCTTTTGTCTTTTCGATGGTAGGTAGTCTTTGACCCTCATAAAAGGTCAAAGGCTACATTCTTTATTTGAAGGTCGATTCTGACTTTGTTTGCAGATCCTGAAAGTTCACCGAAAAGGGTATCCAAATCTTCTCTCAGATCTGAAATTCCACACCTATACCTGCAAGAAAAAGAGGGTTTTTGTTGTTTGTTTGAGGGGTTTGCCTTGGTCAAACCCGGTTTGGAATCAACCTTAATATTTTAATTGAAATAAGAATGCTAGCAAGTAGTAGAAATGGATCTAACAATGAAGCTAGCAATTTGATAGATATGTAATTGTATTTTGAATGTAAACAAGTATATTGATATGAAGGCTTTAACACAACAATGGTAAATGTAAATCAAAACCATGAAAGTAAATATGAAACCTCCATGCTTGTATGATGGGAATCCACCTTGATAGAAGAATGAATGGATCTTGAAGATGAACAAAAGGATCTTGAAGGAAGATCACACATCATGATGGCTAGATCTAGGGTTTGAATGATGAATCTTGAATGCTTGAACCAAATCCCTTCAATGGTTTGAATGCTTGAATCCTTGATCTTCAATGGAGAACTTGGATGGAGAAGAAGACTTGAATGCTTGGATGGATGCTTGCTTGATCACCTTGAGATCTTGAGAGAGGAGATTGAAAAACTTGATTGCTTGATGGCAAAAGAAGATATGATTGAAATGAGAGAGGAAGGCCTCCTTTTATAGTGAGCTAGGGCACAATCCTCTACAGGGGCAACCTTGGAGAATTAAATCCCAATTAGGTCCTAACCTTTAAAAAATATAACTAGATTAAATGAAATTTGAGGATTTACCATTTCAAAACCCAAAATGGCCGACCCGGAGGCGGGAAAACAAATATCCCCAAAACCTGACACCCGAAAATCAAGGAAATTTGAAATTTGGACAAGGGGTGAAGGACAAGCTCTAATCTGACCAGGTCAAGGTTGAGGTTGATCCTGACTAGGTTAGGGTCAAGGTTGACTTTGACCCCATAAGGTCAAATTTTACCTTCTAGTCAAAATCCTCATGATCCTGACCTAGAAAGCTAGGAAATACAGATTAAAGTGAAAATCAGGGACATATAGAAGTAGAATGAGGAGAACAATTATAATCCAAGAAAAGATTTGATTCAAGGTGCTTAACATGACCCAGACCACTCACTCGGAGGGCTAAATGCTCTTAACATGGAAGTGCTTCCATTTTAAGATGATACAACTATTAAGGGGAGCGAGGATGCTCCTAAGCCTAAGACTCCTTTTGTCTTGCGAGGCCCTAGGTCTCATTCATCTGAACCTGAATCATCTTAGGATTGCAAAAATGTTGTTACTCACTCTCATGCAAAAATAACCATTAAGGGTCCTGAACCTTCTATGTCCACTTTGAAACAACCTGTGGATAAAACTGATGTTGGTCCTACCAACAAAAATTCAAAATCGGTCCCTACACCTAGTGCGGCTAATTATAGCATTCTAGACTAGCTGCAATGTACCAATGCTCATATCACTATCTTTGAGTTGTTGAAGATCTCGCCTGCTTATAGGGAGATTCTAGATAAAGCCCTCACTAAGGTGAACGTCTCAAAATATTTGGATCTTGATCAGTTTCAATCCATGGTGGGTCACCTAACCTCACCCCACTATTTGTCCTTTTCTGAAGAAGATGACCATTTGCTGAGCCATCCACACAATGCTCCTTTGCATATAGAAGTCATGATAGGTCCAAAGCACATCCACCGCATCCTCATTGACAATGGTACCGGCCTCAATATTTTCTCTGCTAAGCTGCTCACCCAATTAAGCTATGATAAAGATTGCATAGATGTTCATAAGAAAATCACCATTAAGGCATATGATGACGAAGAATGCAAATCCAAAGGTTTGGTTGTGCTGCCAATCTGAGTTGGGCATGTTGAAAGAGATGTCATTTTCCAAGTTCTAGATATTCCTCTGGCATATAATATACTACTGGGTAGACCATGGATCTATGAAATACAGGCGGTTCCATCCACATATCACCAATGTATCAAGTTCCCATTCCATGGAGTATAAGTGACAATACTTTCCAATACCAACTATTCTTGCAACACACTCATGCAATCTGCAGACAGTCTTGTGCCAACTAATAGAGAGTCCACTGAATTCTATGATGCCAAGCTCAAAGAAATGGAACTAATTCTAAAGCTTAAGGATACAAGCATGGGGGTTGTCAAATTGAACCTGTGTTATCATTAGCAGCTCTACCTCTATCTCCGTAGGAACCTTCTGCTTGTTCTCCCCAATTAGTCTATGATGGTGTCTTTGTCAAGGCCACAATTCCATTAGAGGATGAAGATGAGGAAAGAGCTATTACAACTTGGCTTTACAAAGGAAAAGAAACATCTGAACAAATCACTCCTGCTTGTGACTTAGAACAAGAACCATACAGTGAAGCCTTCAAAATCATGAAGTGCTTTGGTTATAAAGGGAGTGGCCCTATAGGGGTGAATGAAAATGGTTTGTTTAAACCAATTGAAGCCACATGTCATCATACTAAGGACACCACAGGTCTAGGCTTCAAGAAAATACCATTTCATCTAGGGATTAACAAGTTTGTACCAGTACCAAAGCCAGAACCAGAGCCAGAATTCTAGCTAGAATTTGAGGACATTACCACAACTGATAAATTGGAGAAATTTTTTGACAAGGATACTTTTCCATATCCCATTCCCCTAGAATTTGCTTCACTCTTTGCAGAACCAGATGAACCTATTATACCTGTCCACCTTGTAGAGACTGATAGTGATTATGATGACACCGCTTCAGTGCATCGACTCACATATGACCAATGGAGAACAATACAAATGGATAATCCTAATTTTCAAGGTGAATGATACATACCACCGCATTTCTGAGAGCGGTTTGAACAAGATCAATGTCAGTAAATTATTAATACTACAATAGATGAAGATGAGTCAGATGGTACAACTAGTGTTGATGGAATTCCCATATCAAGCATCACTAATTCACATGAGTATGAGTTTGATTCTTTGTTTGATGCAAATTTTGATAAAGATATAGATGTTGTTCATGTGTATGAAAACCTTTTCAAAGTAGGTGAAGGGTCTAGTGTTAGGATGACCGAGTGTGAATTTACTAACTCTAACATTACCTCTACTTTTGCTATGAGGACTCGAGAAGAATTGAACACACCTTTGGATGAGATCGCTCTAGGTCTTGACTTACTCATCCATGCTTTCGATGGCTATACTATGAATGCACTTCAACCCGCCACTTCTCTTTCACTCCACCATCTCAAACTTATCAACTAGAACTCTCCCTCTCCAGCTAGTGAAGTCCTTATGTTCTAGAATGATTACACTCTTTCCTATTATCTTAACACTGTCAAACTTGTAATGTTCTCCACCAGTGAAGACAATATCAACATGACCGAAGCTGATATCAAGTATCTTAGTCATAAAATTAAAAGAAAAAATAATAGATGCTTTGATGGTGAAAATCACATCGTGGTAGTGTCAAAGCAAAAAAAAAGTAAAAATAAAAGATGTATCGGAGGGTGAAAATCTCTCTAAGGTGCCCGAGGATGAGATACTTCATACACTTCTAAGTCATTTTCAAGAGAGGTCATCAGTGCTGATTGAGCTGACCCAACCAGTGAATTTGGGTACAGAAGCTACACCTTAGATTATTCATCTAGCACAGTCACTATCTACAAAGGAAAAAGAAGAATTCACCAATTTCTTTTGAAGCAAGAAAATAAATTTTGCATGGACTTACTCTAATATGCCTGGATTGGATCCCAATCTAATCATGCATCATCTGTCTATTGCACTAGGCATTAAGCCTGTCAAACAAAAGCTTTGAAAGATGCATCCACATGTGGCACTATTAGTTAAAGCAAAGCTAGAAAAACTTCTCAAAGCTGGTTTCATCAGAGCTATTGACTATGCAAAGTGGATCTCTAATATTGTTCTAGTTACAAAGCATGATAAATCTATCTATATGTGCACAAAATTTAGAGACCTGAATAAAGAATGTCCTAAAGATGACTTTCCATTACCTAATATTGACATGATAGTGGAAATGACATCTGGCTACCAAATGTATTCTCTAATGGATGGATTTTTTGGTTATAATCAAATAAAAATTGTGCTAGAAGACCAAGAAAAGACAACCTTCACATGTGCTTGGGGAACATTATGTTGGAATGTCATGCCCTTCGGACTAAAAAATGCCGAAGCTACATATCAAAGGGCTGTTACAACCATCTTTCATGACATGATGCACAAAACAATGGAAGATTATGTAGATGACACTTTGGCTAAAAGCATGCAGTAGAAGACACATCTTGCAGATCTAGGTCCCATACTAGATCGAATGGCACAATTCAGTCTGAGGCTCAACCCAAAAAAGTGTGCATTTGGCATCACTTTTGGCAAGCTGTTGGGTTACATCATATCTGCTAAAGGCATAGAGGTAGATCCCGAGAAAGTTCAAGCTATCATGGAAATGCCTCCACCAAAGAACATCAGTCAGATGAGAGGACTTCAAGGTAGACTACAATCTATTCGGTGCTTCATTACACAACTGGCCGATAATTCACAACCATTCACCAAAACTCTACATAAAGGTGTGACTTATGAGTGGAACAAAGAATGTGACAAAGGGATCACTCAAATCAAACAATATATTTCAAATCCACCAATCTTGATGCCTCCTATTCATGGGAAGCCACTCATCCTTTATATTTTAGCTACAAACACATCTTTGGGTGCTCTTTTGGCTCAAGAAGACCAAAATAACAAGGAGAGAGCCATTTATTACATCAGCATCAGCAGAACTCTGGTCTCTTATGAGATGAACTATCTAGTCATTAAAAAGGCTTGCCTAGCAGTGGTGTTTGCTTCAAAGAAATTACAACACTATATGTTGGCTCACACTATGAGACTTATTCCTAAAATTGATCCATTAAAGTACTTACTCAGTAAAGCTGCTCTCATAGGTAGACTGGAAAAATGGGTCATGATACTCAGTGAGTTTGACATTGAGTATGTAGAGCGAAAAGCTATTAAAGGACAAGCTATTGCAGATCAACTAGTAGAAGCTCCTCTCAAGGATCATCAACCATTGAAAATTGAATTTCCAGATGAGTCTATAATGCTTCTTACACATCAAACATGAAATATGTTCTTTGATGGCTCATTTACCCAACAGGGGTCAGGTACCGGAATAGTATTTGTCACACCAAAAAGATACTCTTTACCAAAGACATATAAGATGTTGTTCCCTTGCACAAATAACATCGCTGAATATGAAGCTTTAATCAATGGTATGAAGATAGTCATAGAATGGCGTGTGGATGAACTTAAGGTCTTTGGAGAATCCCAATTGGTTGTCAATCAAGTTAATGATATCTATCAAACAAAGGATGAAAATCTGGTGCCTTATAAATGGATAGTGGATGATCTAAAAAAGTACTTTGCACATGTTACCTTCTAGCAGATTCCAAGAGAAGATAATAAAGTAGTTGATGCCATGGCTACTCTTGCCTCCATGCTACAGATGCCAAAAAATGACTTTAGACATGAATTCCTGGTGGAGACATTACGCTACGTAGCCTATAATAATCTCGAATCTAGGATGATCTATTTAGTTATTGGACATGATTCATCTCGCTACCATCATATTTACTCCTACCTCTGGGATCAAATTATTCCAGACACTTATACCCAGAATGAAAAATGCCACCTAAACCATAGTGCTTCACATTATGTCATTGTAGCTAATGACTTGTATAGGCGAGGTCTAGACGGTACCCTCCTTAGGTGTCTAGAGCTTGACGAGTCCAAATGTGCATTAGTTGATGTGCACGAAGGCATCTGTGGTTCTCATTCAAGTGACCTGACATTGGCTCGTAAACTTATTAGAGCTGGTTACTACTGGCTGGATATGGAAAAAGAAGCTATACAATATGCTAAATCTTGCAAGCAATGCCAATTACATAGAAATTTGATCCACGCTCCTGCCAAGGAGTTCATTCCCTTCATCAGTTTTTGGCCATTTCAAGAATGGGCCTTTGATTTGGTGGGTTAGATACATCTATCTTCCTTAAGAGGACACAAGTTCATTATCACAACTATAGATTATTTTACTAAATGGGTTGAGGCGGTTCCTCTAGCCATAGCTGATGGTAAATTTGTAGCAAGGTTCATACTAAATTACATCATTTGTAGATATGGTGTACCCTCCTCAATAATCACTGACAATGGGGGGTAGTTCAAGAAAAAGGATTTAAAAGAGTTATGTACTAAGTTTAGAATCATTCAACATTGGTCCTTGATCTATTATCCCCAGGGTAATGGACAAGCTGAAGCTTCCAACAAGACAATCCTCTATTGGACTACAACTAATTTGGAATCTGGTTGAAGAATCTATGATTACAAGATCATTGAGGAGTTGCTGATTAGATATGTAATATGATTAAATTAGTATTATGTTGTCATTGATGTCAACTAGTTTGACAACACTTATCTTATAAGTTACTATACCGAGACATCTGAAGAAAGGTGAAAGAGATGAAGAATAGAGAAATCTACATGAGGAAAGATGTACATGATAGATGAGGATAAGGAACACATTGAGTAACTTGTTGATGAGTCTGTGACTTGATGTTATTGACTTTATTATGTTGCATTCATCTATGATGAAGTATAGAGCTGAAAGACACAAAGTAGTGTTGTCGGTAAATGAAGCAATTCTAGTATACATTGACAAAGTGTAGTGTATACCGATCGTAGTATTAATCAAGCAGTGTTCACCGATGCATTTCTTTGTTAATCGAGCGGAACAGAATGAATTAAATGATTAGTTTAGCTGATAAGATTGATGAGTTGGAAAGAGTATAACATCGAGGTAACAGATAATGTTTGTTACACAGATCAATGACTGACAAAATTCAGGAAAGATCTAAAGGATGAGAATCAAATGTGTTATTGACACAAGTGTCAAGAAAGTTTGAAGCGGAAAAATCTGATGGTGGAGAAGAAAATGATTTACCCATCTATATAAGAGACTAGAATTTTATTACAATGATGCCAGAAGAAGGAGAAGCTGCAGGAATATCGTGTGAATAAGGTTTTCATGCATTCTGATCATACTAGTTAGTGAGAACCGAGCTGTAGAACAATTACCAAGCTACAGAGAGCAATTATCGATGGACAGTAAGTTGATATAGTATTGAATCTGAAGTGAAATATTGGTTAGAAGGATTTGTATGGACTGAATATTGATCTGTAATCCACAATTGAAGTTGTATTAAGGTAGATCATTTACTATTACATATTTAACCATTGTACATAGTCAAAATCTCTTAACTGAGTGGACTTTGAAAGTCTTATGATGTATCATTCATAGAATGAACATTATTATCCTGTCAACCCCATAGTGAATGCTAGTTTGACGATAACTTCTAGTCTAAAATCCTCTAACAAGGTCACACCTGATAGTGTGTTTGTAAACCTTTAACAGGATTGGGTCTTAACCGACCTCACTTCAGAAGAGTGAACAATTTTGGGTTGCTGGTCCTAGGTGGTTTTTCCCTTTACAGGGTTTCCACATTAAATCTCTTGTGTTATGTGTTGATTGTGATATTTGTTTGTTATCATACTTTGCATGTTACATGTTAGATTTGATTGGTAACTATAATGGTATTAGACTGGTAATCGATAAAAGCACAGACAATGAAAGTAATTAGTGTTTACCGACAAGAAGAAATTGAAGAAGTTGTTTTGAATTATACATTTTGTTTTGGGACACTGAAAAAATGATTCACCCCGCTCTCATTTATTCTAACATCCTCAAGATCCTACATAGAATAGTTCACAAATCTGGTAGAGATTGGCACCTCCAGATTAATCTAGCTTTATGGGCCTACAGAACAAGAATTCGAACTCCAACATGGGCCATGCCCTTTGCCTTAGTCTATGGCATAGATGCTGTGTTGCCTATTGAGGTCAAGATTCCTACATTGTGAGTCTCTCTAAAGAACCTCATTACTGATGAAGACATTAGAATATCTCGGCTGCAAGAGCTAGAGTTACTAGATGAACATCAGCAAGTGGCATTCGATCATCTAAGAGTGTACCAGAAAAGAATGTCTAAGAGCTACAATAAGAAAGTCAGACCAAGGGAATTCCAAGTAGGTGACCTCATCCTGAGAGAGAACCGCAAGAATCAACATCAATGGATACAGAAAGGAAATTTTGAACCAAACTGGCTCAATCCATACATTATCACCACAACATTTGGGTTTGGTGCTTACCAATTATCTACTACTGAAGGAGAACAAATCAAAGAGCCGATCAACACTCTATGCTTGAAAAGATTCTACATATGAGACATTCTCTGTGTGCTCCTATACATACTTTATTCTAAAAAAATCCTAAAAATTGCAAAATGTCCTGAAAAAATGATCATCTTAGTGAAAACCTGGTAAACAGGCACCTTAATAATAATTTAAAAAAATTGAAAAATTGAAAAATTGAAAAATACAAAAAAATCAAAAAGAGAAAAGTACAAAAAAAAATTTGAAAAGGAAAAAAATGTGCCATTGATGAAAACCTGGTAAACAGGCATCATGGTAGCAAAAATAGAATCTCTGCCAAGATGGTGAAAACTTGGTAAACATGCACCTCTTGTTCCCTAATGCTATACCTATTGCAGCACCGCTTGGCTCTTGCTTCCTTGCTTCAGTTTGCTTTCCTATTTCCTGCTTTAGTTTGCTAGCTCATGCACTTGCTCTCAGTTATCTTCGAGATTTTGCTCGACTCTACATGGATTGAAACTGGTCACACTTGGGGGCACCTTCCTGTCTAGGGGGCATTGTCCTATCATTTTTGGAGGATTTTCCTTGCATCAGTCACTATTGGTTCTCACTGTGTCTGCCTACTAATGCTTAGCTACTTTTGAGATTTCTCTCCTTGAGAATCTCTCGTATTGGTCACCAGTGGTTCTCATTGTGCTTGCCTACTAATACCTAGCTATCTCTTGGATCTCTCTTCTCAAGGATCCCTCGTACATTAGTCACTAGTGAATCTCACTATGTCTTCCCACTGATGTTTCATTTTCTCTCAAATCTCTCTCCTTGAGGATCTCCTGTATCAGTCACCAGTGGTTCTCACTACATTTTCCTGCTGATACTTCGTTAGTACTCCGATATCTCCTTGAGACTTCATCTCTTGTGACAGTCACTAGTGGTCCTCACTATGTCTGCCTACTGTCACCATCCTATTGAGACTTCTCATGCTATATACTTCCGATCTAACATCAATTTGCTGAAACTAAAACTGACAACTAAATTTGTAATTCTCTGAAGCATGTTGATCTTTTCTTCTGGATGTTTGTCTTTTCGATCTATCATTCCTCCATGAGCAACTCTAAGACGTCTCTCTTGATTGAGAAAAGTGAAGACTGGGGGCATTGTCTTTCCTTTGCTTTCTATTTTTTGGTTTAGTTCCAATGTTCCAATGAATCTACATAAGAGGGGTGTCTACTATGAGAGCCTTCATCTCATGTTGGATGGCCATGTGTACCTTGACTCTTTTTATATGGAAACTTTGGTGAGGTTGGTTCTTCTCCTTGTCTTTTTGAGTGACTTCTCTCTGCTACAAGTGAAATTGCAAACACTCATCTAGTAAAGTGAATGTAAGGGTCACTACGAGCACCTTGATATGCTTATCATTCACTTAGCAAAAGGAGGAACTCTAGCATGTCTGGCGTGTTTGTATGCAAGAAACATTCAGGTCATTCTAGCAACTATTCTTTAATGCTTATGTTAACTTGATAAATCAAAAGGAATAGATGTTCATGTCATTCTGGCTTCTTGTGCCTTAATGCTTACACCTCATTCTAACAAATCCAAGACTAATGTCATATTCATATTCTCATGATTTCAATGTTAGTGAGGGTTGGATGGCATCCTATAAATGTCTATTGCTAAAAACTCTATGATGATAATAAAATGGGTCCAACAACCAAGTCCTAGGGTTGCATTTAGCTTAGGCTTGCATTTTCATTTCTAGGCTTGCATTGAGATAGTGTTTGGGTGCTCTCTTTATTGTCTTCTTCTGGATTCATTCACCAAGGGTTCTCATCTTCAATCCTGGGTTCATCTTGGCTACACAAGTGTATGATCATCACTCTCGATCTTCAAACATTATTTTGGTTAGTACCTATCATGTATTGCGACATCCTGCATGAGATGATTAGTATCATATCCATTGCATTTCCATTTGCATCCATAAACAAATATGCATACATTTACATATACATATTCATATACATGTACATTCATTATAAGCATAAATCAAATCATACATTGCATTTATTCATCTATCATCTATCATTGCATTTCACACTGCATACTCATACATAAAATAAAACATGTGCATATTCATTTGCATACAAAATAAAGGAATCATGTACATCTCACATCTAATCCATACATCTAATCATATAGGAAACATATCATAAACATCAACAAATCTAAAGCAATATATACACAAGTACAATGATGCCGAAAGTCAGGCTCATATATATATATATATAGATCTGTCAAATGTCAGTACAATCAAAAGAATGGTGCTACTCGAGCATAATATATCAAAAATGGGGAAAAATACATCAATGTATATCATATGTCCTAGACCTAACCCTACTCTGGTGGAGGTGGAGGTGGTGGTCCTTGTGATGGTGGCTATGGTGGTGGTCCTTGTGGAATGGCCCATGCCCGAGCATACTCTAAAAAATGCAGAACCTGCTCTGTTAAATCTGACACTTCATCGACATAAGCTACATAATAATAGGCTAACTGCGTAGCCTCATATCTCACCTCAAGCTGTGACCTAGCTAGTGCCTCCTGGAGCCCTCTGATCTCTCAATCCCGCTCTACTACTCAGGTCTCCTACATGATGACCTATGTATGGAAGTCATCCCACTCCCACTACACCTACCTAATCCTCTCTCGGCTCTTCCTAAGAGCCTCCTACAATTGTGGCACCTACCCTCCCGTAGGTGGATCTTGCATTTATGTATCCTCACCCTGTAACCCCTTGTTAGGGGGCGTCTACTAAGAGGTGTCTCCTATCCTCTGCCTAGTGGACCTATCCTGGGTCCTACTACCACCAGCGCCTGCATCGGACCCCATTTATCTCAGAGGAATGGCGGTCTGTCCAGTCCTTGATCTTAGAACCCTCTACTGCTACTACTACTGTGCTGGTATCTGCTGCTGTGGTACCTGCTATGCTGGTCCCTGCTGCTACTGTGCCTACTACTATACCACCTAGTGTACCCATTGGCCCATGCCAATAGGATCTGTAAACCTAGGGTATGGATGTGCCAAGATATAATCCTTGTATGTAGGTTTTATCCCTGCATTGGTCACATCTACCATGTAATCCAATCGAGCTAGTGGTATCCATGCCTCAATCATGCATCTGCCCTAGTCTAATTTGGGCTACCAACCCTTCTTCATCTCATTGATGAATCAGGCACATGTGCAGTACTCTTGGGAGATGTCTTGTGGTCTCCCAAATTGTCATAAAACCTATGTGAGTAGGAAGCGCTCAATGATACTAATGGTCTGCCCGATCAAAAGATGTGAGAAGAACATATGTGGCAGCTCATGTTGGGCATCATCCCATATCTCTATAGCTACCCATGGCCACCAAATCACCACAACCATGTCATCCAAATGCCCTCACCACTGCTCTATCTTACCCAATGCTGGCTAAGTCATGGGGCCTGCATACCTATAAATATAGGGCTCTAAGGGCTACCTAGTATCATGAAAAATTGGTTTGCATATAAGGAGATGCTCCCAGGCCCAAATCTATAAAAGAAAAACATGGACGGCCATGGTCCGTGCACTCTGATACATGATCTTGTGCATCTCATGGTACATCTACGTGAGCATGCACTCACCCCATCCAAATCACATTTGTGGCTACTCCAACATTCACTCTAGTGTGCATCCCTAATCGCACTCCAGTCCATGCTGTCCCTGATCTGGCATCAGATAATAGCTCAAGGACACTACTAGGATGATTGCTAATCTATGCCCAGCTCCATATCAACCAATCAACTCATCCCACAAGATGGCCTGACCCATCACACATTCATCCTAGAAAATGGCCCTCAGTGCCAGTGTGCCCACCCTTGGCTGAATGTCATACTCCACACAGGCACTGTGGAATGGTATCCTCAGTATCCTATATATGTCCTTAGGAGTGACTGTCATCTCCCCCATCGACAAGTGAAAGGTGTTCGTCTCTGAGTGGAACCGCTCAACCAATGCACCTAGTAGTCTGTGATTCACCTGAATGTCAGGTAGATCACGTAGATAAGTTAATCCCAACCTATTTATATGGGCAGCCTCGACATCATCCAATCTCTGCACTAACTCCCTGACAACTGGGTGGTGGGACCAAAACACAATATCTAGGAAGTCAACCTGCAAAGCAAGCAATGACATTCAATCAGTTTCTCAATCATGATGATTTTTCAAAGCAATAACAAGTAACTGGAACTATGCATCTATCCTAAACATGACTTTTGAATGCTTTATCTAGCTGATTTTATGCCAAATTGGACAAAGGCTCTCAAATACTGCAGCGCGAGGAAATTTTTCCTCCTTGCGAGACAAGATCTCTTCTCACACGAGAGTTCATCACTGGGGATGAAATCTCACGTAGCATCACCGTGCATCTCACGCTAGCTCGCGGAGATGCCCCGTACGAGGAAGCCCTAACCTATGCGAGTAAACCATTCTCTCGTGTGAGGGGGACTGAGGCCAACATGAGGAAACTATTTCCTCGCATGAACATTGATGAACTAAGCCCTAAAAGTATTTAAATCTGACCTAAATGACCTAAGAAAGCACAAAAATTTAAAATGCAAGATGGTTTATCGACTACTCACAGGTGCGTCATCCTCTGGTGGCTGATTGTGTCGTCAGGAGTGATCAAATCAATGCAAATGCACTGGCACGCTCTCCATCTCTCTCAGAACTCTCAAATTCGCTAGAAGACAAAAGTGAATAATGAATTGAAAATGACCCCTCCCGGCCTTATATAGATTTTGACCTTATTTTCAAAAGTGCTCCATTTTGCATGAAAACTTCACCCTTGGCTAAATTGCCTGCTCTGAATCCATTTTCACGATCGAAATTGAAATGTGACACTCCTAGATAGCTAGAAATCGCATTTCAAAATTTTGGGACCATCAGGATCGGATGCTTGTGCAGTCAACCTTTTGGTGTCATTTTCTTGCCAGAATCTTATCTCATAATCTTTTTCTCGAGATCTTCAATGTTTTCATCAAAATTCAACTCTAATAAAATCTAGTCAAGCATGGTCAAACTTGGTCAACAAGACCTCTAAATCACTCCAAATTGCTTCTGCATCCTCTCAATCCTTCCGTAATCTGTTCTGAGTTCCTTTGGATCTTTGATTTTATCTATATCTGCAACCTTTTGCTATCAATCATCTTTCTAACATGTCATATTTTGATTTCGCTCCTAAGGAGGCAAGATGATTTGATAAAGGGTGCTCCCCTTAATACCACAAACACATAACAGAAACAGAGAAACAACAACAATATGCAAGAACAAAAAATTGGCTTCTTATTATCTCCACAAATGTGGAATTACAAAATTTTAGAATTACAATATGCAAAGCCACATGGGCATTCCCTTACAATATTTTGTAGGACAAAGTCTCGAATCAATACCCAAATCTACTACCCAGAACTTCCCTAGACAACACTACGGGCCTTCTTTATATAGGCATTTCCACCGCCCGAGAAGGTTCCAAAAATTTAGCCCTTAGGGCGGACCAAACTTAGAATTATTTTATTTTTCAATTTATTACATCAAAGTCAGCTCAAAATAACTTTTTAAACCTGAACAAAAATTTTGAAGGAAAATTATTTTTCGCCATTTCAGGTGGCTCGACTTCCAGAGACCATAAGTCATCACCAGTTGACCCGATTAACTATTATAGCCCCATTTTGGAAAGGCCACGAAGTGCTCTACAGGCTTGACTTGTGCAAGTGCTTGTCACCCAAGTTTTCGACCTCATCCAAGGCCTCTAAAGCCTTCAAAACTGAGTTCAAAGTTTCTGTACCCTGCTGCCAATACCGAAAATCTTCAATATCTTCAAAACTAGACCTGATCTAGCCATGAAACTTTACTGGTAGGCTAATATGATTGAGATGAACCTCCACATGTAAAATTAGAACATTCTAAGATCATATGACCAATCTTAATAAAAATAGCAAGTTTCCATAAATAGCAGCTTTGCACAAGATAGCCCTTATTGAATATAAAAACAAAAATATTTTTGGGTGATGCAAGATTGCTCTTACACCCAGGATGCTCCTGCATCATGATTGCATCATTAAAGTTGTCAAATCAATTCTTGTATCAGTCTTATTTGAATCAAAAGACCTCATAGCTTGGGGCATCTCTTCACTAGGGGCATCTTTGGGCCTCGCATCTTGTCATCTTGTCATCTATCTTGTTGAAGGGACCCACGTTATAAGGCTATGTGGAAGTAGGTATCTGAGCAATCTAACTGAGATCCTTGAGGATCAAGCTTCATTCTGGAGATGGTTCTCCAAATCTCATTAGGTATTGGGGAAATCTAACCCTAATCCTTGAAAGTCAAGCTTTGTTCTAGAGATGGCTCTCGAGAACTCTTTTAGACCGTTATCTGGGCAATCTAACCTGGGTCTTAAAGGACTAAGCTTTGTTTTGGAGATAGTCCTAAATCTGCATTAGTTATCATCTAATCAATGGGTATTGGGGCAATCTAACCCTGATTCCAGTCTGCTCTCAAGTGGTAATTGGATCGAGGTCTTCGCAATCTAACTTAAACTTTAGAGAATCATGCTTCATTCTGAAGTTGGTTCTGCATCTCGATCTGATCGGTGTCTTGGTGATCTAACCGGGACTTCCAAGGGTTAAGCTCTGTTGTGGAGATAATCCTGAAAACCTCATCATCTATCACATTAGACTATTCTTTGAATCAACGCGTTGCTTGCACATCAATTCAAAGAGGGGCAAAATGTAATACCCCAAAATTGGCACGTTACAATTCTAATCAATTTTGGTGCATTCCTTCGAATTTCTACATCTTTAAAGTCCTATTGTACTAGGCAATTCTGTCTCCTATTTGACTTTATTTGACTTGGTGTCAAATGCAAAAAATCCTAAATTTGCATTAATCACACTATATTTAATTCTTGAATATTTGACATTTATTGGCTAAAAACCCCTATGATTAATTAATTTAATTATAAAGTCCTAGTGCTTTAAATTAAATTAATTCCACCCCCTTTAGCTAATACACATCAAAGGAATTAAATATTATTTGGTTATTTTAATGGACATCTCTATTTGAATTTAACTATTCAAAATAAATTGAAAAGCCACCCATGTGGCAATATTCATTCATTTAATTAAATAATTCTTCCAATTTGTCTCACCTTCCTCCATGGAGATGAAGAGTCAGCCAATAATACATTACAAATCCCAAGCTTGCGGGCCACAAAGTGTTTCCATCATAATGCACAATGAGTATATTAATGTATGGTGTAACAACAATGACATAGAAACATGCAACAACCTACCTCAAATCATGGCTGTCATATGAAGAAGGGAAAAAACCAAAAAATCTTCCAAATCGAACCCGAGCTCACAAGGTAGAAGACCAGTTCAAGATTGCAACTTTCCAAATTTACAAGCAGTGAAGGAGCTAGATTCTTTTAGCATCCTTTCTTTTGAGAGTGAATCTGTTTTAAAATTTAAATGTTTTGAATAGGTTTTCCCCTTTTTGGGTTGAGAACTAGTCACTAAACATATTTAATTTAATCTTTAAAACCCACAAACCTAAAACATATGTTATTCGTGAAAGAGGTGGGTTTAACCATAAAATGTGAATGTTTATAAATAGGTTTTCCCCTTGTTTTGGGTTGAGAACTTATTTCTTAAACATAATGAAACCTTTTAAAATCCACATGTAATTAAGGCATAGGGGAAATATAAAAATGTAAACCATGCCCCATTAGTGTAAGTTCCGACAAATGATATTTTATAAATCATTTTGTTAGAATATTTTTCAAATCATGATCAAAGGGGATAGGATATATTTAATGGCTTATATTTTTTAAGATTTCCACCTTCCCACCTACCCCTACAAATCTAGGAATCTAACATCCAGATTTGAGAGGCATATTTGATGTGCCAAGAATGCAAAGATTTTCTAGATTTAGTGGAGTTAGGCACCATGAATCCTTAAATGTAGATTCTGAGGGTTCACCTATATATACCTCTCACTTTAGTGATTGAGGGAGTTCTTCATTCTATCTCACCTGGAGGTGTGAATGTTTGTAGCTCTGAGAGATACAGTTTTTACTTGGCTTCTTTTTCAGTGAATACAAAATAGTGATCCTTCTTGTCCTTATCAATTTTCTAAGTTTTCTTAATGAATTTTATGCTAAGGTTATTATGATTTCATTATGTCCTTAATCTACATATTGGTTCAATTTGAAGGATTTGGGGAAGTGTTTTGTCATTTGCAGTCCTAATCTGTGTATAAATGGATTTTAAGTTGTGGAAGTTCTTTCCCTCTTTTCATTCCAATTACCTCCTTATTTCTGAGAGTATCAAAGAAATAGGGTCAAGTTGTGAGTTAAAAATTTGTTTTTAGTTGTCCTTGTAAGCTTTATTCAAATTGTAGATCTTTATCAATTTGGTGAATCACCTAAGTTCAGTTTTCAGTTATTTTATTTCATGCACCCTCTCCCATTTTCCTCCAAAAGTTAGTTTAAGTTTTAAGGTGATTCAAGGGGAAGTCGACCCCTAATCCGGAGGTCTACTTTTTGATAGGTCACCCATAGCCTGAAAGTAGTCCCATGTTTCACAGGATTGCTAGGTTTCACACTTAGCCATTTGCGGGTGCAATCTTTAGTGACAACAGCTACCGATGCCTTTATTTCTAGAGTTGCCTACACATCAACCTTAAATGGATCCTTTCCTACTACAACTACAAGTCAACATCTTATTGTTTCTCCACCAACTTATACATCTCCTAAAAAAGATAAACATCATGATGAGAAGTAAAATTCAAGAGAAAATCTCCATCAAGAAAGATTTTAATCTCGGATTGCATAACATTGGGAAAAAGGTGGTGACTCTAGAGAAGCAAAAAGCTCAAGATAGTAGATCTTATCATTTTCACACTCATAACTCTTATTCAATAGGCCACTAAATCAAGGACAAGGTTTATGGAACCAAAATAAGCCTTTGAATAATGTTTCCCCTAAAAATACAATACAAATACAGTGAGGACACTTGTTCCTCAAAACAATCTTTCTCAAGGGAAAGAATGGTGTGCTAATTTCAATTTTTCTTATGATCAGTGTACTTATGAAAGGGAAGAGTTTGTTGGTATTTTGGAACATTGAGATGGGGAGGGGGGAGGGGGGGGGGGGCGTGAATTAGTGTTTTGCAAGTTTTAGCCTTATTAATATGATTCTTGAGCCATAAACCATATGCAATAAAAATAAAAGTGAAGAAGAAAATAACAAAGATCTATAACACCATAACACAAGGATTTTTGTGTGGAAACCCTATTATGGGAAAAATCACAATGAGGATAGAACCCACAAGATACTCTCTCTCTCTCTCTCTCTCTCTCTCTATATATATATATATATATATATATATATATATATATATATATATATATATATATATATATATATATATATATATATATATATAACCATGTTAAAGGTTTACAAAGAATGCACATGCATTCAAGATTGTAGCTTAGAGCTCACTTCTCAAACACAATAAGGGATAAAACCATGAGAAAGGCTTACCACCTTACAAAATTTTAGACTATAATCCACATGTTGAATTGACTCATTGCATCTACAAATGCAAAAGCAATTCCAATTAGGTATTGTAAACTAGGTCAATACACTTCATGAAATATCTCTTCTTAGCTATTTCTCAGACTGAAAATAATCATACATCACATATAAATACATATCCTTCATACCAAAATGATCAACCAAGTTAATATTATATATCCACTTCAACAATTACATCATCTACTAGGTTGGCCTCAATTTTTTTTACAAAAATAATGTAACATGTATAACTATCAGCTAGATCATCATGAGGAACATAATGTGGACCAAAAATAATTTCCCACACACTATCAATCAAGTCTTCCAAACATCCTCAAACTCAAAATCATTTACCAAAACTGATCTGATAGGATTGGATAACAATTTGCCAACCTTTGTCTTTGTTCTTGACTGTTTATTAGAAAACTGATACACATAACCTCATAACTCAGTCACATCATAACACAAAGTGTTTTAAAGATGGGACATGATATATTATACCTCTATAATCATTTCCTTAGGTTTTCACCACAAAATCCAAAACTAGGTGTCTGTACTGAACCATTTCCTAAAAACTGTATATTGTTATGTTTCTATCATACTTATCCAATTCTGCCTTCAATCCATTGGCATGATCAAAATAAGTGTATATAAGGTTTAGGATCTATATATTTTCCATAAATGACAACATCTAAGCCCTCAAGAGTAGTGTCTCTTTCCAACAATCACCCCCTTTGGCATTGATGACAACACTTAGTGAAAAATGACTAAGTGTCAAAAATGCCAAACACATTAACTGCTCTAAGAACCAAAATATCACATGCTCACCCTTGCTCCCCCTAAGATGAATAAATATTTTTTACTACATATCTCTCTCCTTTTGACATCAACAACAATGTCGGGGGTCCACTGTGTGTGTATGCTATACACCTTCATGAAATTAGGGCTATTAACTAACAATCCAAAGCAAATACAATATAAATTTAAACTAAGAAATATATTTAATATTCATAACATCTCATGGTTCTCTAGTTAGATGTGGTAAGTAGAGCTCTCAGCTTAATCTCCACTAGTGACACTTCTAAAATGAGAAAGTATGATGATACAATGCTTAATCTAGCTCACAATTCTCCATTATGCAAAGATAAATTGAAATGCTAATGCTAAATGCTCATTGCTCTTAATTGCTCAAGAAATTGACTATAGTAATGATGCTTTGCAAATGAATTTCTAAGATCTATATTGCTCTCAAAATGCCTCTCATTTATAGCAAATTCCCAAGGTTAGGGGATAGAGTGAAGTAACCATGATTTACCTTTGGTTGAGTCAAAAAATTTGCAATATTTTTAAATGGGGGGACAATTTAAATGGTTGTCTCAAAGCTTTGGACAAAAGGACAAAATTGAGTGGATGAGATTCAAAGTTTAATTTGTGTGATTGCAATTCAATTCCTTTGAGTGATCCATGTGCTTTGTGTTCTCAATTCTCATTGGTTCCTCAATTCTTTGTTGAAAGATATTAAGATTTATTAAATTCCATCAATTAATTAAATTAGCCATGTAGGGAATAGGTTCACTTTGATTTTTGATTTAACAACTATACAATTAATTGATTAAAACCAATTATATAATGTTTTTCATCCCTTTAAGCTTGTATTTAATTATTTAATGTCATTACTTAATTTTTCCTTTGATTCTATTGATTTTATCCAATTTGATTTAATAAATGTCCATTTTGATGAGAATTAGTGCATTTTGATGATTTTGAGCCATTTTAATGATTTTAAGCACTTGTCCATTTTTCAGTGTCTACAAATGCCCCTCTTTGAATTGATGTACAAAGAACATTGATTCAAAGAAATTTTTAGTCTTGATCACTTTTAGGTCCTGATTTAATGATACACTGATATACCACTCATATGATTGCTAGGTCCTGATATGAAATTGATTGCTGCTTGATATGATATGCGCCCCACTAATAATAGTTCAAGAATTTTGATGCCCCAAATTCACTGATATTTGATGTCAATTTAATACTCCGATGCCCCCTCAGAAATAAAACATATTGATCGCTTGATTTGAAAAATTTGATGAATTGATTTATTGATTCAATATGTTTTCATTTATGAAAAACATTGATGATATGCTGATTTCAAATAATGCCCCGGTTTGATGGATAGGTTGATATTAGGTCAATAGGTCAAAATTTACCTCTAAATTAGGTCAAATCAGCTTAAATAGGTTGAAAAACCTAGATTTACTATTCATTTTCACTTATAACTATTGAGATTTTGCTCTGATCCTGCTTTGATTTTCAAGATGGTTGTTCCAATTCATGAGCACCGGTTCAAGAGAGGTTGTCGCTATCAGAGGCCGTTGGACTATGGACCTCTAGTGAGTCATTTATAACCTTCTTTGTGCATTTATTGCTCTTTTTTTGCATTTATTACAAATTTTTCTTTCTCTTGTAGTTTTAATTTTGCAAAATGCTGCTTACGATAGATTAAATGTCGCATAACCTTGTAAAATGTTGCATCTGTGCTTTTTACTCATGCCTCCGCATAGTAAAGTGTCTCTTAGAAACTTTTAGGTCTCGCCTGATATTGATATGTTTTCGCATAGCAGTAGGGTTTTCATGCCAATTTAGATATGTTTTCACACATATAAAACCCTAGCTTTTTTATGCCACCTAGGCCCTGTTAAGTATCGCCTAGCATTGTAAAATGATGTGTGAAATGTTAAGTCACACATAGTAGTGATAAATTGCTGCTTAACATCTTTTCTACACCGTGTAAGGTAAAATTCCATGTGGTAATAGGAAAATGATGCTTGCAGGATTTTGAAATTTTTTTTGAAATCAAACTTGATTTTCTGATAAAAATTTGATAACTCTGATTGATTGATTGATTTCTCAAATAGCTAGGTCTATTGTAGTTTAACAAAACAATTGATTAGGATATCAGGATAATGGTACCAATGAATGTGATTTTTCAATCTGATAGGATAGAAAAAACTGATAGATAGGATACTGATAGGTAGGATTGATAATTTGTTCTCAAGACATAGAGACATGAACAAATGGTACTAGGTTTGATAGTTTGATAGTTTGATTCTGATAGAACTGATTGACTTAAAATTATTCACTGATAGAGAAAATTGATATGATTCTCTTGATTTTTTCCAAATAGGCACATTTTTGTAAGTTGTATATACAGACCATTGCATCATGGGTCATTGAGTTAGGTCAGGCTTTGACTCCTGCGGAGTATCGGGTTATTGAGTTGTGCGGTCTTAGCTTTCTTCTTGACATCTCGTAGTTCTAGCTGAACCGTGGTCTCCTTACCGCTATGGCAGAGCATTGGCACTCTAACCACAATACCTTCCATCTACCCTTTGGAGAGATGATGATCATGCCAGAGGATGTGTATCGATTGTTGTACATTCCTTGTCATGGAGAGATGGTATATTATGACTTTGTTTATGATAGTACAGTGTGCAGATGAGTGTTTAGAGATAACACTATCGATGATGATACTATCATGTGGGCATAGTTCACTTCATTTCTGACATTGCCAGTAGTATTGGGTGCACTGATCGGTGGATTAATGCTTCCCGACCGACAAGGTCATGGTTTCTCAGTTGGATGGGGATGGATCTTTGAGGATTTGCTTACACAACCTCGATGGTTTGATTGGGGTTCATGTGTCCTTGCTCAACTTTATCATGATTTTCATGAGGTTTTATATAGAGAGAGTGCTTCTTTATTGGTAGGTGCTGTGATCTTGCAGCTATGGATATGGGGGCATCTTCCCATTACTAGGCCAGTATTAGACATGATTTGGCAATGAGGTTTTCCTTATGCTTTTATATATGGTGGCATGGTTGTCCCACATCATCTGGGAAAACTTGATTATTGGCACCGTCAGATTGATGATCTTGATCAGGTTTAGTGGCGTCCATATATAGGTTGTGAGAGATGGAGGGAGGATGATGATGAGCTCCCATATATGTTTTCTCCTTGGTTTATGATTGGTAGAGCTACTATTATGATCGAGCGGTTTTTCTTCGGTTGAGTTTTGAGGTAGTATGGTAGAGTGTAGGATATGCCACAAGGTACAACACTATATGCTAGAGTCCAAGTAGAGTGATCCATGTGGGGTGCTTAGATAGATTTTTAGTTTGCCTGTGACTAGATTTCTCATTTGGCATATTGCCAATGGTCTTTTCTTGCAGATGTTGTAGATGCTGGTATGTCTCATGAGTATCGAGACTAGTGGGCTCGAAATAGATTTCTTCAATTTATAGATCCAACAGAGCCTATCTCTAGATGTGATGAGAGATCAGAGGATGATGGAGGTGATGATGACAGAGATCGTTGTGGTGGCAGGAGGAGACATCAAAGAAGATGAGCTCAGAGAGGACAATGAGCTACTCAGGTCATGGGGCGAGGATGAGATGGGCCACGGGTGAGAGGTGGACATGTCAGGGATAGAGCTAGGGGGTAGGTTCGATAGGATCATGGGGCTGAGATTGTATGTCCTAGAGTAGTAGCAGTTGATAGACATCAGAGATGATAGAGATAGTAGCGGGCTTAGAGATAGGCTCATGTAGATGTTTCTCGATAGATTCCTGGTGGTTTGGATCCTTTGGTTTAGTTACAATGAGTTACATTAGCATAGAAGGATTAGGTTTTGGTACAACAAGATCAAATTCTGGCACAACATGTGCCTCCACAGGTTCCTAGATCATAGGATATGGGTCAGTCATCTCAACCAGCTCCTAGTATTGACACTCTATCACGAGATGTTCAATCATTAAGGATAGATGTATCTACTGTTGTTGGAAGACTAGACCAGGTGGCTATGTTGATCCAATAGTTTATGACCTATGTGACTCAGAGGCCCAGTATGGCTGGCACTTCTCAGGCTCCTCCTTCACAGGATAGACAGGATGACAGGGGTCCAAATGGGTCAGGTGCTGCTATGGGATCATGATGATTTGATGATAGAGTTGTTCCTTGTTGATGTCTATTGTATCATGTTATTGATGTTTATTGATTGAAACATTTGATGTAGCACTTTGTTGTTGACATTGTATCTTGCTATACTGATTTGATGGATCATTTGATATTTATTGATCATTTATATGATGATGATACCCTTCCTTGGTTCTCTTGATGAGTTTATTATGAGATTTATCTTTATATGCAGTTATATGATGTTTTATGATGCATTTACTTTTGATTATGCTATGGATGCAGTGTATCTCATTTATGATATAGATAAATGAATGCCATGATGTATGAATTTTGATATGTTTTTCTACCTTTCAATGTATGAATGCAAAGTGTTTTATTGGAATATGGATATGAATGCCCCTATTTTTTTATTTTTTCAAATGTATGCAATTCTATTCTTAAATGTATGCAAATGATGTATGATGAATGATTCTCTTTTATTTTCTTTTCTCGGATATATGGATAATGAATAATGCTATGAATGGATGCAAAAGATAACCTCACATGATTGACTAGAATCAAGGATAAAAACATTTGATTGAACCCCCCTTTTCTTTAATGTTTTGACCAACCAAGATTTATTAATATACCCCCTTGTCCTTGAAAAAAATAACCAGAAACAAATGTACTTAATCTACAATGATAATGCAATGCAATACAACTAAGTGTCACTAGCTTTTAGCAAAAAAAATGCCATAGAGATAAATTTTCATCATTGAGCATTTGTGGGACTGGAAAGCAAGGACAACCATCACTAACCACATCATGATGATATGAGTACTGCTTTTTATCACTTTTGGTACCCTCTTGGAAACTTGTACAACCCTCACTAGTTTGATGACCAAACTATGGGAGTATGAATAACGGTTTCAATGGATTCAATATTGCAAGTGGATTTTGGTATTAAGATATGGAAGATCTAAATAGCCAAGGTATCTATTTGCGTAAACAAGAAAAGGTCAATCTTTCTCTTATGTGATAGTCCTTAATGGTTCTTTGATGACCATGTCGTTAGATGAATTCTCATAAGTTGATGGATCTCCCTCAAGACAGTCACTCAAAGGCAAGAAAATATCATGTCTCCATCATTTCCAATCTAGTCAAAACATCATCGATTAGCTAAAGAGATGTGATAAATGTCATTTCAATAAAGATCATAAAAAAGAAAGCTTCAAGTGTTTTGCCATGTATCATGATTTTCAAATAGAACTTTGAAACATTTTGATCTTTAAAGCATTGTCAATTTTTAATCCTGAATAATAAAGTCAATGAAGGTTCAAGGATCAAGTTGTGGGATCAAAATACTTGGGTGTGAACAATGATATCCATCAAAGGTTCAACAAAAATATCTCTCTTCTGAAGCTCTGATAATTCTCTCTAATGTGACCGAATGTAGCACCAATTGAATCCATTTGTACCAAAAATCCAATCCTTTTCTGCCCCCAAGTGATAAATGTGATCGTGTGACAAACTTAGGGCCAATAGACAATGCAACAATGTGAATGAAAGGTTTTATTATGACAGATGCAATGAAGATTTAAAAGTGAGATGTTGGAAATGCAATATGTACACATGAAACTAGGAAATGACTTAAGGGAACAAAAGGTGCTTGATTGCCAAGTTTTCACCTTTTGGGTCTTTTTATCTTTTTTTGCTACCAAGGCGCCTATTGCTAGGTTTTCACCAAGGCACTTTTTTTTTTTCAATTTTTTTCTTTTTTTCTTTTTTCAATTTTTTTTTAAAAAGATCTCTTTTGATTATGTACAATAAATATGATGCTCTTCATCTGATACTCTTTATACTCTTTCATCCACCTCATGTATAGAACCTCTTTAGATGGATGCTATTGATAGGTTCTTGTAGCTCTTCTCCATCACAATCTGATAATGTATAGGTTCTCATTCCAAATGAAGAAATAATGATGAATAGACCAAGCCAATTCACCTCCCATTTACCTTTCTTCTCCCTTTCAACTTGATTTTTAGGGTTTTCTCTTAGTACTAAGTCTCCTACTTGAAAGACTCTTCATTTGATATGCTTATTGTAGTTTCTTGAGATCCTGTTCTGATAGACTTTTAAGTGTTCATAGGCTTGCGTATGGTGTTCTTCTAGAAACTCTAATTTTTGAAGCCAGGAAACTCTTTAGTCCTCATCTGTTATCAACCCTTGCAATGAGACTCATAAAGATGGGATTTCAACCTCTAAAGGTAGAACAACTTCGGCTCCATAAACTAGTGAAAATGGTGTGGCTCCTATAGGTGTCCGAATGCTAGATCTATAGGCCCATACTGTTGGGTTAATTTTCACATGTCAATCTCTTCCTAACTTATTCACCGATCTCTTCAAGATTTTTTGGATGTTTTTATTTGTAGCTTTAGCTTGTCCATTTCCTTGAGGATAATAAATGGATGAAGAGTGATATGTAATATGGAATGTGCCACAAAGTTCATCCACATCTTTGTTTTTGAATTATTTTCCATTATCTATGATTATGGCATGAGGGATACCATATCTGCAAATGATGTGATTGAGTATGAACATGGAGATCTATTTACCCATGGCGGTGATCAAGGGAACAAATTCTACCCACTTTGTGAAATACTCCGTTGCAATGATGATGTATTTGTGCCCATTGGAAGATGGTGGATAGATTACACCAATCAAGTCAAATCCCCATTCATAGAATGGTCATGGTGTAACAAAGGGAAGCAACTCTTGTGCCGACACATGTATCATGTCACCATGGTATTGACATTTGCTGCATATTTTGACAAAGTGACAAGCATCTTTCTCTAAGGTTTTCCATAAATACCCCATACGAAGGATCTTCTTGGCTAGGTTTAATCCACTTGAGTGTGAACCACAAATGCCCTTGTAAACCTCACTTAAAGCTAACTTAGACTCCTCTTCCTCTAGACATCTAAGTAACATCCTGTCAAGACCCTTACGATACAATGTTTCAGAAAGGATTATGTAACAGGCTAATTGTCAGATGAAATTTCATTTCTAGGCTTGAGATTGGTCTATAGGTAACACTTGGTCTTTGAGATAGGTATAGATAGGGCCATACCATGGTGAGTCATGTCCATTGAGTAGGGAAATAATTTGGGTGTCAAGAAGGTCAAATGCTGGTTTTGCCAACTCTTCCACCAAGAATTCGTACTTCTGATTCTGATCTAGTTTTTGAAGTAAGGAAGCCAAGGTCACCTTTGCATCAACTGCTCTATTCTTTTCTCTTGTAATTTGTTCAAAGGTTATCAAAGCAAAGTACTTTTTCCAAGAATCTATCATGGTCTTATATGGCATTAGTTTTTCATCTTTGGTATTGTATTCATCATTGATCTGATTGATTATCAATTGGGAGTTTCCATACACTTGCAGCTCAGTGATGTTCCATTCTAAAGCCATCTTAATGCCAATGACTAGAGCTTTATATTCTGCTATGTTGTTTGTACATGGGGAAAAAAGCTTGTAGGACTTGGGAATGGTATACCCTTGAGGGGTAATCAATAAGATGCCAGCCCTGGAACCTCCTTGTGTATATGATCTATCAAAATACAATTTCCATGTCTTGGCCTCTATGTTGAAGATTGTTGAATCTGGAAACTCCACTTGAATGGTTTGCATAGAAATCAATGGGTTTTCTGCTAAGTGATCTGCTATCACTTGTCCTTTTATGGCTTTCCTATCCACATACTCAATGTTGAATTCACTTAATATCATGACCCATTTTTCTATCCTACCTATTAAGGAAGTTTTTCTTAGCAAATATTTTAGAGGATCAATTTTTGCAATAAGTTTCACCTTGTGCATCAACATGTAATGCCTCAATTTTTGGGATGCAAAGACAACTGCTAGACAAGCTCTCTCCATGAATGTATAATTGAGTTCATACTTGATCAAAGTCCTACTCAAATAGTAGATTGCTCTTTCTTTCCCTTGCTCATCTTCTTGTGCCAAAAGAACTCCTAGGGACCTCTTGGTGGTAGATATGTACATCAGCAATGGTTTTCCCTTGATTGGTGGCATTAGGATTGGTGGATTTATTAGATAAGTCTTCAAAAACATGAAGGCTTTGTCACATTCTTCATCCCACATGAAAATACTGTCTTTGTGTAGTAACCTTGTGAATGAATGGCACTTTTCCACCAGCTAAGAGATAAATCTCCTTATTGATTGAATCTTGCCTTGAAGGGACCTCATTTGGCTTATGTTCTTTGGAATATCCATATCCATTATTTCTTGGACCTTTTTTGGATCTACTTCAATCCCTTTCGCTGAAACTATATAGCCTAACAATTTGTTAGATTGGACACTGAAAGCACATTTTTTTGGATTAAGTCTCACTTTAAGTTGTTCTAATCTTGTGAATATCTTTTC
Source organism: Chamaecyparis obtusa (assembly GCA_027943335.1). Taxonomy (NCBI): domain Eukaryota; kingdom Viridiplantae; phylum Streptophyta; class Pinopsida; order Cupressales; family Cupressaceae; genus Chamaecyparis; species Chamaecyparis obtusa. Next base: position 407,173 of record BSBK01006768.1, on the reverse strand, counting down.
CAGAATTTGTAGGTGATCTTCTCTTTTGTGTGACTTTTCCAATATGTCATCCACATAATCTTATAGAAAGGTGTGCATCATATCATGAAAGATAGTTGTCATTGTCCTTTGGTATGTGGCTCTAGCATTTTTGAGGCTGAAGGACATTATGCTCCAACAAAAGGTACCCCTAGGGCATGTAAAAGTTGTCTTCTCTTGGTCTTTAGGTGCAATTTTTATTTGATTGTAGCCGCTAAAACCATCCATTAATGAATACATGGAGTGACCTGCTATCAAGTCAACTATTGCATCTATGCTTGGAAGTGGGAAGTCATCTTTAGGACATGCAAGATTCAAGTCTCTAAAGTTTGTGCATACACAAATGGATTTGTCATGCTTGGTAACTAGTACAATATTGGATATCCATTCAGCATATGCAATTGCTCTTATAAACCCCACCTTCAACAATTTCTCTAATTTGGCTTTGACTAGGAGAGCTACATATGGGTGCATCTTTCTCAACTTCTGTTTGATGGGCTTAACCCCTGGTTTAACATTCAAATGGTGCATAATGAAGTCAGGATCCAATCCTAGCATGTCCACATAAGACCATGCAAAGTTTATTTGTTTTTCTTGGAAAAACTTGATAAAATACTTTCTTTCTAAAGGTGTAAGTGATGTTGCTAGGTGTATGAATTTTGGATCCAATTCTGTTCCAATGTTAACTTTTTTTGTTGGCTCTATGAGAATCGGTGACCTTTCTTCCTCATGTTCGGGTAGGGTATCCAACCTCTCTTCCTTTGGTGCCACAGTTGGGTTTTCACCATAGGAAACATCCTTTATCTTTACTTTTTTTGGCTCTAGTGCTGCCACATAGTGGTTTTCATCACTAGAAATTTTCAATTTTTTATTTTTTTTCATTTTTTTCTTTAGATTAAGAGATTGGACCCCCACTGTTCTCATCATGTTCAGTTCAAATTCATTGGTGAAAGAGAGCTCAACCACATTTAAGTATTGGGTCATTGCTTGGTCATTTTGGAAATAGAGTAAGTCACTTGGCTTGTTTAGGTCCCAATCAATAAGGTCGGGATGCATCAAGGATAGGGATTCATTTGGAAAAGTGTCATCAGTTGGGGTTATGGACATGACCTCATTGGATGGTTCATACATTGTATCATTTAGGTTTATGATGTGAGCTTCCTCGAGATGGTCCATGGAAGAAGGATCAAAGTCCTCTTCACTTGAGTCTTCAAGGACTTCTACAGGAAATAGCATAGGAAATACAACATGCAGATTAATCCTAACGTTCGAATCATCTTCCTTCGAAGGTTCCCAAAATTCCTCTATCCATGGTCAATTAATGAGTGCTTGTCCTATATTATGTTCTTGTATGATAGGATCTTCATTCCTTGGGGTTTGTTTCCTTGGAACATTAGCATAAGCATGTATGGTGACAACCTCTTTATCATGGCATGAGTCATCAGACAAAGTATCCCACTCATAGTCTTGGGAATCATGGCTATCCACATCAGATTCCACTGTGTTCACTTGAGGATATGAATCATGCATGGGGCTGGAGCTTTCTTTTTTGTGCTGGTAGCCTACCCTTGAATTTTCCTCTTTTGACCTCCAAGAAGGTTCAATAGGCTCTAGCAAGCCTCTATTTCTTTTGCCTAAGGGTCCTCTTCCCTTGTATCCCATTTTTTGCATTATTTCAAATCCTTTCCCATATTGATCAGTTTGAATGTTAATATGCTAAATTCTCTCCACGAGAGTATTTGAGGTATCATTTTCATCTTGATAAAGCCATTGGAGAACTTCATCTTCTTCTTTGTCAAATGTTGCCTTGTCACTTTCTCTTACAAAATAAGAGTTATATTTATGAGGAAGGTGTTCCTTGGATGGTTTCTCATGTGTTCTTGGAGATGTAGGTAAGTCGAATAAGGAAACAGAATATTCCCCTACTCCCTTGGACTTGATTTTACATTGTTTTTCAAATGTATTCATCATTTCGCTCATTTTTTTGTAGTGGTCCTCTTTAGCTTTATCTTTCTCTTCTTTGGTGGGTTTGAAAAGTTCTACTTCTGGTATTGATGCTTTATCTAAATTTTCATTTGAAGTTGGGCACTCATAACTCACTTTCTCCTTTCCTTTAGTTGATATAGTTGAGTTAGTTTGAGGAGGACTTGAAGTAGAAGTAGAACTTAATGTTAACTTAGGGTCATCCACTTTAATGTCTTCAATGGTAGCCCTTTGGATAATCCCTTCTCTGTTATGTGGAATAAATAATTTGTGGAGAGGTTTTAGTGCATTGCAATATTGGAAAGGATTTTAATCCCCTCCAATCATGATTTCCTCACCCATGTATGGAAATTTTATGCATTGATGATACGTAGATGGAAATGCTTGCATCTCATGTATCCACAGTCTCCCTAATAAGATATCATAAGTTAGTTTCATATCTAAGACTTGGCATTTTGTGTCCTTTTTGATCGGTCCCACTTGAATGGGCAATATAATCATGCCTTTTGAAGCTCTTTCCACTTCATCATAGGCCTTTATGGTAATTCTTTTTGTAGGATCAATGCATGACTTAGATAATCCTAGAGATTTGACAAGGCTCAAAGTCCAGATGTTAAGACTAGCTCCCCCATCTATGAGAGCTTTCTTGACCCTATGCCTTTCAATCATGACTTCTATATGCAATGGCTGATTTTAGGGATGGGTAATGGACATGTCATCATGGTCTGAAAATGAAAGGCAATGGGGCACAATGAGATGTCCTACCATATTCTAAAACTTCTCCTCATCCAAGTTGATAGGAACATTAGTTTCTGTATACAAGAAATAGTATCTTCATAGAATTAGTATTGACAATAATTGAAATAGAAACTAAATAAAACACAATTAAATAACTATTTAGAAAATTAACGATCAATTGAGAATCCTATGGCTCTCTATCTAAGGATGTTAATGGAAACTCTCAGCAAGCTACCATTAATGACAGTCCTAGAATGAGAATTGATAAGATAAACAAGATAAAGCTAACAATTAGATCAAAGTAAATGCTAATTAAGCTCTTAAATGCCTTTCTAGCTATAAAATGCAAGAGGTTTGATGCAATTCTAAGATGTGTGGTTATGAATTATGATGAATTTAGGCCCTCCTTTTATAGATTTTCTCAATGGTAGGGGGTGTAGTGTAGTTGATCATGATTAAGCCTTGGTTGAGTCTTTGGTTCCACCCTTTGAAGACAATGTAAAGTTTGTGTCCTCAAAGCTTGGGACAAGTAGACAAGATCAATGGTCAAGATTCTCTTTCACTTTGAGTGATTGAGATTGAATTTGGCTTGATCCATGTGAATGCCTTTCCTTAAATCTCATTAGTTGATTGAATTTCCTCCCTTTGTGGTTGTTGAGAGTAATTATGATTTATTAATTGATTTATTTAGCCATGTACCCCTTGAATGGGTTGAATTTGATTTAATCCAAGGCTATACAATTATTTGATTTAATTGCACTTTGATTTTATTGCATTTGATTAAAACACTCTCAATTATGATTTATCTCGAATTAAGACTTGATTTTAATTTTGATTGGCTAATTATGCAATGCGATTCAATTACTTCAATTTTATCCTCGATTTGCTTTGATTTGACTTGATTTATCCTTTAATTATCTTTGTCCATTTTCAGGTGATTATGAATGCCCCTCTTTGAGTTGACATGTGAAGCATATCGATTCAAAGAATACTCTGATCTTGCTGCTAATAGGTCCTGATTCATTGATGGTCCATTCTCTAATGTCTGATACAAATTTGATGTAGATTTTGATGATGTGACACTCTTGATGCAGTTTTGATGATCATTTTGATATGATGTTTGATTCTCTGATGGTCATTTTGATGATCGTTCTTCAATATGATGGTTGATCTGATGAAAGATTCTAATGTGATACTTGATCTGAAGATTGATTTTGATGCGATGCCCCATTTGATTGATTACAAAAAATTTCCTGATAAAAGCTTTCGCTTTTATTTGATGATCGGTCTCTCAATACTTGATGATATTGCTGATGTTTGATATTTCCAATGGTATGCCCCCTCGAAAATGAAATAAAATTTGATCTTTGTTTGATAATCTCGATGGTTTAGGTCAATTTGATGTTGATGTAATTAAATTTTAGTAAATTTTATTTTGATTTCCGATATCGATGTTTGGTCCGTTTGATTTCAAATGCCCTTGTTTTGGCTAATTTGATAATAAAGTCAATTTATTAGGTCAATTTTGATAGAAAGGTCCTCTCTTAGGTCAAAGTTACCTCTTTTAGGTCAAAAAGCTATATAAAGGGGTCAAAATCCCTTTTTACTATTCATTTTTACCTTTCACTTTTGACTTTTACCCTCTTTGAGCTTTTGACTTTCCATGATGTCTGTCCCTCTTCGTGAGCATTGGTTTGAGAAATGTCATCGGTATTAGTGTCTGCCTGGCTCTAGACCTCCAGTGAGTCCGTGTACCTCTTTATTTTTTCCGTTCATGCATTTATTTCAACTTTTTCCAAATTTTTCCTAGTAAATAGCCCTTTTTTTCTCTTTTTTTCTTGAATGGGCACTTTTGCCTATTTTAATGGCACTTTTGCCTTTGAAAGTGTGCTTCTGCACTTTTAATGAGCACTTTCGTGAATCGATTTAGCGCTTTCACTCACCCATTTTATGCCCTTCTCCACTTTTGCTATCTTTCTGTGCACTTTCAATCATGTCTTTCGCTTTTACAACTTTTAATAGCGCTTCCACTATATATTTGGGTGCTTTTTATTTTTGTCCCGCTTTTAAAACATTAATAAGCACTTTCACACCTTTAAGCAATGCTTTTGATTTTATTCTCTTTTACACCATGAAATAGCGCTTTCACTTTGCAAAATTTTTTGAATTTTGATTAAGTCCAAATTGCAATTTTTTCTTCGCCCTTGATCAATTGATAGGTTAAGTTCCCAATCTTGATATTTTATAACAAGTTGTGATATGTTAGTTAGGAATCAGTCATAGTTGAAATATCATTCATCAATCTAGATTCAGATGATGGGTGATGATAAAATTTCCGTTCTATTTGAGTAGAAACACAAAATTTGATTGTGGTTGGATAGATTTATAAATTTCTGATTGACTTAGGATAATCCCATAATTTATGATTTCAATTCTGATGTGTTTGAGCTTTATTTTTTTAGGAGGATCTTGGGTCTTTACGTATCCATGGTTCGTATCCTTTGTCATGGGATATGATACCTAATTTGAGTGATGCTGACTGTCGTCATATTGCTCGATGTGGCTTGTCCTTCCTTCTTTATCTTCCTTGATTCCATGTGAACTGAGGTCTTATTACTACTATGGCTAAGCATTGGCACTCAAACCATAACACCTTTCATCTTCACATGGGGGAAATGAAGATTACACCTGAGGATGTCTATCACATTCTATGGTTACCTACTCGAGGAGAGCTTGTTTACTATGATACCATTTATGATGGCTCAGCATGTCAATGAGTCTTCGGTGATCCTTCCATTGGTGATCGTCATATCCAGTGGGCTCAGTTCATTTCATTCCCTGTGTTACTAGCTATTCTGGGTACTCTGATCGGTGGTTTTCTACTTCTTGATAGGCATGGACATGGGTTTGCTATTGGGTGGGGTCCTATTTTGGAGGATTTGATGGCAGATCCTCATCGGTTCAACTGGGGTTCCCGTGTGTTGGCACAGTTATATCATGACTTGCACACTGTTGTGTATAGATATTCTACCACTTTGACGGTTGGAGCCATCTTATTACAACTTTGGACTTGGGTGCATATCCCAGTGACACATCCTATGACAGCATGAGATCATCAGCCAGGTTGGCCTTTTGCATGGATGTACAGTGGTATCATTATCTAGACCCACATGGGTAAGCTGGATTATTGGTGCCGTCGGATTGATGACCTGGATACCATTGTTTGGAGACCTTATCTTAGATGTGAGGCTTGGCCAGAGGATGATGGTGAGCTTCCTTACATGTTTTTCCCTCATTGGATGATCGATCACTCTACATTTTTTATCGAGAGATTCTACTTTTGCTACATTTTTCATTAATATGGGCATGTTCAAGATATGCCACAGGGCGTAGCTATGTATGCTCATGTACAGGTTGAGAGGTTATTGTGGGGCCCTTGTGTAGATTTTGGTACAACTATACGAGAGATTGGGTATCATCCTTGGGCTCCTAGGTCCCATATCATGGATGCAGGTATTACTAATGAGTATGGTGCCTAGTTACATTGGTATCCTTTTCCCAGGTTCACAAATCCCACCGAGAGGATTCCCACTATTGAGGAGTTATCAGATGGGGATGATGGTGTTGGTGGAGATGGTGGTGGTGGAGATGGTGGTGGTGATGATGATGATGATGATGATGATGGAGGTGGTGGTCATGGTAGGATCAGGGGTCGGCACGGATGATGGGGTTGTCATGGAGCTAGAGCAGGTAGAGTACATATGCCAGTGATAGCTACTACTCTGATTCCTCCTAGGGGTGATGATCAAGTGAGAGATCGATGGGTTGACCAGGTTTTACATCAGGTGGCCAGAGATCTAGTGGATAGGCCTAGGGCTAGGTGCCAGAGGGAGATGGATGTAGGTATTGCACAAGTACTACTTGATCAAGTATAGGATCCTCCTGCCCAACAGGTTATTCCTCCAATTATTCCTCTGGTTCAAGCAGCTTCTTCTACTTCTGCTTCTATTTCAGCTTCTATGCCTTCATCCTCTTCATGTCCATCATCTTCTCAGTTTGTTTTTTCTTTGAGTGATCCATCTTCTTTGGCGATGCCATCTTCTTCTGTTCCACCTCCACAGTCTTCTGTAGTATAGGGTCATGGGCTAGCCTCACCATCAGATGTTGCATCTTTGTAGACTCAGATATCATCCATTCAGTAGTAGGTTTCATAGATGAGCTTGATGATGTAGAGTTTTATGGCTGCTATGAGTCAGCATGGTTTACAGGCTAGTTCTAGTCGGCATCCTAATAGTGCTCTTGATCGTGATGGTCCCGATGGTCCTGGTGACTCTATCGGTTGATTTTTTATGAGATATTTTCGTTGTTTCATTTACACTTTGATGATATATGATCTCATTTCCATTGATATGATCGAGACATTGGACATTTTTTGTATCATTTTTTATCAATTGATGTTGTTTGAGTTGATACTTTGATAGCTAATGGACATTGATCTTTAGATATTGCTTTTATGATCATGTTATAGACTTTGATATCTTGTTCCTTTATGATGATGGTACGAGGGACTCTGATACTTTTATTTGATAGATTTGACTATGTATGATGTCTTTATGTGTTGGATCTCTTTTTCAGATGTTTTACATGATATGCTGCTCTATATGATTCTATATTCTATATGCATTATTTTATGCTTTTCAGAATGCAATTTTTAATGTATGCATATGTCCTAATGATGGTTAAATGTTTTCTCTTATGTATGACATAGAGTAAATGAATGCCATGTGTAATGGTATTACTTTAGGATATTGATGTATGCAATGGATATTAGATGTATAATGAATCTAATGAATGCATTTCTTTGGATATGTAAATGTGATGTATTGATGCAATGATTTATGAGCTTTTAATGATATGTAATATGCATGGATGGTACTATCATGTATGATATGTATTTAATGTTGAATGATCTTAATGGATGTAATGAATGATTTCTAACTAATGCAATGCACTTAATATATGCACCTTTAAATGAGATGAATGCAATGTAATGATAATGCCTTAATGTAATGCACCTAATAATTCAAATGTTATACACATTTAAATATATGCAAAGTTTAATGGAGATGACTTAATGCAACCTAATGTAATGCAAGTGAACTAATGAAATGCACTTTGTTTTTCTAATTTGTTTTTTATTTACAACACACTTGATCCTATATAGTTGTTTTTTTTATGATCTTTTGATTTTTTTAGTACACCCCTTTTTATTTTCCTCTTGCAAATTAAGCTAATAAAGGCAAAACAATATATACAATGCACTTAATCTAAGATGTATGTGGCTAACTGTCATTATTCAAAATTTGGAGCCTATTTACCAAGTTTTCACTAATTGAATAGATCTTGCTCTTTTTTTCTATTTTTAAAGCTTTTCTCTTTTTTTGCTACCAAGGCGCCTATTTGCTAGGTTTTCATCAAGGCACTTTTTCTCTTTTTCTGATTTTTTGTATTTTTCTTTTTTTCATATCATCAAGGTGCCTATTTTCTAGGTTTTCAATAGGACAACATCTTTTTGAGGATCATATATGAATGTTTTTACTTTCTTCATGCTCAATTTTCCACTATTTTTTATCTTTTCTACATTTCAATTTGTTTTCTCTTTTATGTTTTTCAAATATTTTTTATATTTTCAAGATCTCTTTTGACTATGTACAATAAATATGATGCTCTTCCATCTGATACTCTTTATACTCTTTCCTCTATCTTATGTATAGAACCTCTTTAGATGTATGCTATTAATAGGTTCTTGTAGCTCTTCGCCATCACAATCTGCTAGTTTGTAGGTGCCAATCCCAAAATTTTCAACAATGATAAATGGTCCTAACCAGTTTGCTTCCCATTTTCCTTTCTTTTCTCTTTTTGCTTGATTGTTGGGATTTTATCGCAAAACTAGGTCACCTATTTGAAATGTTCTTGACTTGATGTGCTTATTATAAGTCCTTGACATTCTATTTTGGTACACCTTCAAATGATCAAATGCTTTCTTCTGTTTCTCATCTAAGAGTTCTAGTTCTTGTAATCTAGCAACCCTATAGTCTTCCTCACTTATCAAGCCATGAAGAGATACCCTCAAAGATGGGAGTTCTACCTCCAAAGCCAAAACTGCTTCTGCTCCAAAGACTAAGGAAAAAGGTGTAGCTCTTGTTGCCATTCTTATGGTTTTTCTATAAGCCCATAAGGTCATGTTTATTTTGATGTGCCAATCTCTACCTAAATTGTCCACCGTTCTCTTCAAAGTTTTCAAGATATTTTTATTTGTTGCTTCGGCTTGTCCATTACCTTGATGGTAATAGATTGAAGAAGAATGATGAATCATGTGAAACTTGGTGCATAATTCCTTTAGGTCTTTATTTTTGAAATGCTTTGCATTATCCATTATGATAGCATGAGGTATGCCATATCTAAAAATAATATGATTAAGGATAAACAAAGATATCTTCTTTCTTGTTGCAGTTGATAAGGGTACAACTTCCACCCACTTGGTAAAGTACTTAGTTGTCGTGATGATGAATTTATGACCATTCGAGGATGGTGGATAAATCATGTGTATTAGGTCTAGACCCCACGGTGGGTGCCATTTTGTATACAAGAAATAGTATCTTCATAGAATTAGTATTGACAATAATTGAAATAGAAACTAAATAAACCATAATTAAGCAACTATTTAGAAAATTAATGATTAATTGAGCATCTTATAGCTCTCTATCTAAGGATGTTAATGGAAACTCTCAGCAAGCTACCATTAATGACAGTCCTAGAATGGGAATTGATAAGATAAACAAAATAAAGCTAACAATTAGATCAAAGTAAATGCTAATTAAGCTCTTAAATGCCTTTCTAGCTATAAAATGCAAGAGGTTTGATGCAATTCTAAGATGCATGGTTATGAATTATGATAAATTTAGGCCTTCCTTTGATAGATTTTCTCAATGGTAGGGGGTGTAGTGTATTTGATCATGATTAAGCCTTGGTTGAGTCTTTGGTTCCACCCTTTGAAGAAAATGTAAAGTTTGTGTCCTCAAAGCTTGGGACAAGTAGACAAGATCAATGGTCAAGATTCTCTTTCACTTTGAGTGATTGAGATTGAATCTGGCTTGATCCATGTGAATTCCTTTCCTTAAATCTCATTGGTTGATTGAATTTCCTCCCTTTGTGGTTGTTGAGAGTAATTATGATTTATTAATTGATTTATTTAGCCATGTACCCCTTGAATGGGTTGAATTTGATTTAAACCAAGACTATACAATTATTTGATTTAATTGCACTTTGATTTGATTGGATTTGATTAAAACACTCTCAATTTTGATTTATCTCGAATTAAGACTTGATTTTAATTTTGATTGGCTAATTATGCATTGTGATTCAATTACTTCAATTTTGTCCTCGATTTTCTTTGATTTGACTTGATTTATCCTTTAATTATCTTTGTCCATTTTCATTTGATTATAGTTTCCACTACGGTTTTCTCTAAGATTTCCTTGTGATTTGGAGACACCTTTAATAACTCCAAGATAGAAATTTGTGCTGGAGTCTTTTGTAGTTGATCCACCAAACTATATGGTTTTGCTATTGTAGCCAATTTTTTTGCCAAAATGCTGGATTGTGGAGGGCCAATAGGTTTAGGATCAACCCCTTGCAAGGTAATCCTTGAAGTCTGCCCCCTAGTGATAACATTAGACGTTTCCTTTTGGGGTTGTTCTTTGATCACAATAGTATTGACAATATGATCATGACTAGATAAAGTATTGATGATTTTATCATAATGAGGAAAAAAATTGATATTGTTGCTTCTTTGTTTATTCCCATTGGATGACTCACATTTTTCATGCTTATAAAAAGGTTGTTTAAACACTGTGTTATCTTCATTACCTTTAGGTCCTTCAATCATGATTGTACCACTATCAATCAAGTATTGCACAACATTCTTCAATTGTAAGCACTCATTGGTCTTATGCCCTCTAAGTCTATGATATTCACAATGACTATTCTCACTCCACCAGCTGGGTTTATTTTGTGACTCATAGGGTTGAATTCTAGGTAAATTAATGATCTTGTTAGAAATGAGAGTCCTCAATGCTTTCTCAAGAGGTTCACCCAAAGGTGTGAAGTTCCTCTTGGGAGTTGGTACCAAGAATTTGTTAGATTTATTACTTCCTGATTATTCCCAAAATTGCCACTATTGGTATTGCTATTGTAAGGCACTTTGGGAGCCTGATTTGCATTGTTCACCTAATGAGGTGTCCTTGTAAGTGAAAAGGGAGTCACTTTTAGATTATTAGAATCAAAAACACCAACATTAACCACTCTTTTATTGTTGTTCTTCAACCCAAATTGATTATAGTTGTTAGAAAAGTTCTTATTTTGGTTGTTATGGTTGTTGTTGGAGGTATTGTTATTGTAATTCTTATTATCCTTATAGAGGTTAAACTCTCCACTCTTAACTAATACCTCTTCAGTTGTCACCCCATTCTCAATAAGATCTTGGAAGGTCTTAGGACATTACATTCTCAACCAATAATTCATCTCATTTCTCAAGCTATTGATGAAGATATCCATCTTCTCTTTTTCGAGTACACTCCTGGGATATCTAGCAAATACTATCCTCCATCTTTGTAGGAAAATGAGGAATCCTTCTCCATCATTTTTCTTGGTATTACATAACATTATCATTGTGACTTCATGCTTGATGTTATATGAGTAATGCTCCACAAATTTTGAAACTAGCTCTTCAAAGGTTTTAATGTCAGATGGTAGTTTCGAAAACCACTCCATGGCCATACCTCCTAAGCTTCTTGGAAATAATCTCATTAAATAAGTGGTATCGTGCATGAACTCTAAGCTCAATGCATAAAATTCTCATAGGTGATCTTGAGGATCAGATGTTCCTTCGTATTTATCATACTTGGGAAATACTACGTTGATAGGGAATAGTACCATGACTAGACTCTTGTAAAATGGAAATGGACATAATGCTTCTATATAAAAAGGCTTTGGAGCCCCACTTTTCTTTATCATGTCCAATTGCATTTGAAATAACTTAAATTATTTATTCATGATATCGAGCGGACCCTCTTCAACTTCTGGTGTTCTAAATTGATTAACATCATAATCATGAGGGAGTTTAAGACCCTTTCGGGCTAGATCCAGAAAGTGATTTTCTTTATCTCTTTCCATTGCTTTCTCCATAAGTTTCAAGAAATAAGGACTTTGTATAGCCTCACTAACCCTTTCATCAGTGGCATCTTTGGCAGTTGGTTCACCATTAGCCTTAGGGTTAGTGTTATCAATTCCTTGAGTGTTAGAGTCTATTCCTCCATTATTGGTGTTACCCTAATTTTTTGGGTCGGTAATTCCATTTTTGTTATTACGCAAGCTACTAGAGTACATCATGTTGGTTTTCTCTTCTTGGATGGGTTGTTCTTGTGGTATTTTTGGGGTGGTAGACGTATCACTTGGGAAAGGAAGCTCTTGTCTAAGATAAGTTCCATCTGCTTGCAAGGTTTTATTTACATAATATGATTGAGTAAAAGTAGGCATGAACATAAACCGTTTGAAAAAATACTTTATCTTGTTGGCTTGTGATCAAATCCTTGTGAAATTTTCAAAATTGCTCGAAACTAGGATTTCTGACAAGGCAGGGTACTGGAACAAATAAAACAACCAAAAGGGTATCTGAATCTGGAACCAAATTTTTTTGAAACCCTTGGGAATGCTCACTGTTTTCCCTTTTTTTTTTTCTGGGCGTCACTTGCTTGTGTGTAGGCATGACTTAAAGATTGATACGCGTCAGCTGGAATTGATTTAGGCAGCACTTTGCAAATGTGCAAATGACACTTTACTGTTGATAGGCATTTTCCCAGTTTTTACAGGCATCACTTAATATTTCTCAAGCATGAGTTTACTGTTGACAGGCATTTTTTGAACAGACATAGGCATGACTTTACTACTGACACACGATGTTTCTTTGTGCACAGGTGGCACTTTACTGACCAGGCATTAAATTTTAGATTTAAAAAATTGTAAGATTAGGTTTATGCAATTTTCTTGTTTGAAAATGGAACACAATCGCAACACACACATCAAATTTTAACCATGTCCCTAAAACCACAGTAAAGTGTATGTTCTTGGTCATTTTTCACAAGTATTGAACAAGAAAGTATTCCACGCAGTCTACTTATAGTTAAATTTGGCTTTTAACATGTTTGGCTCTATAAGGTAGCTTACTAATTTATCAGGAGTTTAATGAATAATCCATTCTAAACCATGCCAAGTTCATTTTCCCACTTGCAGGCTTCCCACATGCACAAAAGCATGATTTGGTGCAATCCCCGAAAGGACTACTAGAGGAAGTGAAGCAACTTGCACATAATCTAGTCACTTTCCTTTTAAGGAAAAGTGTTTTTTTTTTTTTATAGTGGGTTGGAAAGTACTGCGGCTAAAGTGATTGTCTCCCACTTGGGTTGTTCCCTCTCACCAGCCTCATTAAGGCAATTTCTCAAGAGGCAGGCCCTCCAATGTTCTAGCATGTTCATGCAAAGCAAGGAAATGGAGTTAAGAACAAGTTTTTGGGAATTTTGTTCACCTAAAAGGTGAAGAGCATATCCCTAACTTTTTCTTAATTTCTCAAACACAATAACCAATGTTCAATTATTTCACCCATTAACTATAGAGAATTGAGTATTTATACTCTCTTCTACAAACAAGGGGCTTTGATCTTATGTGCTTGATTCCTCAACCTTTCTTCTTAATCAAAAAGTTCAACACCTTTGGCATTTTGATTCACTAGAAGAAGTGAAGAGCATAGGCCTAAATGCTAAACTTTCCAAACAAAGATAGGCTATTTTGTAATTACTAGATTTTTAAGTGCACCAATGCCACAATTTAATGGATAATATTCACTAGTTTGAGGCTTACCTTTCCTTGTAGCTAGCATAAGCTAGGGGCATTTTTGAGTGATTTTTGTCATTTTTAGCTTACCTTGGCTATAGCTCCTTCCAATGTGCTTTCCTCCAACAAAGTTAGTCAACACAAATAACAACAATAAGGGGAACCAAAATGAATTTGAAGAAGCAAAGTTATGTATTGAATCTTAAAAGCCTTATTTGCAAATTTTGAGTAAAAATTGAATTAAAGAGCAAAAATCCAATTAAGTGATACAAACTTAGTTTTATAAGCTTCTAAAATTTTTAGATAGTTCTCATATACCCGATTTTCTTCTTCTTGTGACTCCTCAAGAATCGATTTGATGTGAGCAAAGTTTTCCTTCTTGATTTTCCTAGCCAAAGCCTTCCCTTCTTGATTGAACTTGCTCTCTAGTTTTTGAACCTTTCTGTGTTTTTTGATCTGTAGTAAAAAAAATACAGACGGAGAGTAAGAAAAATAGTAGTTATAGATTTGACAGAAAATTAAAGAAAAATGTAGTAGGCGTCATTAGTCAGCTAATACGTGTGATTTCAAAATTAGTAGGCGTAACTTTAAAAATAGCAGGCATCACTTTCCAGGGACATAGGCGACATTTAAAGTTCAGCAGGCATAACACTTTAATTACTAGGCGTAAAAAGTACTGAAAATTGTGTATGATAAGCTATTTAAAGAGACAATTAACAAATACAAGGTGTCAGTTAAGAGATACTAGGCATGACAGTTTGTAGTAAATTATGTCATAAAGGTTATCACAGGCGGCAAAAGATAGTGAATACATGGTACTTCTCAGATCTCAGGTGTCGCTTTACTGTCTCCGGTGTAACAATTTATCTCACAGGTGTCACACTTTATCTTGCAGGCATTAGTTACTTGCTGGTAAGCGTCAGAAAAATGATCATAGGCATGATTTAATCCTTCATACGCGTCATTTCTCCTATTTTCTACTAAAAATCCATGAAAAAATGACAACAAAAACACATAAAAACTTGATGAAAATGTTACAAATGAGGCTTAGAGCCCCACGGTGGGTGCCATTTGTGTGTGTATGCTATACACCTTCATGAAATTAGAGCTATTAACTAACAATTCAAAGCAAATACAATACAAATTTAAACTAAGAAATGCATTTAATATCCATAACATCTCATGGTTCTCTAATTAGATGTGGTAAGTAGATCTCTCAGCTTAATCTCCACTAGTGACACTTCTAAAATGAGAAAGTATGATGATACAATGCTTAATCTAGCTCACAATTCTCCATTATGCAAAGATAAATTGAAATGCTAATGCTAAATGCTCTCAATTGCTCTCAATTGCTCAATAATTTGACTATAGTAATGATGCTTTGCAAATAAATTTCTAAGATCTATATTGCTCTCAAAATGCCTCTCATTTATAGTAAATTCCCAAGGGTAGGGGGTAGAGTGAAGTAACCATGATTTACCTTTGGTTGAGTCAAAAACTTTGCAATATTTTTTAAATGGGGGGACAATTTAAATGGTTGTCTCAAAGCTTTGGACAAAAGGACAAAATTGAGTGGATGAGATTCAAAGTTTAATTTGTGTGATTGAGATTCAATTCCTTTGAGTGATCCATGTGCTTTGTGTTCTCAATTCTCATTGATTCCTCAATTCTTTGTTGAAAGATATTAAGATTTATTAAATTCCATCAATTAATTAAATTAGCCATGTAGGGAATAGGTTCATTTTGATTTTTGATTTAACAACTATACAATTAATTGTTTAAAATCAATTATATAATGTTTTTCATCCCTTTAAGCTTGTATTTAATTATTTAATGTCATTATTTAATTTTTCCTTTGACTATTGATTTTGTCCAATTTGATTTAATAAATATCCATTTTGATGAGATTTGATCCATTTTGATGAGAATTAGTGCATTTTGATGATTTTGAGCCATTTTAATGATTTTAAGCACTTGTCCATTTTCTGTGTCTACATCCGCAACCAAAATCTCTACCCAAACTTCCTATATTTGTTGCATATATACAAGTGTACTATTTATACTTACCAAAATTTGAAAACATCATTTAAAATATTCTTCAAAGCACTAAAATCTTTATCCCAACTCTTCATTAGGCTATCAATGATCTGAATCTAACCACATATATCATAGGCAAGTCTCTTAGCTGATTGTAGATCAGGTGCATCAAGTGAATTGTATGTTGCTTCAACCTCTTTCAATTCACATAACACAATATTCATCTTAGGAGCTATCAATCTTCTAAGATCATTGATCCTCCCAACCGCCCTTTCCTTCTCTATAACCAAGATTTTGTTCTTATCCATCACATAAACTACCCATCCTTCATAGCTAGAAATTGAAATCGTCAAGGGATCAAATGATGTAGACAATTCAAATAGCTTCTTCTCATTTTCCTCTATAAAAGTTTCTAAGTTATCAATGCATTTAGGATAGAAGATGCATGCTTGGTAAATGTTTCATCCTTCAGTTAAAGTATCTTTTCTTGAAAATATTTAAAGAAACCCCATAATGTACTCCTTGTCTTGCTATTGTGTACACTTAAAAATGACCTATTGCTTTAATGCAATGGCATTACTATCATTCTTCTTTAATTTATTTAATAATCTTTATTATTCAATAAATTGTGTCTTTCTACCATATTCTAAAATCAAAATCATCATTTACCTTTAATTTCATAATTAAGTAATTTTAATTAATCACTTTAATTATTGAACGTCTAATCAACATTTCATCAATTATTCATCTATAAAATAATTAAATAACTGATCATTATTTAACTATTCCCTATCTCATTATAATTAATTAAATAATCATATAAATAATTAATATTATTTCTTTCTTATTATTATATTTATTTAATAATTAAATCAAATCCCTCTCACAATTAACTAAATTATATTTATTTAATTACAACTAACCATTTTTCTCATAAATAAATAAGTACTTATTTATTTATAAATATCGCCACATGTGCAAGTAAATAATTATTTTATTTATTTAAATAATATTTATCCTCCTAAATCCTTACTCATACTCACTTTGAGTTAGCTTCTCAATCAAAACTCCTGATTCCACATTGATAATTCCTCCCTCAACAATAAGTTAACTATTCAATCTATTTCAATCTCATATTCCACCTCTTCAGTCAATCCTCCAATCAAGGTAGTCAAGCAGAGTTGAACTCCTACTCAGTTTGAGTTAACTCTTTCCTCTCATTAGTCAATCCCCCAATCAAGGAAGTCAAGAAAAGTTGAACTCCCACTCACTTTGAGTTCAACTCCGCAATCACGATCAATTAGGGAATCTTTATTGAAACCCCTAGAAAATATTATAAATAGATAGCTAAATCTTTGATTTTGGTAACCACAATTGCTTTGAATTCTTATGTTGGCATGATCTTGAGATCAATTCTGAGAGCCCACATTCCATGAGAAGGAGAACAACAAGGAAGGACTATTGGGTTTGCATATTCATGTTTTTGAGTTTATTTCAATATGTTGAATGATTATGCTTGTTGTTTTCATTGTTTCCTCTATTGATTATTGAGGAATACTAATTGCTTTAACAATCTCTTTGTGGTTGATATATTTGATGTTATTGTAGGTTTTCATATATCCTATTATACCCAATTACAAATGGCGAACCCAGTGTGAAAAAACTAACCTTTTATTAATAATTTCGCTATTTTGGCATAGACATGACATTTTTCTAACGTAGACACAAGTTGGAATGACACACATGAATTACTTGGTTTTCATACTTGTGTCATCTACTCGTCATAGATGATAGTATAAGAAGACACACTTAGCTATCACCATTGTCGCATTCAGTAACACAGATCAACACACTTGAGACACTGATGTGATACACTTTTCTGCTACGTATTTCTATTTTATTCCCAGTTATTTTCATCTATGGGTCATTATATTTTTTGATCTCTATTTTCATTACTGTTACAAATGATTATTTTTTATTTTGAAATATTGACATTCCATATTTTTCAATCAAAATCTTGTTATTGGTAATACCTGGGCTTTATGATCTTTTGCAGGAAATAGACCCAATCATCACACTTGCCTATCACATTCACCACGCTTGACTCTCTGGATCATCTCATATGTATGAATAGATCACCACACTTGCATAAAAAGAACATCACATTTATCTAGTTAAAAAATTCTCTTATATCTATATTCTGAAATTATCTATTGTATTCCTATACACTTGTTGTATTTAGGAGCCACACTTGCTATATTTAAAAGAAACATTCTTTGTAATAGAACAATGCATATGTTGTAATGAAAAATGTAGCGGTCCTCCTAAGCATAAGAATGTTAAGGTCCAACTACCCTTATAATAACAAAGAAGAGAGAGATAGATAAAAGAAAATAGAGAACCAACCCTTGTATAATGAATCAATGCTTTGTAGGTAGAAATTGGAGGATTTATTGATGCATGTATTGACAAGGTATGGATAATTGAAAAATATTTTAATTTTCATGATATTAATCTTAGTTTACGCAGGGAATTCCAAAACTAATTGCTAGGCTTTTTCAGTACTAACTTTTCTTCCTTTTTAGCATGTGCCATGGTTAAATATAAAATTATTTCATCTTTCATTTTGGTGCCTTAAATTAATAATTCATACTCAAACATCATAATTCATACTTAATTTTGGTGCTTAAAATCGATGCGTAGTTAAGAATTGAACAAAGGAAAAGAACATTTAAGATTGGTGCAATAAAATTGAACAAGGAAAAATACATTTGGAATTTGGTGCATCTAAAATTAAACAAGGAAAATCTCATCTCATTTTGGTGCTTAAAAATGGACATGCATTCTTGTATGGATGATTTACATTAGCTAACACTTGTTTTTTTGGTCCTTAATGAGATTAAACTGGTGTCTTGAGTTCTTGGTGTGCTTGCATGATCTGTTAGATTAGAAACCATTTTATTTTTCTTTAGAGAGGCTTGTCTAGGGGGTTCTCTTAACCCAATAGAGGATGATCTCAAACTAGAAAATCCTTCTAGTCAGAATAGAAACAAGACTTTGAGAAAAATATGGTCTTATCTAACCAAGCTCGGGCAAGGTGTGTTGATGATAGTCTGTATCAAGTGAAGTATCCCTAAGTAGTCATCATGGTCAACTAGGCTCTTAAGTGACTCACATGCATACAAACTGATTGGGTATACTCCATAGATCTTACTACAACCCTATTAATTAGAGGTCACCCATTTCACCTATGAATCATTCTCTTATTAAAGTGAAAGGGGAGGGAAGAATATCCCCTCAAGATTCCCATCATATGTGTCCCAAGGATATTGTGTTATGAAAGATATCTTCATTAACACGACAACAATACCTAGAAAAGGCAAAAACACATGCACCTTCAAGAGGACTCTCATGTTCTAGTTGCATGATAATTTCATTGTGTGAGCTAATATACATCCAAGAAATGGGCCTATAACATTACATATGAAGCCAATTTGACCTTAGATTAAACTTCATGTTTATTGCTTTCGTTGTGACAAACTTTGTGAAAACTCGAAGCTTGAAAAAGTTGTTGAACATACACTAATCGTTTCTTTTTGAGTCAATTATGAAACTACATATTGATTTTGAGTTTTTTGTGTTTGTACATCTCCAAAATTTGTCCTACAAAGAGAAATATGAATCAACATTTGTCTTACAAACATTTATCCTACCAAGAGAAAAATAGAGTCAACATTGATCATGCAACATTATCCTACACATAGAGGATTTATCCTAGAAAAAGTCCTACAAACATTACATTGATATTTCATCGTAGTTCCTTGTGATTGACATACTTAGATAGGAATATCTTGCATCCTTATAATCTTTCTTTTTTGCATAGTCATCATTTTAGTCCCAAAATTAAAAAATCTAAAAAATATAGCTTGCATGTCTTAGTGTTAAAGTTCCTACTCATTTTTTTCAAATTAGAGGGTGCATTTTCCTAAGACATTCCTATAGTGGTCTTGTGTTTTATCTTGACATCATCAAAACCATCTTTATCTACTAGCCTTGACACATGCACCTTATCATTTTGGTTAATATTTATCTTAGACATACACTATTGCTAGAATTTATCACTTTTGTCCTACCTTTTTGGGTGTCAAGATAGTCCTCAATATCATTTGGGTCTTTCCTTAGAGAGTTTACCTTAAAATTTTTTAGAATCTCTCTTAGGGTAAAGTACTTACACCTTAAACTTCATTTTGTTTATTCATTCCTAGTTTGCATTAGCATATCAAAATTTGAAACCCCCCCCCCCCGCCAAAAAAAAATGTTTTCCTTATCATCTTTGCATTTCCAAAAATTAAAAATCCAAAAAATTAGAATTTGATATCGCTTGTTGACTTACATTTATCATAGATTTTTATATGCCAAACACATGATCTAAGAAGAGTAAAGACACAATGGAGTATAGCGAGGAACCCAAACATGATCCCCATCAACACATTAAATTTTCACCTAGAACTTTGGCACTAGATTACAAGAATCTTGAGACATTTCTACATCATGAGAAAACACAAGAAGATAGTTTAAATGATCTCTCACTTGAGGAAATTGAAGATAGATGCACAAAAGAAGAGATTGATGAAGGTTTACGTGATGAAAATTTAAAGGAAATCTTAGAGTCCATGTTGGACTTTGACCCAAAATAATACCTTCACATGCTCATACAAAAAGGTGCTAAGTTACTTGTTGGGTTCGACACATCTGCCATAGTAGAGGACATACCTATGCCATCATATTGGGTTGTCACAACAACACCCCTTCCAATCAATTTAGTTCTCCCATTTACTAGTTCCACACAAAATGCTTCCCAAGTCACCACATATTCTAGTACCCTAGGGGTCTAGTACCAAAATCCCCTATTTTCCAATTGTCCACCTACATCTAGTGTACTCACTACTACAACAACATCTTCCATATTGACCCTTTCTCATCCAACAAATACCTCACAAACAATGGCAACAAGTTTCTCTAACTTAGCTCCCTAACCTAAGAAAGGGCTACCCCTACTAGGGGCACCTTAACAGTATCCTCCTAGTGTTCCTCAACCAAGTGTCTTATCCAATTTAAAAAAACCCCAAATCAGTCAAGGGTCACCTCCAAAAAATCTTGAATATTCAATAATTATGAGCATTCTACAACAATTGATGGCAAATGGGCCTAATACTTACCATCTTACAACATCACCCCAACATCTCAACATGTCCTAGTACCTCAACATGTTCCAACACCTCAGCATATCCCAGTATCTCAGCATGTCCCATCACTTCATTATGTCTCATCACCCCAAATATACCATCACCCTATCATATTCCAGCACCCCAACCCCAACATATACCAACACCTCAGCATATTTCAACACCTTAACATATTCTAGTACCTCAATATGTCCCAACACCTTAGTATGTCCCAACACCTCAGTATTTCCCAACACCTCAACATGTCCCACCACCTCATCTTGTCCCACCACCTTAGCATGTCTCAGAGACACCTCAGATGGATTATCACATTCATCAAAATTATATTCATCTAATTCTTCCAAAACATTTTAAATCACTAAGGAATGAGTTAGAAAAATGTCAAGACACCATTCCCAAACATGACCAAAATCATATACCTATGTCTAGAAAATTCCTACAAGAAACCTCCATAACTCCCACCATTTCTTCCTCCACACTCTCCACCTAGAAATGCATCCAATAACGAAACATTTCCATTCTACCCACAAGGGTTATCCATGATACAAATCCTAGTTGATCCATTATTTAAAGATAGCCTCATCTACAATTCAACAGTCTTGGACCCAATGCCATCATATGCCCCATCCCTAAGAAAAGATACTCCAATGAATCCCAATCAAAGTTGATTCCCATCATGCCCAACTATCAAGTCCTTTCAAGAACCCACCATACATATCAAAATTGATACCCCATGTCAAGAGGATAATCCAAGGTGTAAAGAAACAAGTCCTAAAATTTGTCAAGATCAAGACACCAAGAATGTCCAATTAGTTGACCAAGATCCCATATTCCCAGAATCTCATGATGATCCCGTTATCCATTTTTTTCATGTCTATCATGATCTCCTTTCATCCCAAGAGAAAAACATTCCTCTGAGTCCCATTCATAATCCACCTCCTAAGAAAGACCACGATGTCCCTTATACTCCATCCAGTGACCCTCTTCCATGTCAAGATCAATGTAATCCTCCCTCTCTACCACAAGATCCCATTGTCCCTCCATTTCCATGTCATAATCCTCCTTGTACACCACAAGATCCCATTATTACTCCATCTCCATGTCATAACCCTCCTTGTCCACTACAAGATCCCATTGTCCCTCCATCTCCATGTCATAATCCTCTCAATCCACCAAAAGATCCCATCATCCCTCCATATCCATGTCATAATCCTCCCTGTCCACTACAAGATCCCATCATCCCTCCATCTTTGTGTGTCATATTCATCCCTCTCCACCATAAGCTCCCATCATCCCTCCATATCCATGTCATAATATCCCATGTCAACCTCAAGATTCTATTAACTCTATCCAAGTTAATAATGAGCCTATTACATATCAACTTGGTTCATCCACTTTCATTAAGTTTGGTCTACTTCATAGTCCTATTATTCCATATGTGCTTCCTCCACCACAAAATGGACTCACATCTTGTTTAAAAAATAATCAATATCCAATTGACAAGAATATTTGTCTAAAAATGCATTATCAAGGAAAGGGGTTAGGCTAAAATGAACAAGGTATATTAGAACCCCTTGATATCAAAGCAAATCCATATTATTAGGGCCTTGGCTATATAGCTCAGCATAAAGATGTTGATATTCCCTCTACATCCAAAGTTTCCCTATATGAACCCAACCATACACATTCCCCATCATCTCCTACATCTATTTTGGGTCCTCATATCCCAAAGTCAAAATATTTTTCCCTTCCATCCATATTAGGTCCATATATTCCTCCATCCACTAGTTCACAATCCACTTACCCTTTCCCACATGCAAGTTAGAAAAGGCACACATCTTTGAGAATATTTACCCATCTAAAAGGCCTCCATACAATTACTACCCACCCATGAATACCACTAGCCTTCCAAGAAATTTGGATGCCAAACATAAAATCCATAAGTCATGTAATCCACATGCAATCAAGGATTAACATGTTGTATCTAATCAACATGTACAAACAAATAAAAATATGATCCAAAAAAATAAAAAAAAGAAAAGGCAAAAAGGCCACAAAGGCTAGTAAAGGAAAAAGAAAAGTCAAAACCTATATGGGTTCCTAAATCCCTTATAAAAGCAATGCATTCCAAGAAACCACAAAAGATTAAAAAATTAAAAAACCACATGGATTCGCAAGCATCTCCTATAAGAACAATATCCAAAAGAAGGATTAAAATTGGTATCCAAGCTTGCTATTCCAAAGGCTCCCATCAATCCTCCACATAAATGTCTTCCATCTTCCAAATCTATTTTGGGTCCCTATGTCCCAAAATCTACTACCTTAGATACTCCATCACCTCCTTCATCCATTTTTGGCCCTTTTGTCCTAAATTCCATGTCCACTCCTCCCTCTAAATCCCAAAATCAAAAATCATTTTTCTTTCCATCACTTCACCACCCCTCGAAGTGTGTGCCAATATTGATCTTGCCAAAATTTCCATCCACCAATACACAAGTCTTCTAACACACCATTCATTATCCAAAACCTACTTTCCATCCTTCCATACCCCTTTTCCAATCCTATGCATAAACCCTTACCCTAGTCCATGTTATTATTGTATTTCACCCCCATTTTCCATTACCCTATCAACATCTTTGAGTATACTTTCAATAGCCATGGTCCATTATAGTACATCCTTTAGGAGTACTATCCAAAGAACAAGATGTTGGAATAACTGATGCAGATGAGATGCGTAAGTATGTTGATGTCTTGATGATGTGTTTTGTCAGTTATGTTGTTGTTATTGATGTCAACTTAGGTGTTCTTGGTTGACTATGTTATTGATGTACCAAGTCACAATGGAGAAGATTAAATGAGAGTTATGTTGTGAATTGTGGAGTGAAATTTGGTACATACACTCTAGAGGTGTGTACAATTCTATATCTATGATCACATATGTGTATGATGAGTTTTATGCAAGTTAAAAATAGTTTGGTGAAGGTAGGGAATTGGTTTAGCAGTGAAGGAACAAAGAATAAAGATTTGATTGGTATATCCCATAGGAATGGAATCAGGTGTTGCGATCAGAGGTGTGTGATCTTGATGATATCATTAGATTAATGTTGAAATCAAATTAAGATTGGTGATCAGTGGACAAAGTTACAGGATTTTGAAGTTTAGACAATGAAGAAGGGAAAGAACAATGAAGAACAATTGGTTAGATCCTTGACCGGTGATGGCGGATTAGTTTTCAAAGATGGTTAAGTATTCTAGATTATGTGATGACATGTATAAGATTACATGGAATTTTAGGTATGATTCTTATTGGTCAATTTGATTGATAATTCATGAAGAGGTGCATGAACCTAGGGAAGTAAAACATATTTGACTTTTCTATGTTAAATTGATTGTTGGATGGATCTGGAGGCTGTCATGAAGTTAAAATTGTAATTGTTAATTTTAGTAAAATGTTTAGGGTTTAAGGATTGAGAGAATCATTTGTAATGATGAAATTCAAATGTAATTTGGGTCTTGGTAGACTTAGTTAGTGAAATATGTGTTTATATTGTAGTCAGTTGTATTTGCAAGTGTAGACATCATGAATGGTGTGTGCGGTCAAGCCAATAGTTGATTTAATGTAAGAAGAAGAAAAATTTGAAGATGACCTTAATTGGATTTCTACAAGCAAGGCGTTGGTTCTATTTTTTAGATCATCTTCTTGTTGTTCCCTAATAGTTGTAGTAGGTCAAAATCCCTTAACTGGGTAGATCCTAAAAAATCTTTTTATAAAATCCTTTGACAGGGTGGCACTTTGGGTAGTGTTTAAAGTCCTATCACAAGGCTACTCTTAATAGGGAAAATCTCCTAATAGGGCTAGAGGTAAATCCCTTAACCAGATGGTGCCTAATAGGGTTTGTTGTTAATCATAATTTATTGTAAGCTTTTAAAAGGGCTAAGATCTTAATCGGGTGCACTCTAAAAGAGTGCATTTCTCTTAGTGGGTGTCATCCCCACCGTGGTATTTCCCAAGTTGGGTTTCCATGATAAAAATATAGGTGTTATATGTTGAATTTGTGTAGATTCTTATTTCTTGGTGTATGTTTTATCACAAGTAAAGGTTACTTATTGCATGCATGTGGGAAGGATTTGAAGGATAGGTTTTATCAGATCATATTTGTGTTTATTGGTAGATTATTGATTCACCCTCCTCTCAGTAATCTTAGGGCTTGATTATTCTAACAATTAGTTTCAAAGCATAGGTCCTCTTGGTGATAAGATTTACCACTTGAGGTAAAGATTCTATTGACAAGATGTTTAGAAAGGAGGCTCCCAAGTTCACAAAAGATAACTACCTAGTATGGACATACATGATGGAGTCATATATAAGAGGTATGGGTGACCAATACTAGAAGAAAGTTGAAAATCAGTATAATTTTCCTTAGGAAACTTTGATTGTACATCAGTTGAAGGATAAGAAAGAGAACACAAAATCACAAGAAGCCATATTAAGTACCCTTTCCGATGCTGAATGTATTAATGTAAAAAGACTTCGAAAAAATTATGAGGTTTGGAAGAAACTTGAACAAGTCTATGGAGGTGACAAGCATTTGAAAAATGCAAGAGAAGAAAGTCTCAAAGGAAAATATGATGATATGAAAATGGTAGAAGGAGAAAACATTGCTTAGTATGGTGCAAGTCAAAGATGATGTTGTTGCAATCAAAGGTGCAGGTGGTACCATGGAAGAAGAAGTTGTGGTAAGTAGGATGCTAAGAACCTTGTTACTTTCTTATGATATAAGAGTGTCAACAATTAATGAGATGAGAACATTTGATAAAGTGACTGTTGATGGACTAATAGGTAAGATTAATGCTTTTGAGCTTAATAATTATGATAACAACATTTTGAAGGTTGAAATTTCTTTCAAGGCTTCTATGGTAAGTGTCCCTACAAGAGAAAGAAAATATTTGATGACTGAATCTGATAGCTTGTCTAGTTTCACCAGGGATATATATGCTATTTTGGAGGATGAGAAAAGACAATGACAACTTGAAGCATTGATAACAAGGAGGTTACCTAGAGGAACTAATAAGTACAAAGGCAAATTACCCTTAAAATGTTTCTCTTGTAACAAGATTGGTCACATTTCTCCTAGGTGTCCTAATGAAGAGAAACAAAAGGATAAGGACAACTACAAGAAGTACAAAGGAAATCCAAAGAAACAATGTTATATGGTTGTGGATGAAGATGTAACTGTTGATGAATCTAATGACAATAATGAAGAAGAAATTTTTTTTATTTCTATAAAGGAAGATCATCCTGCATGAGACAAAGAAAGTGAAAAATAATTTGTTTCACATATCAGACATAATGATGTATGGATCATAGATAGTGGGTGCTTGCATCACATGACCAGTGATAAAAGTAAGTTTATTAAACTCAATGAATTTGATGGTGGTGTTGTGAGGTTTGGAAACAATTATGCTTAATTAAAGGTAATGGTACTATTTCCCTTAATGGAAAAAATAATGCAGATGATGTCTATTATGTTGAAGGTCTAACACATAACTTTTTGAGTGTGGGTCAACTTAATGACAAAGGATACCGACTTGATTTTAAAGGAGGAATGTGTAGGATCATTGGAAGTTTTGGTGATGATATTTCTATTGGAAGATAAACTAGAGGTAACTTATTTTAGTTGAACAATATAGTTAAAAGCTATTTGGTTGCTAAGATTGAAGATAATTGGTTATGGCATAGAAGATTCTTCCATGTAAACTTTGATAGCTTGGTGAAGGTAAGAAAGACTAATAAAGTAAGAGGATTGCCACAACTTGTGAAACCAAATAATCTGATGTGTAAAGAGTGTCAACTTGGTAAGTTAACTAGTACATATTTCAAAAGAAAATCATATTTAGCAGAGAATATACTTGATTTAGTACATATTAATTTTTGTGGTCCTATGAGACAAAGGAGTTATAGTGGTGATAGATATTTTATCATGTTTACCGATGATTATTCAAGAATGATGTGGGTTACATTTCTTAAGGATAAATTAGATGCATTCAGTAAGTTCAAGACTTTTATAGTACTAGTGGAGAAGGAATCAGGAAAAAGTTTGAAGTGTTTAAAATCTCATAGAGGAGGTGAGTTCACATCGGTTGAGTTCATGAAGTATTGTGAAGACAATGGTATAAAAATATAGATGTATGCTTTGAGAACTCCTTACAAAAATGGTGTTGCAAAAAGGAAGAAAATAACAATTGTTGTTGCTACAAGGACTATGTTGCTACAAGGAGATGTACCGAAGATCTATTAGAGAGAAACAATTAGTACTATTTTTTAAACTCTGAACTAGGTGCAAGTGAAGAAGGGAACTGAAAAACACCTATGGATTATGGTATGGTCATTCTCCTAATGTAAAGTATTTAAAAATTTTTGGGAGTAAATGTTATATAAAAAGAGATTATTTTTATGGAAAATTTGATCCCAAAAGTGATGAAGGCATATTTTTGGGTTATTCAACTAAGATCAAGGCTTACAAGTGTTTTAATAAAAGAACTAATAAAATTATTGAAAGTGCTAAAGTGAAGATTGATGAATCTCTTTAGAAATCTGGGGAAATAAGCAAAAATGAGACAAAAGATTATCATAGAATAGAGTTTATTGAGTCAAAAGAGCCTGGACCGGTAAAGAAGAACAATAAGAAAGAAGTAGTGCAACTAGAAAAATAATAAGTTCCTAGCTCTAAACCAGTAATCCCAAGGTATGTGAAAAAGAATCATTCTCCTGATCAAATAATTGGTGATAAAAATGTAGGTGTGTTGACAAGAAGTAAGGTTAGAGAAAGCACATGTCTAATACCACAATTTGAGCCAAAAAAAACAAAGAAAGAAATTAAAGATGATGATTTGGGTGAGAGAAATGCACAAAGAATTGGATTAGATTGAGAAGAATGAAACTTAGACTCTTGTGCCAATGCTTGAAGACATAAATGTGATAGGTACAAAATGGGTTTTCAGAAATAAATTAAACAAGGATGGTGAAGTGATTAGAAACAAATAAATACTTGTAAGGGTTATGCACAAGAAGAAGGTTTGGATTAAGGTGATACATTTTATCCTATAGCAAGATTGGAAGGTGTCAGGATACTACTTTCTTATGCTACATTCAAGAATTCCAAAGTCTATAAAATAGATGTTAAATCAACATTTTTGAATGGAATTTTAGAGGAAGATGTCTACATTGAGAAACCAGATGGATTTGAATTGACTAAGGACACAAACATGGTATGCAAACTTTAAAATGCATTGTATGGTTTGAAGCAAGCCTCTAGAGCATGGTATGAAATATTACACTCTTATCTCATTCAAACTAGTTTCAATAGGACTTATGATGATAGTAATGTTTACTTAAAGGTTGAAGGTGAAAATATATCAATTGTTGAAGTCTTTGCTAATGACATAATTTTGGTGGTGATGATGAGATGAGTATGTCTTTTGTTGATGAGATGAAAAAAAATTTGAAATGTCAATGATAGGGGAAATCAAATTCTTCATAGGTTGTAGGTGTCACAGTTAGATAATGGAATATACATATGTCAATCTAAATCTGTGAAGGAGGTGTTGAAGACTTTTGTCATGGTAGATTCTAAAATGGTTGGTACCCCTATGATTACAATTTTTAAACTATCCAATGATGATGAATCCAAATCTGTTGATGTCACTTTATATAGGTCCATGATAAAAAAGATACATTATGTTGTACCTAGAAGACTAGATATTAAAAAAGTAGTTGGCACAGTTGCAAGGTTTCAGTCAAATACAAAGGAGTCACACATGGTTGTAGTGAATAGAATCTTCAAATATTTGAAAGTCACTATGGATTATGGATTATGATATGATCATAAATGTGATTTTTTGCCAAGTTTTTTACTGATCATAATTGGGTTGGTCGAAAGAGTACAAGTGGTGGTGCATTCTTTCTAGGTGGTAGGCTTGTGTCTTTGACTAACACAAAATATAATTAGATATCTCAATCTACACCTGAAGTAGAATATGTGGCAACAAATATCAATTGCACACAAGTAGCTTGGATGAAGCGAATCCTAGAAGGGATTAAGGAGAAGGTAACATAACCGGTGATAATTTATTGTGATAATACTAGTGCTATAAACATTTCCAAGAACCTAATTATGCACTCGAAGACCAAGAACATTTCTATTAAGTATCATTTCTTGAAAGAATAGGTGCAGGACAAAGTGGTGAGGTTGGAGTAAATTCCAACTAAACAAAAAATTGCAAATATCTATACCAAACTACTTCCTAAGGATACTTTTGAGTACCTTAGAGGTAAGTTGGGGGTCATGCCCCTACCTAAGAAAAATTAAGATGAAAATGTTGCATCAATCTAGTGGGTATTACTATTTTATTTTTAGTGGATTGATGTAAAGGGGACTAGTCCTTAGGGGGACTGGTCAGATAGATACATTATTGAGCATTATGGTGCCTTTGGCATTGTTGTTAAAGGGGAAGAAGAACTAAGAGAATGATTACCAAGTAAAGGGAAGAATAATAGAGTAGAAAAAGAGGAGATGAACTATGAAGAGCAGATAAATAAGGAGAGAGAAGCTAATGTTTCTATTTGTTGGTGTGTTTCCATCAGATGAAGATGAAGACAAAGTGTTGTGGTTCAAGAACATGTTTGGTATTGCTTGGCATGTTTCCATCAATGCAAAATGGGGAGATTGTTGACATAACTGATGCAAGTGAGATGAGTAAGTATGTTGATGGCTTGTTGATGTGTTTTGTCAGTTATGTTGTTGTCATTAATGTCAACTTAGGTGTTCTTGGTTGACTATGTTCGTGGTGTACCAATTCATGATGGAGAAGATTAATTGAGAGTTATGTTGTGAATTATGGTGTGTGATTTGGCACATAGATTCTATAGGTGTGTACAATGCTATATGTATGATCGCATATGTGTATGATGAGTTTTATGCAAGTTACAAATAGTTTGGTGAAGATAGGGAATTGGTTTAGCAGTGAAGGAACATAGAAGAAACATTTGATCAATATGTGCAACAGGAATGGAATCAGGTGTTGCGATCAAAGGTGTGTGAACTTGATGATATTATTGCATTTCTTTTGCAATCACATCAATATTGGTGATTGGTGGAAAAAGTTACAAGATTCTGAAGTTCAAACAATGAAGAAGGGAAAGAACATTGAAGAAGGGAAAGAACATTGAAGAACAATGGATTAGATCCTTGGCCGGTGATGGCGGATCGGTTTGTGAAGATGGTTAAATATTCCAGATTATGTGATAATGTATTTAAGATTACGTGGAATGTTAGGTTTGATTCTTATTGGTTTATTTGATTGATAATTCATGAAGAGGTGCATGAACCTAATGAATTGTAATATGTTTGACTTTTCTATGTCAAATCAATTATGCGATGGATCTGGTGGCCGACATGAAGTAAAAATTATAATTTTTAATTGGTAACATCTTTAGGGTTTAAGGATTGAGTGGGAATGATTTGTAATGATGAAATTCAAATGTAATTTGGGTCATGGCTGACCTAGTTAGTGAAATATGAATTTATATTCCAATTAGTTGTATTTGCAAGTGTGGAGATCGTGAATGGTCTGTGTGGCCAAGCCAATAGTTGATTTTTTGAAAGAAGAAGTTGAAGTTAAAGTTGAGCTTAATTAGATCTATACAAGAAAATAATTGGACCAAATCATATTGTTTTTTCTCCCTAACAGTTGTAGTAGGTCAAAATCCCTTAACTGGGTAGATACTAACAAATCTTCTTTAAAAATACTTTAACAGGGTGACACTTTAGCTAGTGTCTGAAGTGTTAGATAACTAAGAGGGGGGTCAAATAGTTAAGTCCAGTTATCCTATGGTCCCAAATACTCTTATATGTATAAAAATAATTTCAACAAATAAGCTAAATAGCTCAGTATAACGTGTTTGTGCCTTTTTGATTCAATAACCGACTGTTAGATAAATTATCTAGTATATATGCTGATCAAAACATTTAATGTAATGTGTAAAGTATAATAAAAAATCATCACATGCATACACATTTAACACTTGATTTTTAATGTGGAAATCCTGTTAGGGGAAAAATCACCTAGGACCAGTACCCAAAATAATTTCACTCTTCTAAAGCAAGCTCGGTTAAGAGCCAACCCTGTTAAAGGTTACAAAACACACTGTAAGGTGTGACCTTGTTAGAGAATTTATCACTAATAGTTCTCTATGACCATACAATCACTTGGGTCAACAAGAAAATAATCAACATTCATTGAACGTCATAAAGAAATAAATAAAGACTGTTAAGTCCCACTCGGTTAAGGGATTTTGTCTATAGAAATGGTTAGAATGCAACAATAAATGATCTTATTCAAATTCAAATTCCTTTGAAGATATTCAGATATATGCTAAGCTCAATATACCTCTAGCCATCATAATCTCTTCAATTCCCTTTTATCCTCCAACTTTGTTATGCTTGGTTATCTCCTTTGTGACGTTTGATGTAGTGTGCAGAATTGCTTGGTTCTTACTTTAACTTGTCTAACCAACTTCACATGAATACGATCTTCTCCTCTAATGCATACATAATTTTTAATCTCTTGTCTCCTTATAGAGACATGATGAACCATTTTCTTCTCAGCCATATATTTTGCCTTTTAATCTCTATTGTTGATTTTGCCTCTTTAACCTTCCTTAGAACTTGTTCCTTAAACACATTTCAAATCTTCATCATCTAATCTTCCTTGAATTTTTTCAAGCGTAGATATTCATAACAAACTTTATCTTTATCCTTGGAATCATCCCAATTCGTCCAACTCATCATCTTAAGTTGACAATCACATGTTCCACAATATTTATTTCACTTGGTCAATACTATGTCGATGATTTCCTACTTGGTTAATACTATACTCGGTATACACTACACTTGCTCAGTGTACATTGTATCTACTTAGTGTATACTAAGTTCTTTATTTATGGACCACATAAACTTGTACATTCTTGATCTTCAATACATAATAGAATCATGTAATACAATCAAATCACTATCATAATGTCATAGACTCATCAATAAGTTACCCAATGAATACCATAATCATATCTTACTCATACATCTCATTTTCATGTTAATATCTCATCCCTTCACTATTATTACCTTCTTCAGATGTTTGCAACTATCATGATAATTACAGTCAAAACTTGCTTGACATCAATGACAATATAATAACTGATCTAATATCTTACATATACTTTAGTAGCTTAGTGATCATCTTTATATAGTCTATTCTATTCTTATTCTCCAAGTAGTTAATCAATTGTAGTCTAACAATATCTCCCTTTGGCATTGATGGCAACATAAACATAATATGAAATATTCCATAGAATACCAAACATCTTAAGTGTCTACAAATTTTTCTTTGAGCTATCCCTTAGCTTATGTATTTAATATGTTTAATCACTACACACTCTTCCTTTCGGTTAGCTTCATTCCTAACTGATATCCATCTCTTCATCTCATGATCATAGCTCCCTATAAATCTTCAATCTGAATATTTCATGACCATCTCTCCCTTTGACAACAATGCCAAAAGTAATCAGGTCTTCAATAGCCAAATAAATATCTCTGTTGTTCAATTTAGACTCCTATACCTTGCATGTACAAATATGCAATGTCAGTTTGTCTTCCATATTCTTCAAAACCTTAGGAATCCCAAAGTGTGAACATCATGCATCGACATCATTAGATCTTATGTGAAAGTGCAAGTTGATGCAACCCCATATCACCTTAATGACTGTTAGACAGGGGATGGACCCCTAGTCTACTTCTCTAGTATTCAAATGTGTCCTTCGGTAAGGGTTTTGTGAATATATCAACAAGTTTCTCCTGTGACTTCACATATTCCAATTTGAGCTATTTTTCCTGAACTTGCTCCCTTAAGTAGTGATACTTAAAGATATGTGCTTTGTCTTTGCACATCACTAAATTCTTCAAAATGTTAATAGTACTTGTATTATCACAAAAATTTATCACTGGATCAATGATTTCTTCATTCATACCTTCCAACAATTGTTGTATCCATGCAATATTTGAACAATTAGTAGCAACAACTACATATTCAGCTTCAACAATGGACTAAGAAATTCATCCTTGTTTCTTTCTTATCCATGTTACTAATCTTTCTCCTAAAAAGAATGCTCCACCAGTATTGCTTTTTCTATCATCAATATTTCTAGCCCAATAAACATCAATATAAACTCTGAGTTCAAAATTTCCTTCTTTCTTATACCACATTCCATAATTTTTAGTGTTCTTCAAATATCTCAAAATTCTTTTCACAACAGTCATGTGTGACTCTTTAGGATTGGTAGAAAATCTAGCCACAATTTCAACATGTACAATATCTAGTCTACTATGCACAAAATACATCAATTTTCCAATCATAGATTTGTATAAGGTTTGATTTACCTCGGTTGGCTTTTCATCCTTGGTTAGCTTTCATCTAGTTACCATAGGTGTACCAATTGGGTTTGAATCTTCCATACCGAATGTCTTCAAGACTTCTTTAATGTACTTTATTTGTGTGATATAGATGTCGTCCTTCAGTTGTTGTATTTACAAACCAAGAAATAATTTGATCTCTCCAAACATCGACATTTCAAACTCTTTTCTCATTTCATTAGCAAAACACTTACATAAAGTATCATGGCCTCCAAATATTATATCATCAACAAAAATTTCAGCAATAAGAATCTTATCATCAGTTTCACTTTACAAATACAAATTTATGTTATCACTTGTTCTAACAAATCCAATTCAAACCATGCTCTCGGTGCTTGCTTCACTTCATATAATTCCGTGCAACTTACATACTATGTTCTTCTAATTAGAATCCACAAAACCTTCAGGTTGTTCAATGTATACCTCTTCTTCAAGTATCCCATTCAGAAATGTAGATATCACATCCATCTGATATACTTTAAATCCTTTATAAGAAGCATATGTGAGTAGTATTCTTACCCCTTCAAGTCTAGCAATGGGTGCAAAATTTTCTCCATAGTCAATTCCTTCTTCTTTTGCATAACCTTCGCAAACTAGTCTTGCTTTGTTCCTTGTTACATCTCCATTCTCATTCAATTTGTTTATGAATATCTATTTCGTACCAATCACATTTTTGTCTTTAGGTCTCAGTACCAATGTCCATGTCTTGTTTTTCTATATTTTCTCAATCTATTCATCCATTTCCCTAATCTAATCATCATTTGCCAATGCATCTTTAATAGTTTTAGGTTCAAATTCACAAACCAAACATGCATTATTCCTTAACTTACTTCTTGTAATCAATCTTGCTCCTTTGTCTCCAATTATCTGATCTTGCGGATGGTGTCTTCTTACATACTTTGCTAGTATAGGCTCAGATCTATGTAAACAAATCTACCATAGTCTTCTAGTTCTTTCTTACTTTATTCATCATTCTTTTCTGAAAACTCATCAACTCTCACATTTTCACTTTCAATAATCTTTTTAGTAGCCTTGTTCAAACATTTATAAGCCTTACTTTTACTAGAGTAACCTAGAAATATGCCCTCATCACCTTTAGAGTCAAATTTTCCATTTCTATCATCTTTCTAGAATGTAACATCTACTTCCAAATATTCTAAAATAACTCACATTATGTGTATAACCATATCATAGCTCATAAAGTGTCTTGTTTGATTCTTTCTTTAGTTGTACTCAATTTAGTGTATAAACAATAGTACTAACAACTTCTCTCCAGTAAATTTGTGCAACATATTTTTCAATCATCAATGTTCTAGCACAATCAACAATTGATCTATTTCTCCTTTCATCAATCCCATTCCCCTAAGGTGTCCTTGATGTAGACACATGTCTCTTTATTCCATGCTCATTAAAAAAATTAGTGAACTCATAAAAAATGAATTCACCTCCTCTATCTGACCTCAAGCATTTCAGTTGCTTACCATTTTCTTTTTCCACTTTTGCTTTGTACCACTTAAACATTTTTAAAGCTTCTAATTTTTATTTTAAGAACATGACAATCATCATCCTAGAGAAATCATCAACAAATAAGATAAAATATCTATGTCCATAATAACTTTGAGTTTTCATTGGACCACATAAGTCAACGTGAACTAACTCAAGAATAACATTATATGAGTAATGTTTTCTCTTGAAACTAGACTTTGACATTTTACCCATTTGACATTGTTTTCACATTGCATGGTCATGCTTAGATATACTCGGTAAACCTCTCACTTTTCTTTTCTTACTGATCTTAACCATGTTGTAAAAGTTCACATGACATAACCTGTTGTGCCATAACCAAACATCTTCATTTTTAGCCAACAAACAAGAAGTTTCAGCATTATCCAAAAAAAATAAGTTACTTTTTGATTGTTCACAAGTACCGATCAGTTTTCCAGCCTCATCATAGATCTTTACTTTTCTTTTCTCAAATGCAACTCGGTGACCTATATTATTTAGTTGTGCTATACTCAACAAATTATAGTTAAGTCCTTTCACCCAATAAGCATTTTCCAACCCGATCTTATTGTTCAGCAATATAGATCCTTTACCTTTCACTTGACAAGGTGTATCATTTCCCATTTTCACAGATCCACAATTATAATGTTCAAGATATTCAAATTTTTCTTCATCACCAGTCATATGATGTGTGAAACCACTATCAATAATCCAAGTATCATTTTTTCTAACTTTAGAAATAAGTTCCTTTTCTAACTAGGTAGCATGCATTTTTACTTTTATCTATGTAGTCTCGATTACCTCTCTTTCAGTTACTTCTTTAATCTTGGTAATCTCTTCTGTCATTCTTCCTTTCATTTGATCTTTCACTTGTTCTCTCATCATCTTTCTTGTTAGGATATCTTGCATCAATAAGACCGATCTCTTTACATTTAAAACATACCAATGACATCTTACCTCTATATCTTCCTTTGCCTTTTGGTATCCTTCTATCCATTAACGCTTCAAGTTCATCAAGCTCATCTTCTTCAATTTCACTATCACTTTCATTTATTATCATATGTCTATTGCTTGATCTTCCAATATTCAGAGATGATAAAATTGAAGGTTCTACCATAGGTAAAATACTGTTATCATAGTTGTTAAGCTCAAATTTAGTCAATCTACCAATTAGACTATCAAGAGAAATATCATTACTAGAAACTGCTCTCATTTCATGTATTGCAAAGAATCTAATAACATAGGCAAAAAATAGTGTTACGAGAATTCTACTTACCATGGTGTCTTCTTCAATAATTCCACCTACTCCTCAGATAGAATTCACCACTTCCTTGACTCGGTTGTTGTACTGAGTAATGTTTCACCTTCTTTCATCTTCATGTCGTCAAAATTTGCTCTTGAACTTTCTTCTTTTGCCATGTTGAGAAATTATCTTTGTTCAGCTTCAACACCTCTCTCTTATACGTCTTGTGATCTTTAACTTAAGTCCTTCAAACTTCTTCCTTCAAGTACTCTAGCTCTGATACCAATTGTTAGATAACTGAGAGGGAGGGGGGGGGGTGAATTAGTTAAGTCCAACTATCTTATAGTCCCAAATACTCTCAGATGTATAAAACCAATTTCAATAAATAAACTAAACAACTTGGTAAAACTTGTATGTGCCTTTTTGATTCAATAACTAACTATTAGATAAATCATCTAATATATATACCAATCAAACCATTTAATGTAATGTGTAAAGTAACATAAAAAAATCATCACATGCATACACATTTAACACTTGATTTTTAATGTGGAAACCCTATTAGGGAAAGTGTAATGCCCTGCCAGGGAACCCAAGAGAAACTAGCCTATAACTTGCCACTAAGTTTGGTGTACATTTTTTTTTTTAAAGTTAACATACAAGATACAAAATAGTGTGGAAGCAATTACCATTTACTCACATTGAACTAATCAACCAAAACAGATTACAAATCCCAAGGGTTCCTTGACGTAGAATTACTTAAGAACAAATAAAACAACTAAAGAAAGATAACAAAAGATTCCATATCATAAATGATACAATAATCAAACTTACAACAATATATACAATCCCCATGGAAATCCATGATAACTAATACACTGACATCCACTGCACATGTCGCAGGGTATGTAATAATAAATCTAACATAAAAGTACAATGTCCATATTAGGTATCACATGCGATACACTAATATAGGATTACATAAATGAAGATAAGATAAGAAACCAACAATGAAGAAACAATGAAGAACCATATAGGCATCCAACTGTAGAAGTATCATCAGCACTGGCACTAGGACATTGAATCTCAAATGGCAAAGAATCACTACCACCCATCCGTGTAGAACCACAAAGGTCTACCCCACCGTGCTGAGGAGATAACCACAAACCCCAATCGGATGACCAAAACCAAACAAGGATAGAACCACTGAGCAAGGAATCCTGAAAGCTCTCTACTCAAGGTACACAACAATAAAGTGAAAGGGTGGAACACACTAATCCAGAGGCATAAACAAAAAACTCAGGAGATGACTTAAGCTACATGCTATGGGAGTGTCATCACATGTCTAACTACTCGAGTACCCTGGACTGATCACAAAGGACCCCGGACTCTCAAGCATTGAGTTACCCTAGAATTGACCACTCTAGGCCTCGGAACCTCAAACAATCCATGTGGGATTAGAATACTCTCTCTCAGATATGAGAAATTCTAATCATAACCACACTCTAACTTATCTTTTAAAATGATCTATAAAGTTTTAATTACTAAGTTATCACTTAATTACATAACCTACAATAGGTTACCCAGGTGCTGACCACTTTGGGCCCCGGCCCCTATTGCAAGCCACTCCCCTAAGATGCACTTAATCAATCTCCCCTAGGCTCATAATCACATAAGTACCCAACAGGCACATAACTAGGTAATCCTAGATGCAGTTCCACACACAGAAACTGAAATGATTACACAGATACCAAAACTAGATAACAACCAACAAGAGCCCATAAGATCAAATCAGGAATGATAATCAAAATAAACACACACATAAACATGATACTAAAATAAGTACAAATGACAAACATTCCCGGCCTCTGTATCCCCTAGGCCACTCTAATGCCCAATATCACAATAAGTACAAGAATACAGTTCAGAACAAGAAGTCAACACTCACATTTTAAGGAACTTAAAACTGAACCATAATCAACCTAATTGAAACCAAGCATGGACGTACATTAACCGATAAAAGACACTTTCATAACATTACTAAGATGCCATAATTAAGAGAATATTCCCTATTACATTCTAGAATTTCAATAGAAAAATTACCCAATTTTGGTATAAACATAAACATTTAACAACTAATTGTCTTTACATCCAAGAACATCACACTAATTTTATTACCACAATAAAATAACCTAATTTAGATTTATCGTAAAACATTGAATCTCATTTGTTATAAAAAGTCAATTACAATAAAAGTTTAATCGTAAACTAAATAGCATATCATAAATAAATTATCACAAAAATAAATTATTTTAATCATAAAATAATTTAATATGAAATAAAATAATTATAATGAAAATTAATATAATCATAAAATAATTATATTAACATAAAACATATATACTAAATTCTAAATTAACTAAACTTAATAACAATAAAAAATACTAAATTTAATTCTAATTAAAAACTAATAAAACAAATTAACTAATCATAAAAATTAACTAACATAAAATTTAAACTAATTAAAAAAAACAAGTCAAAACTTAAGGGGGGCCCGCGGCACTATCCCCCACGGTAGTACTTGGTACTATCGCTGCAGTCCTTTGGGGACTGCGCATGGCAGTGCCCAGGCCTGCCGTGACAGTCCTTTTGGGATTGCTCACGGTACCCTTGGGTGCCGCGAGGAGGATGGGTAGGGGACAGGTAGTCCCCACCCACCTCAACTTAAATTTTTTAAATATTTTTTTTAAAACAAAATTTCATTTATATATTTTTCTATGAAATTCCATTTTAATTTATTTGTTTTATTTAAATTAAATCAATTCTAAAGCACTTAAAATATATATTCAAGAATATATATATATATTAACAAGAATATTTTCTCAAAACAAAATAAAATCAGTAATAGTATATATATATACTTTAATCAGGATATAATTTTATCAAATTTATAATCAGATATTTATGAGAAAGCATATGTATTCCTTAGACAATGACAACTGTTTGACTCTTATTCAAATCATGCCACAATGCTAATCTCTTTGACTGGTGTATATTTTTTAATTTACTGAACATATTTCCAGCAAGCAATAATTTAACCAGAATAGACATTTTTACTAAAATCGGGTTTTTTTTTCAATAGGAATTTATTTCATCATTCCCTATAGTCATACTATAGAACAGATTTAATATTTCAATATGTAGGAGAACCATAAACAATTATTCAATGAAATTTTGCCAGAGTAACACTACAATGCCAAGTAATAATAAAATACAGAAATCAACTACACTAGGGTTTCTGAATACCCAGATCTAATATAAACAAAGATCTACCAAATAGAAAACATAGAAAGCTATTAAAACACAGAAAGATAAACAGATGTGGAAACATATTTGACAAACAAATCCAAAGCCTACCTCAGATCCAATGCCACAAACGGATTAAAAATGGAAACCCCTATAGATCTAAGAACCAAATTCTCTCCAAATTCAAATACAACCTGCAGATTCTGAAAGCTAATTTGCAACTAGGTGCCCAATCCAGATGCACAGAGAAATTCAAATCATCCAACAACCACAACAATCCACAATTCCTCAAAATGCCAAACACACAAGCCTTCTCCAAAATTCCTCTCCAATACCTATCTCCCTCAAAATGAATGCAAAAATCTCCTAATAGGAATTCAATTCCAAAATCCAAGCAATCACAGAAGACAACTCAACAGCTAACTCAGAGTTCAACTCAAATCAGAAAAGTGACTCATAAGACAACTCCTAATCCAACTCCAATTCCAAAATTGAAAGAAATTACAATTAATTAATTTTAAAAAAATATCTTTTAAATGCACAACTCAACTTGTCTATTGAAAACTAGTTGTCTTTTTGAAAACAAACACCTTTTTCCAATTTGCACATGTTATAAATTAAATTCATTTATTAAATAAATTAAATAATCAATGCATCACAAATTTCATGCAACTAATTATTTAATTATTTAATAATATAAACAAGCATAATTCTAAACATTTACCATTTGAGCACATGTTAATAATTAAAACCAAATTAAATAAATTAAATATTTATTACATCCTAAAGCATGCATTTAAATATTCAATTTATTTAATAATGCACTCAACATAAATAATCCTTATTACAATTACATAATCAAATAATTTCAATAAATCAAATAATTGACTTTAGATAATTTCCAAATTAAACATAGGAACATAATTAAATTACTAAATTCAACTATAGTCATAACATAGATAATCATATAAAATCTCCTAAATAATCATAAATCAACTGAATCAAAAGCAATAAAATCAAGCATAGTAAATCAATAGAACTGAAAACATGCACAGACTCAAGAACGGGATCCACGAATTCCTGCCAACCAAGTGAATTCGGGTAAGGTAGTCAAATAGACACTTGTCCAATTCTAGGAAAATTGGCTAGGGTTAGGGTTTGGGTCTGTGAATTATCTCCCCTCTTTACCATTGAGATGAATATTTGTGGGCATGCTCACTCCTGCCAATTCAGGGAAGATGATGCCCTATACCTGCGAACCTGTCATCAGAAGACAAAGCATGTACACACAATATATAACAGACAATGATAGGGTACGGTCGGACATGTGGATCTTGACTATGTGAGTAACTACGCCTCCGTCCTCTACCACACAAGCACATCAAATAGATACAGACACATAATCACCATACACATGCAAGTATGGGGTAAGTACATCGTATACAATATAAAACATGTAATCTAACATCATGAAACATCATCATCTAATCTATGCATACACTTGATAAACATATAATAATAATCCACATCATCATTAATGAAACAATAATCGATCACATGGAAAGTGACCTAAAAGAATTCGGTCATACATCTGCAACATAAAGCAAACTAAAAAGCATCCTACAGGCGGGTACTACAGGAAAAACCACCTGGGACCGGTACCTAAAATAATTTCACTCTTCTGAAGTGAGCTCAGTTAAGAGCCAACCTTATTAAAGGTTACAAAACACACTGTAAGGTGTGACCTTGTTAGAGGATTTATTGCTAATAATTCTTTGTGACCATACATTCACTTGGGTCAATGAGAAAACTATCAACATTAATTAAATATCATAAAGAAATAAATAAAGACTGTTAAGTCCCACTCGGTTAAGAGATTTCTTCTGTAGCAATGGTTAGAATTCAATAATAAATGATCTGATTCAAATACAACTTCCTTTGAAAATATTTAGATCTATGCTAAGCTCAATATACCTCTAGCCATCATAATCTCTTCAATTTCCTTTTATCCTCCAACTCTGTTATGCTTGATTATCTCCTTTTTTACACTCGGTGTAGTTTGCAGAATTGCTCAGTTCTTACTTTAACCTGTTTGACAAAATTCACATGAATACAATATTCTCCTCATACACATACATCATTTTGAATCTCTTGTCTCCTTATATAGACATGATAAACTATTTTCTTCTCAACCATAGATTTTGCCTCTTAATCTCCATCGTTGATTTTTCCTCTTTAACCTTCCTCGAAACTTTTTCCTTAAACATGTTTCAATCTTCATCATTCGATCTTCCTTGAATTTTGTCAGTCATAGATCTTTAGAACAAAATTTACCTTTATCATCAAAATCATCCCAATTCATCCAACTCATCATCTTAAGTCGACAATCACATGCTCCACAATATTTCTTTCACTCATTCAATACCATGATATGTCAGTGACTTCCTGCTTGGTTAATACTGTACTCGGTATACACTACACCTACTCGATGTACACTGTATTTACTCGGTGTCTACTAAGTTCTTCATTTACCAACCACATAAACTTGTACATTATTGATCTTCAATATATAACAAAATCATGTAATACAATCAAATCACTATCATAATATTATAGACTCATCAATAAGTTACCCAATTAATACCATAATCATATCTTACTCATACATCTCATTTTCATGTTAATATCTCATTCCTTCACCATTATTACCTTCTTTAGATGTTTGCAACTATCATGATAAGTATAGTCAAAACTTGGTTGACATCAATGACAATATAATAGTTGATCTAATGTCTCACATATATTTTAGTAGTCCGGTGATAATATTTACATACTTCATTTTGTTCTCCAAGTAGTTAACTAGTTGTAGTCTAACATGAAGTCCTCTCACAAGGCTACTCTTAACCAGGTAAATCTCCTAATAGGGCTAGAGGTAAATCCATTAATTGGGTAGCTCCTAATAGGGTATGTTCTAACCAAACTTTATTGTAAGCTTTTAACAAGGCTAAGATTTTAACTGGGCATGCTCTAGAAGAGTGCATTTTTCTTAGTGGGTGCCATCCCCACCATGGTTTTTCCCAAGTTGGGTTTCCATGATAAAAATACTGGTGTTATGTGTTGAATTTGTGTGGATGCTTATTTCTTGGTGTATGTTTTATCACAAGTAAAGGTTACCTATTGCATGCATGTGGTAAGGATTTGAAGGATAAGTTTTATCAGATTAGATTTGTGTTTATTGGTAGATTATTGATTCAACCCCCCTCATAGTAATCTTAGGGCCTAATTATTCTAACAGAAGATGCTTGATTCCTTCCTTCGTGCCATTTCATCCATTGTCTTCCAAAAATATAAAAAATACAAAAAAGGAAAAAAATGGATACCTTGGTGAAAACCTAGGAAATAGGCGCCTTGTGTTAAAAAAATAAATAAAATAAAGAGAAATAATTCATCCTATGGTGAAATTTGTGGCATCTTAAGCAAGTAGCATGATGAAAACCTAGCAAACAAGCATCATGTGTAATCCATTACCCTCTACACTTGGGGGAAAGTTTCATTCATGCAATCCTACCTATCACATCCTTCATGATCCCGCATCCATCCCTACCCATTTTTTCATCTTTGATCTTAACAAGGCTTCATGCATCCTTTTCGATTCACTTTCTCCATACCCTACAATACAAATTCTTTGTCTTTTCCATCTGTTACTGTATAAGGTAAAATGTGGATGAGGTCCTAGAACAATGGTTTGCTCATAAAAGAGACCCCAAAGCCAATATTTTACACTTACATGAATTTGTATTGATATAGAAAGTAAATGTAGATGATTAATATTGAAATTAAAAAATAAAGGTACTTACCTCTGAAAAAGAATCAACCGAAAACCGTGTTAAATGATCTCAAAAACTGTTGATTCTAGCGTTTTAAACCGAAACTGTGAGATCTACAAAACCCAACAATCTTTTTCTGAGATGAGATCAGCTCGACTTTGACCCTCATAAAAGGTCAAAGGCTACATTTTTATTCTAAAGGTCAATTTTGACTTTGTTCCTAGATCTCCAAAGTTCACCGAAAAGGGTATCCAAATCTGCTCTCAGATCCAAAATTTTGCACCTGTACCTGCAAGAAAAATGGTTTTTT
This sequence comes from Chamaecyparis obtusa, assembly GCA_027943335.1. Taxonomy (NCBI): domain Eukaryota; kingdom Viridiplantae; phylum Streptophyta; class Pinopsida; order Cupressales; family Cupressaceae; genus Chamaecyparis; species Chamaecyparis obtusa. Next base: position 363,491 of record BSBK01006768.1, on the reverse strand, counting down.
TTTTGTTGGGGGGGAGGGTTTGCCTTAGTCAAACCCCAATTTAGGAATTAACCTTGAAATTGAATTTAAATTGTTGGAATAAACAAAGTAAATGGAACAATTCACCTTGCTTGAGTTGAAACCCTTGTGGAGGATTCGAATCTTTGAATCCACAAGAATGGATGAATGTAGAATCAAATGTAGGATGTCTCCAATCAATTTTCTTTAGCTCTTCAACACAAATCTTGAATGGATCTTGAATTAGGAAGAGGCTTGAATGGAAATGGAGGAATCTTCAACAAGAGAGCTCCATAGAGCTTGAATCCTTCAATGGCTACTAATGGATCTCCTTAATGAATTGGATCTTGAATGCTTGAAGCCTTGAATGCTTGATCTTCTTGCTTGCACTTGAGAGCTTGATCATGAAAGTGGATGGAGAAAATGAGAGAGGAAGGCTCCCTTTTATGGTGATCTAGGGCACAAGAGGGGCCTCATAGAAAATAATAATTAAGGGCCCATGGCACAAAACTCTAGAGAGGTGCACATGGAGAGGAAATTAAATTAAAGTCTTGACACAAAACTATAGGAGGGGACCACCCTTAATATAGAAATAAAATAATTATTTAAGAGCCTTATTACAAAATTTGAGGTAAGGCCAACCCCAAAGTTAATTTGAGCATTAGGCACAAAACTCGAGAAAGGGTAATCTCCAATAATAAATTATAAATTCTATACAAATATCAAGAAAGGTCCACCTCAAATATCAAGACAAGATTTTGATGAAACCCCAAAACCGGAAGCTAACCCCAAGGATCCCAGACCCTAGGGTCAAGGATGAGGTTGACCTTGACCTAGGTCAAGGTTGAGGTCATCCCTAACCTAGGTCAGGGTCGAGGTCGACCTTGACCTAAAAAGGTCGACCTTGACCCCGAGGTCAAGAATCTCAGGTTCATAGTATAGAATGCTAGGAAAATGTTGGGAAGAAGTGGAAAATGGGGTAGAACAAGGAAAAAATCTAGATCCAAGTCGAATATCCATTCAAGGCATTCAACGTGACCCCAAACCACTTACTCGGAGGGCTAAATGCTCTTATCATAGAAGTGCTTCTATTTTAAGATGATAAAATTACTTCTGTCATCCATTCATATTTCATACTACCTATCCCAAATCCCTTTCTTGGTCTTTATCAAAATTAAGGACATAAAAATGAAGAAAATATTTTCAATAAACTCTTGACATGTCCATCCCCATAGATCCCATGTCATTCAATACATCATGTCATTGCCTAAATAGCCACATATCTAATCCCTTATCTTGGGTAAACAAGTTATCCCATTGTGAGATAGTCCTTGCATCCAAATAAAATCTGATTCTATTCTTCACCTATCCATTGCCATCCCATCAACTCATTCATTCATTCATTCATCATGTTCCATGACTTTCTAGACATGAGCTAAATAAATACAATCATGTTTGAGAATAAATCCTGACATGTTCATTTCACCTCATTCAGTGATTTAAATTTTTTGAAAAAATACCAAAAAGACAACAATTTTTTTTATAAAAAAAAACAAAAACATAGCAATTTTTTTTGAAAAAATTAAAAAAATATTGAAAAAGTCTTTTAAAAAAATTCAAAAACAATAGAAAAGGTTCTGAAAAAATCTTTCAAATTTTTTAAGAAGACCTTCAAAAAGTTTTTTTTTAAACATTAGAAAAACATAAAACATTCATCTATGGCATCCATGTTTGGGGTGTCTATGATAAGGGCCTTCACTTATGTGATACGCCACACATACCTTAACTCCAAACATACAAACTCTATGGTGGATCAATTTTTTTTTCAAAAAGTCCTAAAAAAATTGTCAAAGACAACCAAAAAAATAAACAACTGAGAAAAACTTGCAATAAAACTCTTTCACATAAACCAATTCTCTAGCATTTTCAATAGGCATTGGATGATGTCATACAACAAGTCTGAGCTTCAAAAGAACTAAGTCAAAATAGTCAAACTAGTCAACATTTCCTCATCTAAAATGACCAAACTATCTCATCTAGCAAACCCAACAAAATAGCAAAGCATTCTATAAAAAATCATGTTGTCTTAGATAAGGGAAGGAAAACTCAAAATTAGATGGAGGAGTCTTAGATGGGTTACCTTTTTACTTGAAATCAAATAGCATCAACAATACATCAAAATTCAAATGTCCAAACTACTACAACAACATAGACACATGATTAGTAGAACTACAACTTGTTGAGTCAAGTCAATCTTATTATGTCTTGATTTTTGCAAGTCGTGTTCTTATGCATCTCTAGGATATCCACAAGTGATTAGAGATGTTGTGATGGTTCATGACTTATTTTTCTTTGTCTGTTGTTTGTGGAGTGTTGGCCATAAGTCTTAAAAGAGTATTTTTGGTATTTGTGGTAAGTGCCTTCACATCCACATACAATATCCAAATGCAAAAAATTACAATGGATACTTTGGTTGTGATGCACTGTACATACCTTGATTGTAAACACATGACCTAAATGGATTGACCCACATCCTTGTCTATTTAGAGTGCCTGTTAAAATGCAAAAGGATAATCATACCTAGATCATTCATATCTTGGTAGGGTGGTATCCATTATTACTATAATAAAGTGGCTTAATGATGAAAAATAAAGAGCTCAAATTTAGTTGGAATTCAAACATGGTCAAAAGAATTTAAGGGTTTCAATCAGGATTCATCTTCATTCTCTCCCCTTCTAATATTCTATCAATGCATTCTAACATTCTATCGGTCAATCAATATATCTATCAAAATGGTCAAATCAATTTTTAAATTAGTCAAATCAACTGGTCAATCATTCAATTATCATTTGTCTTATACAAGACATGTCTTTCCTAAAATTAGACAAATCATCAACCTTATACAGGGTATGTCTTCCTTGAAACTAGATATTATCGCTAGTCTTATACAGGATGGGTCTTTCTTGAAATAGATATGATTCTTATCAACAATTCCTATGTCCCATGTCAATTTAATTGTCATCACAACCTTCCAAGACTCTTCACTTCTTACTAACTATTCTTCTATTTCATCATTTCATCCAACATTCATCATTTTCTTTTAAGAGATCATTCATGCCTTTCTTGCATCAACAATCTCTCAAGGGGGCATCATTTACCTTAATGTTACATTGTTCCCACTAGGGCATACCAAAGCATAATTTTTATTTTTCTTTGAAACAATGCCTAAAAAGCATCATATCAAAGAGGGGCAAAATGTAGACACTTAAAAATTGCCTATTTCTCTAATGCAATGACATTACTAACATTCTTCTTTAATTTATTTTATAATCTTTATTATTCAATAAATTGTATCTTTCTACCATATTCTAAAATTAAAATAATCATTTACCTTTAATTTCATAATTAAGTGATTTTAATTAATTACTTTAATTATTGAACGTCTAATCACCATTTCATCAATTATTCATGTATAAAGTAATTAAATAACTAAACATTATTTATCTATTCCCTATCTCATTATAATTAATTAAATAATCACATTTAATTAATATTCCTTCTTTATTATTATTATATTTATGTAATTATTAAATCAAATCTCTCTCACAATTAAATAATTTATATTTATTTAATTACAACTAACCATTCCTCTCATAAATAAATAAGTAATTATTTATCTATTTATAAATATCTTCACATGTGCAAGTAAATAATTATTTTATTTATTTAAATCATAGTTATCCTCCTTAATCCTAACTCATGCTCACTTTGAGTTGCCTTCTCAATCACAACTCTTGACTCCACATTGATAATTTATCCCTCGGTAATTAGTTAACTACTCAATCTATTTCAATCTCATATTCCACCTCTTTAGTCAATCCTCCAATCAAGGCAAACAAGTAGAGTTGTTCAACTCCTACTCACTCTGAGTTAACTCTTTCCTCTCATCATTTAATCCCCCAATCAAGGAAATCAAGAAAAGTTGAACTCCTACTCACTCTAATTTCAACTCCATAATCAAAGTCAATCGACCCATCAATAAAGGAATATTGATTGAAACCCCTAAAAAATCGTATAAATATAGAGCTAAATCTTTGATTTTGGTAACACCAAAGAAGGACTATTGGTTTTGTATATTCATGTTTTTGAATTGATTTCATTATGTTGACTGATTATGCTTGTTATTTTCATTATTTCCTCTCTTGATTTTTGGGGAATACTAATTGATTTAACAATCTCTTTGTGGTTGATATATTTGATGTTATTGCAAGTTTTCATAGATCCTATTATACCTGATTATAACAATATAGGGAGAAAAGTGAGATGAGGATAAGAAGTGTAACACACCCCACTTGTTTGTGGCCAACTCTACCTCGGAAGAGCCACAAAGGAATAGATCCTCTAAGAAAAGCCCCCAAGTTTTTGGACCAAGTAGATTAACACTACCAAAGTGATGTAGGAGTGCCAATTCAAGCAAAGATCCAAATGTCCAAGAGCTAGTAAAGAAGATACAAGTTTCTTTAAGACTAAGGTTTGGAAATTAACTAGGAAAGAAGGAAAGATGCTAAATCTAATTAAATATGATAGATCTAAAAGGTAAATACACAAATTAAATAATGTAAATTGAAAACTCACCTTTAGAATCCAAGTCCAATTCATATTTTTATTTCTACACTCAGAACTACTCAAAACAACAAAGAAAATTGGATCCAACCCTGAAACTATGAGATGAAAAAAATCTAGAAATCCTTTTGCTCTAGGACTAGGCCATTTTTTCAAGTCTATGCCAACTTGGGGTTGGCCTAAATCTAGGACTAGGCCAAACTTTGGCCTAGACCTTCTCTATTGAACTCTCTATCTCCAGATCTGTGACTATGTCCTATTCTAGAACTTCTAAAAAATGGATCTAAAAATCCTGAAAACTTGATCCTGCAAGAAAAATGGTTTCGTTTAATTTTTGAGGGGCTTGCCTTGGTCAAGCCTCAGCTGAGGAATAAAAATTAAATTTAAATATAAAATTATGTATGTAAAAAGTAAAACAAATGTATGAAATCACCTTACTTTTGTAGAAAACCTTGAGGAGGATTCAGATCCATATTCCCCAAGGATGAAGCAGTACTCCAATGTAATTAAATATTTTAGAAGAGTAGGATGTATCTATAAAATTAAATAGATCCACCTCACCAATTCCATAGATCAATTGATGTATATGTACTCATGTACTCAAATTGGGTATGGCAGAATGAAGAATGAAGAAGCCCATCCTTGATTGCCAACTCCGCTATCATCAAGGAAGGAAGCTAGATCTTGAAAGGTGGATAAAAGAACCTGAAAGATGGATGAAAAGGACTCCAATGAACCCCTTAAAAGCTCCTTTAAATCTCCTAGAATGTAAGAGATATCTTATTTTTGAAGTCTTGAAGTGTTATAAAATGATATCCTTGAATGCTCCAAAAATGTGTATGAATGCTTGTAGAATGCACTTGAATGCAATATGAAGGCTTGTATGCATATGTGATTTAATGTTAGTACTTTTGTATCTATCAAATTAAGAGGGAAGGCCTCTATTTATATCTATTTAATCTCTAAAATTGAAAAGGGTCGACCAGAATGTGGGAAGAAATTTGAAATTATGAAAGGGTCTGAGATCTCAAAGAGAGTGACCTAGAAGGTCAGGGCCAAAATTTGGCCTAGACCTAGAGGGAAAGGCCTTCCAAAATTTCCTCTGGGTCTCAAAAATTAATAAAAAGAAGTGGGGAAAGGGATAAAACAGAGCTCAAATTGGCATAAAAGCATATGCACATCCATGGATCTATACGAGGCATTTGAATTGAGTCAAAAGTATCAACTAAGGAGGGCTAAACATGATCTAACATGGGTGCTTCCCTTTTAAGATGATGCATTTAGCTCCCACTTTAGAAAGAATATGGTCTCAACAAAAATTCTTGGTAAATTAAAGAAAAAGGGATAAGATGATATCATCACGATGAAGGAGAAAAATAATCCATCAAGCCCCCAGTGAACTCAAGTCCTTGTTAACTCTGAAATCATAACAAGATAGATATCACTAACAAAAACATAACAAAAAATAAGTGTGATTAACTTGCCCAATAAGAAGTGTACATCCTACTATGAACCACACAAAGAGATGGATCTGCTAAAAAATATGGCATTGAATGGTCTAACAAGACTGTGTGCATGCTAGTCAAACCATTGAGGATTCACCCTTGAGAAAATTCTTTTCCAAAAGAGAAAAAACAAAAAAGAAATGATCCAAACCTAAGGACGTGTACATCCTTAAGGGATCAAAGAGAGAAACTGTAAAGGGATCAAACTTCTAGATTTTTTGCAATCCAAGAAGAGATCAAAAGAGAATCTAGTCTTTGGGATCATATAGTAATCCATAAAGGGATTCAATAAAGAAAAGTTGTCTATAAAAGTGAGTGTGTGTAAAAAGTGAGTAGAGTGTATGCCCCCATGTTAAAGCTATTACAAGCACCTTATCAGGAGAAATAGATTTATAAGAGCATACATTCACCCACTAGATACATTTCCACTATAAAATTCCCCCAAGTGAAGACAAATTAAGGAAAATAGGCACATAACATAAAGAGAATCATAAAAGAGATCTACTAAATCCAGGGTCAATATGATCATAAGATAATATATGAAATATTATGTGAAATAAAATGTCATCATTCCCCAAAGGAAGTATAACTACAACACAATTGAGGAAAAAAACATAAGAGTTATGAAGAAGAGTCTTTTTAGGCCACCATCATGGAGACCCAAAAAGATTTGGTGCTACCATGTTGCAAATCCCAAGCAAACTAAACAAAGGCACATTTATGAACAATAGCACATGTAAAACACATGTAACAATATATAGACAAAGAAATATACAAATAGAATAATGATTCAATATTTGTGATTCCTTTATCACCTTGCACCAATAGAGAAAAATGGGTTGTTTAAATAAATCTAAACAAACATATAGCAAACACAACACAAGGAATCACAAAACAACAATCAAGCACACAAAGAATACCATTCTAGAGAGGCTAATCAAGAACATTTCCATCCCCCCCATCTCGGTCTATATCATGTAGAGAAGGTGGGTAACTCACAAGAGGAGCAACATCCAATATAGTAGGAACAATAGCCAGTTCCAAACAAGGACCATTTTGAGGGTCACTGTGTTCGAGACTAAGAGTAATTGACAACTATTTTGAAAGCATGTTAGGAAAATCATGATCAATATCAAAAGTTTCATATTCATCATTATCACTATCATGTAAAGAATTATTAGTATCAATAGGATCATCAAGTGTATCTTCCTCATCAAGATTAATCACAATAGAATCCAAAATGTGAATAGAATCATCATGTTTATCCATTTTAACATTATTAAATTACTCCACAGGCTCAAGCATGTGCTGGTCAAAGGAAGGTAAGATGGTTTTGGAAGCATGCACATGTGACTTGAATTTATCTTGATGTTTCTTTTGGTGGTCATGGACATTTCAATTATGTTTGGTCTTATTAGGGATAGGTTGCAGAGTGGGATCAATCAACATTGAGTCTTTTTTTCTTTGTGAAGGGGGAACAAAAGGAACCACACTAGGTTGAGAGATAGGAGTAGGAGCTGAATGGAAGTTGAAGTGTTAGACAAAGGAGATAGAGGTGGTGTAGGCAAAAGACCACAAGTAAGATCAAGCTTAGACATACTTAACTCAATGATATTTCTATATTTATAGTCTTGATATGATCATAAAAGGTAATCAAGATGAGTCAGAGGTGTTGTAGGTAAGGAAGGCCAAAATAAGTCAAGGGAAACACAATCCCGAGGCATAGAAGGGTGATAGAGACTTTGGTTAATTGTCTTAATCTCACTATCAAGAGGAAATTTAATGTATTTGTGAACATGAGAAGCAATGGATTGCATGGAAGACAACCAAGGGAGACCAAGTTTCACTTTAAATTGATCTAAAGTAGGATGACAACAAAATTAATATCCACCACTTTATCAAAAATCTCAATATGCAAGGAGATGGAACCATGAGGTCTATAAAGGAAGCCATTACATGTCTGAATCTAAGCATCTTTTGTATCATAGAAATCACATTGTAAATTTTTATGAAAGATATGCTCTTCAGTGATAACATTCACCATAGAAATAGGACCAACAAGACAACCATAGGAAGGAGTCCTAGCAACCCTAGCGGCAATGTAAAGTAGACCATCACAAGCCTTAATGGTTTCAGAATGGTTAAAGGTAATAAAAGGCTCCCTACTACATTTAGGTTGAGGTTGACGTTTAGGTTGAGGTTGAGGGGGGGGTTCATGCTCCACTTGATTAACAACATGGATTTTTTCTTCTTTCAATGTTTCATCATAGACAATCTGCATAGAAGATGAAGAAGGTTGGGCAATAGTGTTGGTAGAATTGGAAGGTAAAGGATTGGTATAAATTTGAAGATTTTGGTTAGGAGGTGCTACAAATTTGTTTCCACTACTATCATCAGCATCAATAGATAAAGAATTACAATCAATCAAGTCTTGTATATTATTCGTTAAGGAATAATACCTCTCGATATCATGGCCAGGTTGATGATGGTATTAACAAAAGGCTTTGGAATAAAAGGACTTGGAAGCCATCATAGCAGGATGAACGAGTTTAATTTTGGGAAGTTTAATGATATAAGAATTTTAAAAAATTTCATATAGTTTTTAAAGACTCAAAAAGTGGAGTATACTTATGATTCAGGCAAAAAAGAAAGAAAGATGTGACACCCTTGGATGCAACATGTACTTGTTCATCTACCATATTTGATGCATTGTCAATCTTAACATAGTTGTTTGGTTTTTGATATTTTTTCTAATTAGAGGTAGCATCACTTTTAGCAATAGTTATAGGATCCATTGGAGTGGTGCTCTCAAATTGACTCACTTATAATTGATAGTGGTGAAGTGCTGCATATAGTTGGGAAAAAGAGGTAAATTAAGTAAGCATAATCTTATCTCTAATGTATTTTTGTAAAATAGAAATAAAAATATGTTGTATTACAATATCATGCACATAATAAGAAATCTAAGCATATAAATGCTTAAATCTACCAATGAAATCAATAAATTTTTCTTTTACTCCTTGTTTACAATGCATCAAATTAGTCAAAGACACTTGTGAACCAATATTGTTTTAAAATTTTTGTATGAAGGCATTAGAATGCTTCTGGAAAGAATCAATAGAATAAGGAGGCAAGGAACAATACCATTGTAAATCCTTGTCATGAAAGGTCCTAGTGAATAAATTTTCCATAATTTTATGGTCATGGGCATAGTCGCTACAAATAATTTGAAAGGTCTTAACATGAGTCACAGGGTTACCCTTACCATTGTAATTCTCAAGGAGAGGCATATAAACTTGTTGAGGGATAACTGTGCGGATAATGTCTAAGGATAAAGGACTTCCCATGTCACATGTAGGCACATTAAACTTAGATTGAGTTAAGGAAGAAAGTTATTATTGTAAGGATGAAACCATTTGAGCAAGACTAATGATGGTAGAATTATTAGAGAAAATAGGAGGCACAAACACATTCGATACACTAGGGAAAGTGTATGAAGTGAAAAGGACAATAGAAGTAACCAGAGGAAAACTTGGAACCATGGTAGAAAGAGGATCAAAATAGGTATAAGGGACACTATGATAAGAAGGTTGTGAAGTGAGATAAGGATAAGAAGCGTAACACACCCCAGTTTTCTGTGGCCAACTATACGTCAGAAGGGCCACAAAGGAATAGATCCTCTAAGTCAAGTCCCCAAGGTTTTGGATCCAATTAGATTAGCACTACCAAAGTGATGTAGGAGTGCCAATGCAAACAAATATTCAAGAGCTATGAAATAAGATACAAGTTCCTTTAAGCATAGTGTTTGGAAATTAACTAGGAAAGAAGGAAAGATGCTAGAAATCTAATTAAATATGACAGACCTGAAAGGTAAATACACAGTAAATAATGTAAATTTTAAACTCACCTTTAGAATCCAAGTCCAATTTAGATCTATATTTATGCACTCAGAACTTCTTAGAATATCGAACAAGTCTGGATGCAGACTTGAAACTATGAGACGAACAAAACCCATAAATCCTTCTACTCTAGGACTAGGCTCATTTTTCAGGATTATGCCTACTTGGGGTCAACATAGACCCAAGAATAGACTGAACTTTGGCCTATACATTCTCTATTTAACTCTTTATCTCTAGATCTGTGATTATATCCTATCCCAAAACTCCCAAAAAGCGGATATGAAACTGCTAAAAACTTGATCTTACAAGAAAAATGGTTTTTTTGGGTTTTTGAGGGGATTTCCTTGGTCAAGCCCCAATCAAGACAATCCCCAATTAAGGAATCAAAATTAAATGTAAATATGAAAGTATACATGTAAAAAGTAAATAAAATTGATGCAGGAGCATCTCGGGTCCTTGGCAATCCTATGTCACCAAAAAGATTTTTGAGTTTGTCTGTGTTGCTCATTTCCTGCTTTGACCGAGTTGGTTGGTAGTTGGTCAATTTCCTTTGGTTACTGAGTATGGTCGGTTATCTCTTGGGCAGTCAGTTGTTTCACTGGTGCTTGATGATGCTTGTCTGTTGCTCGGTCATCCTTGCTTCCGAGTAGTTTATTTTGAGTTTCTATTGAGGCTGACTTGTACATTGATTATGGATCATAGATTTAATGTTGGTATCCATCATTGGGAAGTGTGTGGTCCCAAATCTGACTATTCCTTCCATTGATTGTGGATCTGAAGGCCGACTCAGTTTGGTAGCCTCTTGTATAAGTATAGTTGTTTGGTTAGAGTTTAGGGAGTGAGTTTTGGATAGAAAATAAAAGATAGTAGAAACAAGATTGTTAATAGATCCTCCCATGTTTGAGGACTTTTGTAATTCATTTTAATATCTAGCTGTAACTGGGAAGGCCTTATAAATCGGCATGTATGAATCAATTTGAATGAAGTTATATGATTGATCCTGCTTTCTCTCTCACAATGTGTTGTTGTTGCTTTCGCAAGTTTTTGAGAAGGACTTGATCTATAGGGTGTGCCATCTTTTGGCCCCTGAGATCCTCCCCCCTTGTGTCAGGTGGTGTCAAAGCGAGGTGAGATCTAGATCTAGGTCTGTGGATCTAGGTTTGTAGGTTCCTTCTTGAAAAGCCCTAGTTAAATTGTTGTGGGGTGGCAGATTGTGATCTGACCTGCAATTGTAGAGGTTTTCCAAGATGGTTCATGGGAGGTGAGAAGTGGATCTAGGATTGGCAGGCATGTTGAGACAACTTGCTGCTAGATTAGAAGCTATTGAAACATCCTAGAGAAGAGGTAGACATCTTGAAGATGTTAGTGATGATGAAGTTGAAGTGGAACAAGGCAAAGCAGAACCTGCACCTATGATGGATTAGGGTGAGGAAATATTCTTGAAGGCCTTGACAAGTTTGAAGTCAACACCACATTTCAATCCCCCTAAATATAGTGGAAAATTGGATTCTGATGAATTGATAGACTGGATCACTGAAATGAAAAAGTATTTTGAGTATAAAAATGTATCTGAAGAAAAGAAGGTGAAGATTGCAAGCAAAAAGTTGAAAGGTCATGCATCATTGTGGTGGGAACATCCGTGATTGGATCAGAAGAAGAAAGGCAAAGACAAAATCAAGGTATGGAATAAAATGGTGAATAAATTGAAAGGAAAGTTCTTACCTTGTGATTATCAGATTAACCTAGTTAGGTGAATGCAAAGTCTAAAACAAAAAGATAGCTCGATAAAAGAGTATACTAAGGAATTCTACAGATTAGATATCAGATCTGGACATGATGAGGATGATGTGGAAATAATTTCTAGATACCTAAATGGTTTGAGAGTTTCCATCCAAGAGGAAATCAGTTTGGTCAGGTTAGAGAAATTGAAGAGGCTTATCAATTTGCATTGAAGGCTGAGGAGAAATTCAACAAGAGACATGAACAGAGACAAAGAGGTCAAGGTGGTAGATTCCCTAGAGGAAGAGGAAGATCCTATGGTGAAAATAGTAGATCTGAACCTGAAAAGACAAATTTGGACAAAGGCAAGACTGAGTAAAAAGCTGAAAGTTCATCTAGAGGTAGAGGTAGTAACTACTAAGGTGGTTATAGCAGAGGTAATTTCTGAGGACCTTGTCATAATTGTGGAGAAGGACATAGATCTTTTGAATGTACACATGCTAGTAAGAAGGCTAGTAGTAGTAGAAATGATTTGGTGCAAGAAGAGTCACCGAATGAACCTGAGAAGGAAAATAAATTCATGATAAGGATATAACTATGGAATGAAAGTAAAAAGGAAGATTCGGTAAGGAAAAGTTTTTTCAAGACTAGATGTAGATTTTCTAATAAAGTTTGGAAGGTAATCATTAATAGTGGTTGCTCTTAGAATTTGGAATTTGAGGACATGGTCACAAAATTGCAGTTGGAAAGGTTGAAACATCTGAAGCCCTATCAGATTTCATGGATCAAAGATGAGCATACACTCTTGGTAAGTGAACAATGTTATGTGAATTTGAAGATTGGAAAGTACTATGATAAAGTGTTGTGTGATATCATGCCTATGGATTGCTGTCATATTTTGTTGGGTAGACCTTGGCAATATGATAGACATGCTATATATGATGGGAGATTGCGTAAGTATACTATTGTGGCTGATGGAAGCAAAAAAATCTTGTTACCTTTGGTGGAAGAACCTGTCAGTAATATTTGCACATCTCTGAAAGTTTGTTTGATGGAAGGAGGAAAATTTATTAAGGATTTGAAGAAGAATGATGTATGTTTTGTTGTGATTCCTAAAAAATCAAGTAAGAAAATAGAGGATAATGTCCCTAAGGAGATTGATAAGTTACTCACCAAATATAGTGATATCATTTCTAATAATGTACCTGATGGTTTACCACCTGTTGCCCCACTTTTCACCCTCTAACCATGCTGTTAAAAGTGGAAGTATTTGATGTCAAGTCAAAGTTAGTCATGTCTGAGTCTAAGTCTAGGTTTCCTTTAGGATAGGTTGTCCTTGCCGGGTTTCCCTACCATTTCCTTCTTCTTTTCAAGCCGGGTGGGTTATTGGGAAGTCTTCTCATAATGGGTAGGTGATAGACCCCAACCTGGCAAGGATATCATGCTCCCATTGATGATCTCTTTCAGATGGAATGGTGATTGAAGTCATGATCTCAGGACACTCATAAGGAATTAAAAATCAAAAGATTCCTCATATGGATGATGTAGTGACAAAGCTGGCATTGTACTATTCAAAGAATTCCACTCCATATAATAGTGTGCAAGTACTATTGAATTCAAGTTCCTTTTATGGGTCTTAGAAAGGTTGTATAAACCTTTGCCAAATGGATATTTTCATGTTGATTCATGAAGCCACAAAGGTTGAAATAAACAATATATAATAAAACTACAGTAAAAGTCATAGTGCGGTTGGTGGCAGGTCACATGATTGCAAGATCAAAATAACTGCCTTGAGTTTATGTGACAAAGGCTAAGATGAACTGCCGAGCAAGTTAACTTGTTGCATAATCGCATGAATGGAATAACCTCCATACGATCATGCGACAGTGGAGGTTCGAGTGGTAAGAAAAGTTAATGAAAAGGGAGACTGGAAATAGATGGTACCCGAGCTGGAATCCATGTGCGCAAATCCTAGAGCGGTCGTATGATCGCATAGATTAAAATAATGCCATGCAATCATGCGATAATGGGAACTCAGGCTGGTGAATATGCTCTACTGGGACCCACGTAGGCCAACAGTGCAAGTGCAATGATGAGATGGTGATGAGTGTGACTGGTCAAATAATTGATATGGCAGCTCCTGATTCATCGTAATATTTCATGCAGTAAGGTGGGGTCAGATTTTGATGACATCAGCCAAGATTCCAAATCAACGGATGTCTTATGATCTCAAAGAATCTTGTGAGCCCATCAGATCATACACCATCTATCTGATCCTCCAGGTGTAAAGTTAGTAAAGGTAGTGGGACCCACGTACTCTGATAGCATAGATGCGCCAATGATAAAGCGGTTGCATGATCACATAGATTAAAATATTGCTATGTGATCATGCGACAATGAAGTCACCGAAGATTTTTGGCAGTAAAATAAGATCCTTTCATGTGTCTAAGGCAGAGGCCGCACTTCATCAAAGCACATCCGATGGTCCTCGCAAAAGTGCAACCCCTGCCAAATGCTTTTGGGATCATGTGAGATGCGTACACGTGTCTCTCGGTGGGGCCAAAAGAGTTTGATCGAGATTCCAAATCGGTCATTCCCGCTTTGTCGCTAAGCCATGGGAGATTCATTGAGATCATGTGAGATGTGTACGCGTGTCTCTCGGTGGGTCTGAAGGCATCTATATCAGGCGGCTCTCTAAAAGACAATCAATGATCCCCATGAGCCAATCATATGGTGGTCGCATGATCGCATGGATTAAAATATTACCATGACATCATGTGACAAGGCAAAAAGGGAACCTATGTATGTTAACAGCGCAGATGCGATAAAAATATAATATAAGTTTATTTAAAGTTGTCACATGATCGCAAGAGTTGAAAAAGAGTCATACGATCATGTGACAAGAAAAGTTAGATGGATGGAAGTTTTAGCACATGGCCGTGTTTGTGGATTTTGAGAAAATGGCGATGAGTCTATGGAATTGAGGGATAGTATGTGTGGTCATGATGACTCGAGGATGAGTTATAATTGCCTAAATATGGGGTTGATTTCCATCACAGTGATGAACAAGAAGATGAGTGCATCTCAATAGCAGACAAAGTCATGAGATCATGTTGAATGTTTTAAACCATCTGAAGGAGAGGATCAATGCCAGTTGGGGATCGGGTTAGTTATTCTACTTGAATTTGAATGATGACTTGACTCTGAGAGCCCAATGGATTTTGGCTTGATAGATGTTGATTAAGGAGAAGATGAAAGTCTTGAATTAAAGTGTCACAATTCTGATGTCTTTCCCTATTCCTATATCTATGATAGCTCTTCAAATTCCTTCATCGAAGATGTTTCTTGCCATTTTTTTTTTATCTTTTTGTATTCTGGAAGTTGAAACATTTCTAGTAGCTACAAATGTTGTACATTGAAAACTCTATAAAGGGGGTGGAGAAAATCAATGCAAGGGTCGGCAAACTGGATATTGGAGCAAAAGTGATTCCATTTACTGAGCTTTATTTCTGGTTTTGTTCCATTTTAGTTAATCATCTGCATTTGAATAGAAAGGACAATTATGTATGAAGCTGTGATTACATATCAAATTCCATTTCATGTCTATGGTTGTAGTAAGTAATTCCATTTTCTTGTCATATGTAACTCTTCTCCTATTCATCCTATTTGTTAGATTCATTCTAGACAGAAAGTACAATTGTGTATGAAGCTGTGATTTTCGCTTGGATTCCATTTCATGTCAGAGGTTGCAGTGAGGGCAATTCCATTTTTTGTTCATATATAATTCTACTTATGTTCTCTCTAAGTAGAATTTGCATGATTAGAGTAGTTAGATTAAAGTTAGGAGATAGAATATATACCCTTGCCTGAATTGTTTGTGTCTATGAGCAATTCAGTTAAAACACATCAGAGACAACCTGGTGATTAATTTAAAAACATATTCATTGAACACCATACACAATTAGGGAGCTGTACCTGTTAATTTAGAGGGCAGTGATTGAAGATATACACTGACCCAATTGTTGGTAACATCCTTTTGTTCTCTTACCTTGGGTGATTTGGGAGTCAAAGATTGAAAATCTTAGAAGAGGAAAAACTGTTAACCAACACCACCGAAAAGAAGTATTGATCATTGCATGGATCTAATCCCTAGAGCTAGTTTACTGAATAAGGCACCTCATTGGTTGACACCTACTAAGAATCAGGAGTTGAATCAAAAAATTCAAGAGTTTTCAGAGAAAGGTTTGATAAGAGAAATTGTGAGTCCTTGTGCAGTACCTGCGGTATTGTCACCTAAGAAGAATGGAGAATGGTGAATGTGTACTGATTCCAGAGAAATCAATAAGATAATAGTCAAGTATAGGTTTCCTATACCAAGAATGGATGACATAATGGATAGTTTGACTAGAGAAAAGTATTTCACAAAGATTGATTTGAAAAGTGGGTATCATCAGATCAGAATCAAAGAAGGTGATGAATGGAAAACTGCTTTCAACATAAAACAAGGTTTGTATGAGTGGTTGGTTATGCCTTTTGGTTTAACTAATGCACCAAGTACTTTTATGAGGCTGATGAATGAAGTTTTGAAGAAATTCTTGGGTAAGTTTGTGATTGTATATCTTGATGATATTCTGATATTCAGTAAGACTAGAGAAGAACATTTGTTGCATGTTAGACAAGTTTTGCAGAGATTGAAAGAGGAAAAGTTGTTGATAAATCTGAAAAAGTGTTCATTCATGAAAGAGGAGATTGTGTATTTGGGATTTGTAATTTTAGTTGATGGTTTGAAGATGGGTCCTAAAAAGGTTGAAGCTATTATGAATTGGCCTACACCTGTGAATGCTAGTGAGGTAAGATCATTTCATGGTTTGGCAAGTTTTTACCGAAAGTTCATAAGGAATTTTAGTTCAATTTGTAATGATATGACTGAGACTATGAGAGGAGATAAAAGAGAATTCAAGTAGACACATGGAGCTAATAAAAGTTTTGAGACTCTGAAGCAGAAGGTTGTTGAATTGCCTATTTTGGCATTGCCTGATTTCACTAAGGTATTTCAAGTGGAATGTGATGCAAGTGGTAGTGCAATTGGAGCTATGTTGAGTCAATAAGGTAAACCTATTTCTTTCTTTAGTGAAAAGTCGAATGATGCTAGAAGGAAATATTCTTTGTATGATCAAGAATTCTATGCTATTGTTCAAGCACTGAAGAAATGGAGACACTATTTGATACCGAGTGAATTTGTGTTGTATACTAATCATAAGGCTTTACAATACTTGGGTAGTCAAAATAAGTTGAATTAGAGACATATGAAATGGGTTGAGTACTTGCAGAGTTATACATTTGTGATAAAACATAAAAGTGGAGTCACTAACTGAGTTGTTGATGCATTGAGTAGAAGAAGATCTTTGATGACCGAGATGAAAATTAAAGTTCTTGGTTTTGATGAGATGAGATATTTGTATGAAACTAATCTTGATTTTTTTGAGCCATGGAGAAAGTGGAAAGCACCTATTCAAGATCAATCGAGTACAAAATGGGAAGAATATTTCATTCAAGAAGGTATGTTGTTTAAAGGTATTAAGTTATGTATACCGAGGGGACAAATGAGAACTAATTTGATGAATGAGAAACATAGTATTGGTTTGGCTGGACATTTTGGTATTGATAAAACTTTGAATTTTCTTAAGGAGAAGTACTTTTGGCCATAGTTGTATAAAGATGTTCAGAAATTTGTGAAAAGTTGTGGAATTTCTCAAGTTGCAAAAGGAGTAAGTCAGAATACTGGATTGTATACACCAATTGTTGTACTTGAGGAACCTTGGACTGACATCAGTATGGATTTTGTTCTTGGCTTACTGAAGATAGTAAGAGGTAATAATTCTATATTTGTTGTGGTAGATAGATTTTCAAAGATGGCACATTTTATACCTTGTAGAAAGACATCAGATGCAATACATGTAGCAGATCTTTTCTTTAAGGAAATTGTCAAATTGCATGGATTACCGAGGAGTATTATCTCTGACCGAGATAGTAAATTTGTTGGATATTTTGGAAGACTCTTTGGAGGAAGTTTGGCACTGAGTTGAAATATAGTTCTACATTTCACCCACAAATCGATGGACAGACTGAAGTTGTAAAAAAAAGTTTGGGAAATGTTTTGAGATGTTTAGTTGGAGACACACCTAGTAATTGAGATTCTATGTTGGCACAAGAAGAGTTTGCATATAATAATTTAGTGAATGGGAGTATTGGAAAAACACCCTTTGAGATTGTGAATGGCATACAACCGAGAGGTATATCTGATTTGAGAGACATTGCTGATGAAAGTAAGAGAAGTGTTGAAGGAGTGAAATTTGTTGAGTACACGGAGACATTGCATGAAGATGTGAAAATAAAGCTGGAAGAGAGTAATCAAAAATACAAAGGAAAAGCTGATAGATTAAGGAGACATAAGACTTTTGATGTTGGTGATGAAGTGATGGTTCATTTGAAGAAAGGTCAATTTCCTGTTGGAACATATGGGAAGTTGAAGATGAAGAAATTTGGACCTTGAAAGATTTTGAAGAAATTTGATAGTGGAAATGCATATGAGATTGAGTTACTTGATGACATGGACATATCACCAATTTTAAACATTATTGATTTTTTTGAGTATCATGAACATAATGAATACATGATAGTACTGATGGAATATCCTAAGAAGCAAAATGAAGAAGTTGAGCAGATTTTGGAGCAAAGAATTGGCAAGAGTACAAGAGGTAAACAATATATGGAATATCTGGTGAGGTGGAAGAATAGACCGATTGAAGATAGTTCATGGATTTCATAGTTTGAGTTGGATGCAACTCAGACTAGACCTACTGAATGATTCAGAGAATCATTTCAAAACAACCCTAGGTGTCTGATGTAGGAGCATCTCAGGTCCTTAGCAATCCTATGTCACCAAAAAGATTTTGGAGTTTGTCTGTGTTTCTTGTTTCCTTCTTTGACCGAGTTGGTCAGTAGTTGGTTGGTTTCCTTTAGTTACTAAGTATGGTCGGTTATCTCCTAGGAGGTCAATTTTTTCATTGGCACTTGGTGATGCTTGTCCATTGCTCAGTCATCCTTGCTTTTGAGTAGTTTATTTTGAGTTTTTGTTGAGGTTGACTTGTGCATTGATTATAGGTCCTGGATTTAATGTTGGTATCCATCATTGGGAAGTGTGTGGTCCCAGATCTAACTGTTCCTTCCATTGATTATGGATCTGAAGGCTGACTTAGTTTAGTAGCCTCTTGTATAAGTATAGTTGTTTGGTTAGAGTTTAGGGAGTGAGTTTTGGATAGAAAATAGAAGATAGTAGAAACAAGATTATTAACAGATCCTCACATGTTTGAGGATTTCTGTAATTCATTGTAATATCTGGCCATAACCAGGAAGGCCTAACATCCTGACATATATGAATCAATTTGAATGAAGTTATATGATTGATCTTGCTTTCTCTCTCTCATTGTGTTGTTGTTGCTTCCATGAGTTGTTGAGTAGGACTGGATCTATAGGGTGTGCCATCTTTTGGCCCCTGAGATCCTCCCCCCTTGCATAAAAAATGTATGAATTCACCTTTGGTAGAAACTGTTGAGTAGGATTCAGATCCATTTTCCACAAGGATGAAGAAGTACTCCAATGTAAATGAATCTTGTAGAAGAGTAGGATGTATCAAAAAAATGTAATAGATCCACCTCACCAATTCAATATACCAATGGATGTAGATGTACTCATGTACTCAAATCAGGTTTGCAAGAATGAAGAATGAAGAAGCCCTTCCTTGATTTCCAACTGCACTATCATTAAGGAATGAACCTAGATCTTGAAAAGTAGATGCAAGAACATGAAATATGGATGAAAATTCCTCCAATGAACTCCTTCAAATATCCTTAAAATCTCCTATAGTGAAAGAGATCTCATATGCTTAAGTCTTGAAGTGTTGCAAAGGGATCTCCTTGAATGCTCCAAAAATGTTTATGAATGCTTGTAGAATACTCTTGATTTCAATATGAAGGCATGTATGCATTTTTTATTGAATTTAAGTATTTTTTTATGTATCAAATGAAGAGGGAAGGCCTCTATTTATACCCATTTCATCTTTGAAATTGAAAAGGGCCAACTAGAAGGAGGGAAGAAATTTGAAATTCCATAAGGGCTTGGGATCCCAAAGAGGGTGACCTAGAAGGTTAGGGCCAAATCTTTTCCTAGAACTGAGGTTCAAGGCAAAAATTCAGCCTAGACCTAAAGTTTAGGGCTGAAATTCATCCTAGACCTAAAGGGCAAGGCCTTCAAGAATTGCCTCAGGGTCTCGAAAAGTGGGAAGAAGAAGTGAGGAAAGGGACATAATAGGGCTTGAACATGAACATAAGCATATGCACATCCATGGATCTATATGAGGTATTGGAATTGAGTCCAGAGCATCCACTAATGAGGGTAAAAATGTCCTAACATGGGTGCCTCCATTTTAAGATGATACAACAACTATCTAACATATAATAGAATTCTCTAATATGTACTACCACAAGTCTATTAGCATTCCATTAAATATTTCCAACACCATGGAATTCATTCATGAAGTAGAAGAAAAGATATAGAGTCAAAGAGCCATACTTGAATTTCTTTTTTGTCTTTCTTTATCTTAGCAAGATTCTCCAATAACTAAATTCTTAGAGCTTCACAAATATCATACACACCATTCCCTTTAACCATTCTATATGTTGTATGTATGATAGTGTTGGAAACTAAGTTTTCTCTACTTGAATGATAAATATTGTAGCCTAATACTATATAAGTGAACCTTACATCAAGTTGTATGATGTCATTTACTATCATTTCTCTCTTATCCCATTGCGAACTAGGAAGATCAATGACCAAATTGTTCTTGATAGACTTAAGTGTAGGCACTTCACCAAATGCATTGAAACTAGTAAGATCAATGAAAAAATTATTCTTGATAGACTTAAGTGCATGTACTTCACCAAACATATTTAAACTAGTAATTATCTCAATAACCTCCTCAGTGATCTTATAGGGTTTGTCTAGCCATATGAACTAATCATGAAATTTACTCAAGACATACATTATCCACTCATGATCATCAAATGTAGGGAATTTCATAACATGATAAACCTTATTTTACTCTATGACCGTATATTTGTCTTCCAGACTAGAGCTCACATACAAATCTTTATATAGATGATGAATCATATGGTTTCCTAGCTCATCCAAATTACAGTGAATGTATGCCCTAATATCCTCTATGTGAAGCACACCATAAGGAACTAAAGAAAAAGAACCTTGGGGATAATCTTGTAGTTTTTTGTAAGGATGTTTCTTGAATTTTAGCCTACGATGGTTGGTGATGTCTCCAATCTGAGGATTTTCCATGATTTAAAGTGCAAAATATCAAACAACATGATGAAAATAGATTTTTCATTGAAACAAGGGTTTGATCACCCAATTTATGATAGTTACCTTAGATCTCACCCAAATCACCTTCAAGAGCTATTTAGATGCTTCCTTTGAGTTTTAATGTGAATTATGAAGTATTGAATTGACATTTTGACACTTCACACATCTAACTTTTTGTTGTAATTAATGTTTCATACCATAGCTTATGTTTGATTCACAAATTGCGATTCAAAATTTTTTTGTGAACCCTCAAAACTTGTATAGATACCTTCATAAAAGATTTGGTCATTCTCTCAACATCTTGATACATCTTAATATAACATTTTCATTCAAATACCAAGCCAAATTAGGGGGTTTTATAAAATTTTCATGAAATATCCCCTAGGCCGAAGGCCTAAATTCAATTCTAAGAAGAATTATCCACACTAGATTCAGGTGTAGACCCACAATTAGCATTAGAACTACTCTTTGGTACCCATGTCTTGCTCATCTTCTTCCTGATCTCTTCCACATCAACCTTTTTTTTCCCTTGTAATTTTTCTGCATATTATTTGTGTTCACAAGACCTCTTATGTTCGTGTTCACACTTCCAAGTCTACACAATTTTGCAATATGACCAATATTGTTTCATTTGTAACATGTCACATTGGATTGGCCATTCTTGTAGTTCATCTAATTTCCTCTTCATTTTTAATTCTTAGCAATATGTCCAAATTTTTTGCATGTAAATCATCTAACATTCCCTTTGTTAAGAGTATTGTTCATCTTCCATTCACCTAATTTATGACCATAGTTATTGTATTTGAAGCATTGTCCAAAAAAAGATGTAGCATTCACTGTATTTCTACATTGTGCAAACCTATGACCAAATTTACTAAGAGAAAATCATTTACCATTAAAATTTTGAGCATTAGTTTGTATTATCAAGGACCTATTAGGATTTCCATTCTGGTTGTCTGAAGATGGATTGCTTTGACAAGATTGAGAACTTTCTCCTTTTGCAAAACCAAGACCATGTGTATTACCTTTCATTCTATGACTTTCAATTTGTGCATCAAGCTTCACTGAGATGGATTTGAATTTCTCCTAGAACTTATTTGTAGCAGCAAGTTCACTCCTAAGAATATTATTTACCCTTTCAAGTTCTTTCTCATTATGTCTGGATTCATCTAGATCAAGTTGTAGCTGCCCAACTTCACAATTTAGTTTGTGACATTCATCAAATTTATCCTTCAAAGATTGATTAAGACTCTCCTTATTCTTCTTCCTATTTCAATCTCCTTGGTTATCTTCATCACCATAGCTTCCATTTCATACTTTAGGTTTTCTTCATCTTTTGCAAGATGCTCACATCTCAAGGCTTGAGTATCATCATTTGAGTTACCTTTCTACTTTAGCTTCTCAAAAAGTTCCTTTCTTTTATCCATAGATTTTTTCAATTGTCCTTTTAGTGTCTCAATGAAACTTCTAGCTTCCTTAAGTCTCTTTTTAAATTCCATGACTTGAGCATTAGATTGATCAATATCTTCAAGTGAAATTAGGAGTTGTTTCTGAACACTTTTTGAACCTACTGAGTCACCCATCAAGATCTTCCTCAAGTTGTTAGACTTCCTTTGAGGCACAAAGCTCTGATACCAATTGTTGATATTTAGAAACACTAAGAGGGTGGGGTGTGAATTAATGTTCTGGAAGTTTTAACCTTATTAATCTAATTCTTGAACCATAAACCATATGGAATAAAAATCAAAATACAAAAGTAAATAACAAACATCCACAACACCATAACACAAGGATTATTTCATGGAAACCCTGTTAGGGGAGAAACCATGGTGGGGATGGAACTCACAAGATATACTTTGTATAAATATATATTGTGTGTGTGAAAATTGTACCTGATCTGTACACACAACACTCAGTAAAACATTAGAGGTTAGTGATAATCAAAATCATGCAAAATTGAAAGCTAAACTAACCAAGCGATTTACTGCCTTCTAGTAGGTGAGAGATTAATGTTCTCAGATTATTATCGAGATCAGTGACCTAGACAACACCTAAATGAAGGATTTGAATGCAAAAGATGGATATGAAATTGAATGCAATTAAGCTATTTTTTTATATTTTCTATGCAATAAGAATGATAAAAACCGATATGAATCTATGCTAGATGAAATTGATATGAAACTATCTATATGAAAAACTTGATATGAAACTATCTAAGAATGATATGAAATATGAATGCAAAAATAAGATTGATCTCACAAAGATGTCGATTTGCAAGAGCTTTGATTCTTCAATTCCAATTCTCCAACGTGATTGTGCAAAAATATGAGATGATTTGTGAAGAGCTGAAGCCTTTAATTTATAGAAATCCAGGGCTTTGGAGGTGCATGGATAAAAGCCATAAATCACTCAAATTAACTCATCTTGATTTTTGAGTTATCTGATCATGAAAGATAGTTAATTCTCAAAATCATGCAAAAATAGCTTTTTAACTCAAATTAGAGTTTAGATCAGCTTTTTGAATTCCAAAAGGATGTTGAGTTCCAAAAAGTCAATAACTTGCATTGATTTTCTGATTTGGAGTTTAACTGTTCCTTTTGAATATGCATAATAATTAAGAATTAAATAAATAAATAAAGTGATTTATCCTCAACTCAACTGATTTTTGAAAATAAATAATTAATTTATGGGTTAATTAACTATTTTACCAAACTTTTATTAAAAATTATATTATTAAATAATGACAACATGTTTTAATTAATTAAATAAGAATTTAATCAATTAAAGATAGGAATTTTGATCTATTGTCAAAATTAAATAATACAATTAATAATAGAGAGAATTAAATTTAATTAAACAATTAAGTGGCAAATATTAAATCTAATTAATTAAATATGAAAATATTCAATTAATCAAACTTAGGATAAATGTGATTTATTGTCAAATAATAATAAAATTAAAGATAATTAAGATGATTAGGAATATTACTAGGAATATTCCCCGATGCAGAATTTAAGATAATCAATTATGATTCGATGATGTTTAGATGTGCCTTAAATTAGGACTTTGATGTCGATTTCGTTCGAATTGAAGATGTAGGAGATTAATGAACTTATAGCCCATTTTTGGGGTATTACATTTTGCCCCTCTTTGAATTACTGTGCGAAGCGCAGTGGTTCAAAGATAGTCTATGTTTGATAGAGATATGAAACTGATGCGAAAGATAAACCGATTGAAAGATAGAAACCGATTGAAAGATATTGAGATAGGAGGTCCTGAATGACCAAAGATAATGTTCACTATAACAACAATGAACCTATGATTGTGAAAAAGTGTCAAAATGCCTAATTCTGAACCTTAGGATTGATAAGAAGTGAGTGACCCGTTCTAGACTCGATTGTCTTAGCAGAACTAGCAGGTATCACATCCGAATCCTTCAGTTGCTGAAGAACCAAGGAAAGAACACTATGATCTGATGGTTGCAAAAACTAATACAGTTTACAAGATTAGGAGAATACCAGATTGATATGGATCGATGAATCTGATATGCCCCAAGTGATGATAGATTTGCCCCGAGCGATGAGGACTTTTGATGAATCAGCGACTAGATGTGATTGTTGTCTTTGATCACTGATGAAAGATATTGATAGATTTGATCAATAGAATTTGATTTACAGACTTTGAATGATGTGCAATACCATGTCCCCTTCAGGATTAAAATTGAAATCTGACAAGAAAAGTTAGCGTTGATAGTTTAGAAGCATGTTAATTGATTTGAGAAGTGGTTATTTACGTCTGAGAATGCATTCTGCATCGTTTGGAGGTCCTGGAGACCGAATTTGACTAGGTTTGACCATGAGTTGACCATGGTTGACCAAGTTGAAATTTTGATAGTTTGATGAAAGATAATCAGTTGAGTTGAATACTAGATTTCTGTGATGATTGAAGGTTGATTATGCAAGCAGTGAATAAGATAAATGATCTCAGATTTGAATTTTGATCCCAAAAAAGGATTCTACTTGCTATTTCATTTGAGGAACCTTCATGTGAGATTCAGCTCTTGTTAGACTGGAAGATGCGATTTGAAGAATCGTTTAAGCATTGGAGTTCGTTTAATCATTGTGAGATCACGCAACATGCAAAATGAAATGAGACATGCAAAATGAAATGCAACCTAAGATCGAGGACCTAGTCACTGATCATATGTCGATTTGTTATCATCATTGAACTTTTAGGTAATCGGATAAATCAATACAATGCCCACTAGCTACGAAACCATAGACATATGAATATTGATTTGTAACGCTCAAGAACCAATACAACATCCCCTGGCTAGGCAACCATGGACATATGAATATTGATTGTGTTTTCAGAATGTCGGATTAGATATAAGCATCAAAGCATAAACGCTAGGATGACCTGAATATCATGTCCATTTTGATATAGCAATTTGTATAAGCATCAAAACATAAATGTCGTGATGACCTGAGTACGCCTTGCGTTGCAAACACATCAAACAATCAAAAGATCATTCTAAATCCAGTGTGAATTACCCGTAGTGACCCTTTATCATTCACCTCCTTAGGCAAGAGCGCGTTTCACAGTAGGAGAAAGAATTTAATTCAAAAAGATAATAGTTAGATCAAATGTCCTTGAATTTTTTTGGGTATCAATGGTCGAGGTACGCATGGCCATCCAATTCGAGATAGAGGCTCTTACAGTCGGACACCATTTCAATCCAGAATTTCCAAAGCTGTTAGATTTTCACATACAAGCAGAAGACAAAGAAAAGATTATGCCCCCAGTCATCACTCTCTAAATCCTATAAAAGACATCATCGAAGAGCTCGAAGGGACACAATATGCAAAAATCTCAATGCGAATCAGTAAGCATACAAGGAGATAAAAGCATGAAAAGCACAGATTGTTTCAGTTTTCAGTTTGATTGCGTTGTTATAGATGCAAAATCCTTTCTGGAGACAAGACTGACTGACTGACTCACATGAAGCTTCAAAGGACTCTGGCTTGATATGACACGTCTAAGATACATTGGAGGCCATAGGATATGACATTGATTGCCTCCAAGTTTGAACATTGATAGGATACAGATGCGCAAGCTGATTGGTGTACAAACTGACTTATTGAAAACTAGAAATGTTGAAACAAACTGGGAGATATGTACAACTAAAACAAGACTGAAAGTTGGGAAAGACCAAGATTGTGCTGATAGATGGAGCATTTGGAACAAGTGGCACCTGTTTGCTGGGTTTTCACCATCTTGGTAGAGATTCTATTTTTGCTACCGAGGTGCTTGTTTCCAGGTTTTCACCAAGGCACTTTTTTTTTTCTTTTTTCATTTTTTTGTATTTTTCATTTTTTCAATTTTTTGTACTTTTGATATTTTTTGATTTTTTTGTGAATCATCAAGGCACCTATTGCTAGGTTTTCACCAAGATGTTCATTTTTTCAGGACTTTTTCTAATTTTTAAGATTTTTTTCAGGACATTTACCAAGCACTGAATGCCTTAGGCATAGAATTTCTTTAGATGGAGAACGTTGATTGGTTCTCGGAGCTGTTCTCCTTCAGTCTTTGAGAGTTGATAGGCACCAGAGCCAAAAGTAGTAGTGATAACAAAGGGACCCAACCAATTGGGTTCGAACTTCCCCTTGCATTCTCGATGTGATTGATTTTTAGGATTTTCTCTCAACACTAGATTGCCAACCTGAAATTCTCTATGTCTGACTTTCTTGTTGTAGCCTCTAGACATTCTTTTCTGATACACTCTGAGATGATCATACGCTGCTTGCCTACGTTCATCTAGTAATTCAAGTTCTTGTAACCTTGACACTCTGTAGTCTTCATCAGTGACAAGTCCATGCATTCTGATTCTAAGTGATGGGATTTCAACCTTAATAGGTAGTACTACTTCAGACCCATAAACTAAAGTGAAAGGTGTAGCCCCAATAGGTGTTCTGATACTTGTTTTGTAAGCCCATTCTGATACTTGTTTTGATACTGGTTCTGATACTGGTTCTGATACTGATTCTGATACTGATTCTGATAATTGTTCTGATACTTGGTATACTTGATAGCATCTTTTTCCATTTGCAAACTCCCAAGCAAGATCATATCGTGCAGTCCCAATGTCTAGCAAGGTGGAGAACAAGAAGGATTAGCAAGCTGGTGGAAGAGATGGAAGATAAGAGAATGAAGGAAAATGAAGGGAAGAAATCCTCAAGGGAAAACTCCTCAAGAATACCCAAGCGAGGGAAAAATTGTCATGTAAAGTGCATTTGGACAAGAAATGAAAGGCTAGCATAGGATAAGCACAAAATCATAATGCAAGAGCAGGAAAGAATGCAATCCAAAGGAGTAGACATGTCAAGAGGCTTCATAGCACTGTGTTTTACTCTTTCTTTCTTTTTTTTATTAGATCAAGACCAAAGGGGAAAAGGATAGCGATAGGCGAAAATAAATGGAGGAAGATGGATATGAAGGCTAAACATGAAAGGAATGAAAGCAAGATCACCGTAAGATAGCTCACAAAATAGCCAAATATTCATGTATAGATCAACATTGTCAAGATCAAAGAGAGAAGATGGAATGGATGAAATATGTAGAAGAACTACGCATGATGCCTGATTGCCAGGTTTTCATCATGGTACTTATCCAAGGTGCCACAAGGAAGTGGTTTTCACCATAGGATGAATTTATTTCTCTTTACTTTTGCTACCAAGGTGCCTGTTTCCAAGTTTTCACCAAGGCACATTTTCAATATTTTTTTATTTTATTTTTATTTTTTTTAGAAGAAGGCAAGCTTTTTAGATAATGCTCCTTGAAAGGATAAACCATGATATGTCAAGGATTCAAAATGATATGCTCAAAGATGCTGATAGGGAAAGGAACATGGAAGAGAAAAATGGAGGATAGGGTTTTATGTAAAGCGAGTGAGGTTGGAAGATAGGAGGAATAGGCAAATGAGGAAAAAGGATAGAAGGTAGAAGGTTAATGAATGGAAGGATTGTGACAGGGTAGATGGAAAGGAAGGCAAGATCAATGTAAACACACACCCTGAAGGGTGGTGAGAGGGTGGAGGAAACATGAATGAAGGAATACGTGAAGGAATATGGTGAATGGATAGCAGAGGTTGAGGTTTGGGTGCATGAAATGGAAGAATATTTTTGGAAGGAGATGTAGTGGAAGCCTTTGGAAGCTTGAATGTCAATTTCACTTTTTGTTCAACACCAGACTCTTTCAAGAGAGACTTTGGAATCCATATAGTCGTAGGCTTTTTATTTTCTTTTGATGATCTAGAGAGAATATCTTCAATGATGGATTTTGGAACCCATACTTGTCTTGTAGTTTTTTTCTTAGATATCTCTTTTGACTTTATGTTTCCATGTCTATTAGAGGAGACATGGTGATCTTCTTTTTTTGATGGATTCTTGTATTGCTTCTTTTTCTTGTATTGAACATTCAAGTTACTTCCAAAAGACTTGGGACTTGTGGAAGAGGGAGGATATGACTGGTTTAGATGGGTGGGTGGATGAAAAGGATTCAAGGGTATGCATCTATGTTGATATTGAGGAAAGATGTGAGATGAAGGTATGTAAGGACCCAAGATGGATGGTGAATTAGGAGAGTTAGGAGGGGAAAGTGAAGGGATATAAGGACCCAAGATGGAAGGAAGGCATGAAGCCCTTAGTAGTGGTGGAAGAGGTCCAAGGATGGAAGTGGAAGATGCAAAAGGATAATCAATAAGTTCATCAACATCTATATGACAACCAAGGATATCAACATCTTTAGAGTGAGCATTAGAATTTTCAATAGAATCATGGACATCTTGAATATGAGCACCTTCTTTGATATGATTGTTCAAAGCTTGCAAAGACTTAGTTAGAGTAGAAAGTGGAAGTGAACATGGAGTGGTAGAACAAGAAGATGGAAGACTTTGATCTTGACAAGGATCTTTGGATAGCCCAAGTGCATAATTTTTCTCTTGATTTTCAATAGGCTTAACATTGGAAGGAACAACACCATTTTTACCAACCTTAATGGAAGTATCATCTTTGGAAAGTGCAAGTGTAGTAAGGTCATTTTGATTGTCAATAAGCTCAATAGTGTAAGTAGTAGCTTGATCTTGCTTAGGAGAAGACTTTAGACATGGCGGAATGAATGGGAAAGGGGATGCAGGATTAAAAGAACCATGAAACAGATAAGAGACATCATGAAAAGGATTGGATAACATGGAGGGTTCTTGATCTTGATCTTTCTTTATGTTCTTTTCTTCATCATTTTTAGAGTCCTCTTGACATGGAGCCACTTCTAAGGACAAGGAAGCATGTTGGGGTTGAATGGAAGACTTTGGAAGAGATGGTGAAGGACTAGCTGAAATAGGAATTATAGCATATGAAGGCTTAGGATTTTTGGGTTTAGCATTATTGAAAGTATTTGCAGCCAAGTGAAGGTTAGCTTGGGTTTCTTTAAGAGGTAGCCCTAGAGGATAACTATAGGGAACCGCATGAAAAGTATCAGGGCTTGTATCGGATGAAGGTTCTGTGAAAGATTTGAAAGACTCAGAAGCTTTAGGAAATGTATGGGTATTGGAGGAAGTAGGGGATGGAAGGGAACCATCGCTAGACAAAGGTCCAACATTAACATGATCTTGCTTGAGAGTGTAATCTATATTTTCATCCTGAGAGTTCTTAGAGGGGAGATCCGTATAGTATTGACGTTTCAAGCTAGCACGATGTATTTTATAGTCCTCAGCAGTAGTAGATGGATCATCATCAAGGTATTGTCCACAAAAGCCATCAAAATCTCTTTCAAAATCAGAATCATATGGATCACCATCATGATCTATCCAATGTGACAGCCCATTTGTAGTAAGCAGGAATGAACGATGAGGAGGACTCTTAGGAACAGAGGTGTCATAGGTATCATTACATTGTCTGTCGTCATAGTCATCATAGTCTTCAAAGCTAGATGTGTCACTCTCCGTGAAAAAGGTATCATATTGCTCAAATTTTTTCCGGGGGCATGGTGACATGTACAAGTCTTTATCAAATGGAAAAGAGTATAGAGGTTCCTTTTCTTTCTCAAGTTTGTCAAGCTGGACTTGCATAGCTTGCAGCTACTTCATCATAGCGGCGATCAAAATTTCTTCCTCATGTGTACTGATTCTTTGAGACATGTGTACTAATTCTTAATAGCTACTGATATGTTCTTGACACAATGATATTTTTGATAGATTCTGGAACTAGGCTGGAAACATTGGATATCTTGCAATTTGACAATTTTTGACAACTCTCTCAAATTTTTTCAAACGACACTTTGCAGAGTCGTACGACACTAAGTAGTCTATGAAATGATAGTTGCTAAACTCATACGATAGTTGGGTAATACTGAAATGACACTTGATAAAACTCGTATGACTTTTGACTTCCTGAAATGACTTTTGACTCCAAAAAAGATTTTATGTCAATTTTTGCAAAATTTAAGGTCTTCAGTTTTGGATTGTTTGCAAATTGTACTGTCTAGATTTTGAAGGTTATACCAGATTTGATCATTTTTAATAGCCAAGTAGATAAACAAGCACGTAGAACAGTAAGCAAGTGATTCCAAGCACGTCTGAAAATAATGAACAAGGGCAAAAGCAACCTTGCGCATGAACAATCAAGTGACCAAATTGTGCTAATCCCTGAGAGTACTAATTGTGTATGTTCTGAAAAGTTTTGCAATAACACACATATACCTGAGAATGAAAAATTGGCTTCTCTAGGGTTTTTATTAATGGTTTGACTCTGCAACTTTTATGATTCAAAGGGGTGAACTCCAATCCCGGCGCACCAGGGTTTTGACACAGTCCGAGAACTTAATCTTCAAGAGCTGCTAGGGAGATCTGACAACCCAACAATGAACCATACCCATGGAGATTTCTTCCACAAGGACATTTATATAGTGGCTGTCACTACCACAGCAAAAATGGCTATGACCGCTTGAGGTTCTGTCAACGCAGTTTGCCCTGTGAAGGGATTGTCCGCTATGGTTAACCCTCTCTAAAGATGACTCATAGATTTATACCACAAGGGGACTTGGCTCCAAATTCAAGGTTTTGACACCTCTTCACTTTTAACCCAAACAAAGCAAGCAGATTAATCCGACACGCTAAGACAAAGTTTTGTTCCACCAAGGTCTGTGATATCAACTCCACGTGATCTATCAACCTCTCCGGGGAGAGAATGTATCAATCAATAAGAGAAGATGCACTAACCAATTTTGATTCACCAAAGCTTGTGATATCAACCCCACGTGATCTATCAACCTCTCCGGAGAGAGAATGTGTCGATCAATAAGAGAAGATGCACTAACCAAGATGAATGTGAAATGCACTAAGTATCCTCCCTACCTACAAGGATTCCATCGTCAAGGAAGGATTTCACTAGGAATCCAATCTCTCAAGAATCACGAATAGTATTCATAGGGCCTAATTACTATGTGAGCACAGATGTATGTTCTGAAAGCAAATCTACCAAAAGCATCCAAAAAGTAGAAAGAGGAACACTTAATGTTTAAAGTGAATATGAGATGAGTCCACAAGGTGGAACACTTAACACCTCACACAAGCTGAAAACAAGTCCCCAACTTAGAAAATAAGTGAGTTCCTAAAAGCACAAAAGGGTTGCCAAGTGGAACACTTAACGCTTATGTCCTGTTGACCCCTCCCCTTTATGGTGCTGAGATTGCAACCACGGGGCAGAAATGAAGGGCCGGCAGATTAGCGAGTCCAATAACCCAAGATAGCAATCAAGATCAATCACAAGTATTCTAAGACTACTTAATGAATCCTTAAAAGGTCACAACCTAGTATCAATTATGCAAGTGTGTAGAAATAGATCAAAAGCATGAAAAGATGCACACAAGCTTGACACATAAGAGATTTATTTTAAGTCCCAAATCAAAATATTATTAGATGCAGGAGAATACCTAGGATCCTCGCAATGTGCTTAGTAGATTTTACTTGATTTTTAGCAATTTTTGTTGAGCTTTTCCATGCAAGCAAGTGACGAAATCTCCAACAAGCAAATAAGCAAACAAGATATGCAAAATATATTCAACTTATGAAAACCATAGGGTTAGCTCTAAAAATCAATTATTATCAGTAATAATAACCAGCAATTAACCCAAATGATAACTCATATCATTCATTGAACCATGTAAAAAAAATAAGTGCATACCCATCACAAAACTTTTTTTTTTTGGCTGCATTTCACCTAGTCAACAAGATCTAATTTTTTTGATATGATTTTGGCCACAAAAATAGAAATTTAGAATAGAGATCCCTGCTAAAAAACAGAGAGCTTTCCAAAAATGCAAAATTTTTAGAAAAATCTCTTCATTTGTGCCCTAGAGACCCGTTTTATCAAAATAGATTATTTTTTGTAAATTGACTATTTGAGATATTATATCATGTCCACATTTAAAAAACAAAGAATGGACCCCCTATAAAATTTAAAGAGCTTTCCGAAAATATAAAAATTTCTAAAAAATATGCTGATTTGCATCAGATATTAATTTTTTCTAGAATTTCAAGAAAAAATTATTAAAAATTCAAAACATCTCAGAAAATTCTAAATTTTTTACTATAGCTTCCTTGACATTTCATCAACTTGAAAAAAAAATTTCAGACCAAAATTCCAAGCCGTTTGGGAGATAAAATTAAATCTTTGAAAATTTGGAGTTTTAGCTCCCAAAAAAATTAAAACTAGCATGCAAAGGTGGGTTGCTCCACGGTGGGCGCCAGAAATGTGTGTGTGAAAATTGTACCTGATCTATAGACACAACATTCAGTAAAACATTAGAGGTTAGTGATAATCAAAATCGTGCAAAATTGAAAGCTAAACTAACCAAGCGATTTACTGCCTTCTAGTAGGTGTGAGATTAATGTTCTCAGATTATTATCGAGATCAGTGACCTAGACAACACCTAAATGAAGGATTTGAATGCAAAAGATGGATATGAAATTGAATGCAATTAAGCTATTTTTTTGATATTTTCTATGCAATAAGAATGATAAAAACCGATATGAATCTATGCTAGATGAAATTGATATGAAACTATCTATATGAAAAACTTGATATGAAACTATCTAAGAATGATATGAAATATGAATGCAAAAATAAGATTGATCTCACAAAGATGTCGATTCGCAAGAGCTTTGATTCTTCAATTCCAATTCTCCAGCGTGATTGTGCAAAAATATGAGATGATTTGTGAAGAGCTGAAGCCTTTAATTTATAGAAATCCAGGGCTTTGGAGGTGCATGGATAAAAGCCATAAATCACTCAAATTAACTCATCTCGATTTTTGAGTTATCTGATCATGAAAGATAGTTAATTCTCAAAATCATGCAAAAATAGCTTTTTAACTCAAATTAGAGTTTACATCAGCTTTTTGAACTCCAAAAGGATGTTGAGTTCCAAAAAGTCAATAACTTGCATTGATTTTCTGATTTGGAGTTTAACTGTTCCTTTTGAATATGCATAATAATTAAGAATTAAATAAATAAATAAAGTGATTTATCCTCAACTCAACTGATTTTTGAAAATAAATAATTAATTTATGGGTTAATTAACTATTTTACCAAACTTTTATTAAAAATTATATTATTAAATAATGACAACATGTTTTAATTAATTAAATAAGAATTTAATCAATTAAAGATAGGAATTTTGATCTATTGTCAAAATTAAATAATACAATTAATAATAGATAGAATTAAATTTAATTAAACAATTAAGTGGCAAATATTAAATCTAATTAATTAAATATGAAAATATTCAATTAATCAAACTTAGGATAAATGTGATTTATTGCCAAATAATAATAAAATTAAAGATAATTAAGATGATTAGGAATATTACTAGGAATATTCCCCGATGCAGAATTTAAGATAATCAATTATGATTCGATGATGTTTAGATGTGCCTTAGATTAGGACTTTGATGTCGATTTCATTCGAATTGAAGATGTAGGAGATTAATGAACTTATAGCCCATTTTTGGGGTATTACATATATAACCCTGTTGAAGGTTTACAAATAATGCACATGCATTCATACTTATAGCCTATATCTCACTACTCAAATACAATAAGGGATAAAACCATGATAAAGGATTACTTCCTTATAAAATTTTGGAATGCAATCCACAGGTTGAGCTGATTCGTTGCATCTACAAATGTAAACATAGTTCCACTTAGGCATAGGAAATCAAGTCAATAAACATCATGAAAAATGTTTTCTCACCTATTTCTCAGACCTCAAATCATCATACATCATGCATAAATACACACCATTCATGAAAAAATAATCAACCAAGTTGATCTTATATATCTACTTCAACAATTAGATCATCAACTGGGTCAACCTCAAAAACATTTACAAAAATAATGTAACGTGTATAATTGTCAACTAGATCATCATGAAAAGCACAATGTAGACCAAAAATTATTTCTCACACGCTATCAACCAATTTGGCCAAATATCCTTGAACTCAAAAGAATTTACCAAAATTGATCTAATAGGATCGCATAATGATTTTCCAACCTCTGTCTTTGTTCTTCACTGTTTACCATAAAATTAATACACAAAACCTCATAACTCAATGACATGATAAAACCAAGTGTTTTGAATCTAGAACATGATAGAGTATAACTTCATGATTCTTTCCTTAGGTTCACACCACAAAATATAAAACTGGGTGTCCCTTCCAAACCACTTCCTAAAAATTGTATAGTGCTTTGTTTCTTCCATACTTAGATAATTTTTCCTTCAATCCATCGGTATGATAAAAATAAGTGTAGCAATCATGTAGAATCCATATAGTTTCTATCAATGACAACATCTAATCCCTCGAGAGAAATGTCTCTTATCAAAAAAAATTTCTCAAGCTCCAAAATTTTAAGAATAACCAATAATATTTGGACAACAATATGATGCAAATTAGCGCAATGTTGGATTTAAATCCCAACACCAAGGGGATTCTATAAATATGAATTGGAAACAAAAGTATTTTTTTATTGTCAATCATGAGAGAAATGATAGCATAGCTTATAATATTAGGAGAAAGAGGAGAGAAGTGGAGAGTGTTTCACCTCCTCCATCCAATTAAGATTCAACTTTAGAGGCAACTACACCTATTACATTAGCAAGTAAACAACATGATGTTTCTTCCTGATACAAAACTATAATACACATTAGAGTAGCATGAAACTAAAGGAGCCTCAAGGTGCCCCATTTCAAAAATCAAACCTTGTTGTTGCTAAGGGTCCTATCAAGCCAACAATCATCCCTTTAAATATTGTAGACTAGATGAAGAAGAATGACATCCTTGTAGCTATGTGGGATGTCCTCACAATTCCACCTCAATTAGAATTTTCTACAGAAAGACTTGAAGACTATAAATGTTCAAGGGGAACCCACAACAACAAGTAGAACACCAAATGAAGAAACAAATCTTGTGCAACCTAGAAAGGAGGAAAATACAAGTAAGAAAGATAAGCCTTTCCCTTTTTATCTCTCTTTAATTATAGGATATAAACTAGTTCAAAATTGTATGATAGACTTAGGAGCTAGTAGCTAAATCATGCCAAAGAAGGTAGATGACCTTCTAGGTATTAAAATGAGCCTATGACTAGAGGGTTTTTTCAATTGGATGGTACTTCTATCCAAATAGTAGGAGTATTAAAAGATATAAAATTGGCCTTGCATGCATGCCCTGATTACACTATCATACAAGACATATCAGTTATTGATCCCCCTACACACTTTTCCCTTTGCCTTTCTAGGGAATTCACTACCAAGATAGGTGGATATATTGCATTTGATTTTTCCTACATGTTCTTTAGGACCAGATATGGAACAAAGGCTTCCATAAAAGAAGATTCATTAGATCTCAATCATATAAAGCCCTATGCACTTAGCCCTATAGATATGAATTTCAAACTCCATGAAGAAGAAGAAGAATGCATAATGTTTTTCAATTTTATCTATTATAAGAGGATGAAGAGACAGGCCTTGGAACCTATTGTATATATGAGGAGAATGCTCCCATTCCCAATCTTGAAAAAGAACATGAAGATACTAATGGATTGTGGAATATGTTTTTTGATGGCTCAAGTAACAAAAATGGTTCTTGTACTAGTGTAATGCTTGTTTCTCTAGGGTTAGAGAAATACTAATTTTCATTTAGACTTCATTTTAGTTGGAGTAACAATGTGTTTGAGTATGAAGCATTGATTCAAGGTCTCCAACTTACACAAAGAAGAGGTCTAAAGTCCTTACAAGTATTTGGAGATAGTGAATTGGTTTCTAATTAGATTAGAAATTAGAATTTTACAAAGAACAACCTCCTCAAATCATACAAACATAGAGTTTGGGATCTACTTGAGTCCTTTCAAGCCTTCAACATTCAAAGTGTTCCTACAAATTAGAAAAAACATGTTGATATGATTGTTGTAGTTGGTGCTCATTATGAAATAATAGAGCATGTTGTAGATATGAGGGAACAATATAGTATACTTTTTATAAGGCCTGTTGTCCCAGATAATTATACAAATTGGAAAAAAATTATTATGATTTATAAATGATCAATTTTCTGCAACATAAAGTAGAGTTATCTACTAAAAATCAGTCTAAGTTGCAAGGTCAATATGGAGATTAGAAATATGAGGCTCAATTCCAACAAGTTACTTAAAGGTCTAGTCACCCTAGAGGGTATCTTCAACTCTAATGGTCAAGCAAAAAATAAAGGTCTGAATCTAGCTACAAAGAAGGATGATTACAAACCTGTCATCATTGTTGATGGAAAGACTATTAAATTGGGAAAGGTATGTGTGTGATGATGAATATCACCTTCATGAAATTAAGATCTAATAGCATCAATTTAAAGAAAATAAAATGCAAATCTAATTTAAAATGAAACTATAATCTAGAACATCTCATGGTTCTCTAGAAAGAAGTGTTAAATGAAGCTCTCAGCTTAGATCCTCACTAGTGACACCTCTAAAATGAGAATTTATGATTCTATATGCTTCTACTATGCTCATTCAATGCTTAATCTAGCTCAAATTGACAAACTACAATGATAATTGCTCTAAATGCTCTTAATTTGCTCTTAGAATGCACTCAATTGCCTATAATAACAATGCTTTTGCAAATGAAGTTCTAAGATGGAAATGCTCTCCAAAATGCCTTATATTTATAGTAAATGTCCAAGGGTAGAGGGTGGAGTGAAGTAATCATGGTTATCCCTTGGTTGAGTCAAATACTTTGCTTTGTTCATAAATGGGGGGACAAATGAGGGGACAAGCCTTTAAATGGTTTCAAAGCTTTGGACAATTCAAATGTTTGAGTGATTTATGTCTTTTTGTCCTCAATTTTCATTGGTTCATCACTTTGTTGAAAAAAATTAGGATTTATTAAATTCAATTAATTAATTAAATTTAGCCATGTGTGGGTAATAGGTTCCTTTTGATTTTTGATTAAAACAACTATACAATTAATTGATTAAAATCAATTATATATTGTTTTTGGACCCTTTAAGCTTTGATTTAATTATTTAACATCATTATTTAATTTCTCCTTTGTTTTAATTGATTTTGTCCCACTTTATTTAATTATGTCCATTTTTACTTGATTTGATCCATTTTGATGATTTAGTGCATTTTATTTATTTTTGCAATTTAAAAGCCCTTGTCCAATTTTGCGTGTCTACAATATGCTCTAAGATTGAACAAGAAGTTTTCATTAATTTATGTCAAGAATTAAATAAGTTATTTCTTGGACATATGAAGACTCAAAGGGTTTTGACCCATGCTTGTCCCAACATACCATAGAGTTAAATGATGATCTGCAAATCTTGTTAGACAAAAACATAGATCAATCAATCCTAAGATTGAACCCTTAATTAGGAAAGAGTTGTCCAAACTTATAGAGGATAATATCATTTTTCCCATTAAGCACTCCTCTTGGGTAGATAATCTTGTTCATATGAGGAAGAAGAATGGGGAAATTAGATTATGTGTAGACTTTAGAGACCTTAATAAGGCTTATCTCAAGGATCACCATCCCCTTCCTTCCATGGAATATATCTTGTATAAGGTTAGTGGTTCAGAGAGGTTCTCTTTTCTAGATGGC
Organism: Chamaecyparis obtusa; assembly: GCA_027943335.1. Lineage (NCBI taxonomy): Eukaryota > Viridiplantae > Streptophyta > Pinopsida > Cupressales > Cupressaceae > Chamaecyparis > Chamaecyparis obtusa. Next base: position 325,119 of record BSBK01006768.1, on the reverse strand, counting down.
TATTTAGGTTATAAACAAATCCTATTCCAAGAATTAGAGCAATATAAGATAACAATTGCTACCAAATGGGGCACTTATGCTTATTCTAAAATTCCATTTGGGATAACTAATGTAGGTTCTATGTTCCAAAAGGAAATAAAGATGGCCTTTAAAGGTGTATTATAAAAATTGGTGCTAATATTCCTTAGTGATATAACCATTTAATCTAAGCATGAAACAAATAAATTTGATTATTTAAGGCAAGTGTTCATTGAATGCAGAGATTATGGTGTGTCCTTGAATCCAAGAAATAAGTGTTTTCTACTAATCAAGAAAAGATTTTAGGACACATTGTATCAAAGGATGGCTTAACCATAGATCTAGAGAGAGTGGAGGATAATTTCTCTTCCACTTCCTAATCACAAGAAAGGACTACAATCTTTCCTTGGTTGGATCAATTTTGTAAGAAGGTTCATTCCTAACCTTGCTACTATGGTTAAACCTCTTACAAGTATACTAAATAAGAACATAGAATTCAAATGGACCAAGGAAGGAAAGACAAGTTTTGATGATATTAAAATAGAAATTGCATCTACTCCTACTATTGTCAATCCTAATTTTGACAAGGATTTTATCCTCTATAATCTTGGAGGAGAATCAAGCATATTAGCTATCTTGACCCAACTAAATAAAGAAAATTTGGAGCATCCCATTGGTTTATCTAATGAAGGGCTTAAAGACTATGAAAGTAGATACAACTATGTGGAAAGACAAGTTCTTTTTTTCATAAGAGCCTTAAAATGGTTCATATATCTACCATCTAACAACAAGATCCAACTCTTGGTCCCACATGTAAGTGTAAAAGGCTTTGTTTAAATAAGGACATTAGTGAGAAATGAGCTAGATAGATCACCAAAGTCATGGAGTATGACATTGAAATCAAAATCACTAAGCTTGTGAGAGGAAAAGGTCTATGTGAGAAAATGGTATCATATTTTAAGACACCTAAAGAGGTTACCCTAATTTTGCAAGGTGAGGAACCATATGAGAATGAAAATTAGAATGATTGGTTGTATGACATGACTACCTTCTTGGTAGAAGGAAGATATCAAAAAGGCCTAAACAAAGCTAAAAAGAGAACGTTCAGATTACATTCCATTCCTTATGCCTTTGTGGATGGTATACTATTTATAAAGGATTCAAATGGAATAATTCTAAGATACATTAATACAAATCAGATCAATAAGTTGTTTGAAGAGTTTCATGATGGTCCCTCAGGTGGTCACTTCTCAACAAGGATCACAACTATAAAAATTATGAGAGCTGGTTATTATTGGTTGACCTTATTCAGAGATTCTCATCAATGGGTGAGAAGTGTAAGAAGTGTTCCTTCTTCTGAGGAAAACAAAGATTGGATTCCCTTCCTCTTCATCCTATTCAATGAGACTACCCTTTTACTTAATGGTCTTTGGATTTTATTGGTCCAATAAACCCACTCTCTAGTTCTAGTCACAAATGGATCTTGGAAGCTACATATTATTTCACAAGGTGGGAAAAGGTGCTAGCCTTGAAGGATCCCGCAAAAGCTTTAGTGGTTGAATTCCTTGATGGGGTTGTAACTAAATTTTTTTCTCCTTCAACCATCATATCAGATAATCCTAAGTAGTTTTTTAGAACTCATATCAGCTCTTGGGAAATTGAACATCAAAGATATTTGAAGACCTCTTCAAGTTATTATCCACAAGGGAATGGTCTAGCTTAATCCTCCAACAAGAACCTCATCAGGATACTCAAAAGGATAATTGAAGATAATTAGAAGTCTTTGTAAACCAAATTAATGACAAAATTATGGGTTGAAAAAATTATAACCAAGAGAGAAATTGGTAACTCATCCTTCATGCTAGTATATGAAAGAGAAGCAAGGCTTCCCTTATCACTTGAGTTTGCCTCTCTTGAATTAGCTCATCATTTAGAGCTAGTTGAGAATGATGCTATGATATTCATATTGGATAAAGCAATGGAATTAGAATAAATAAGACAACAAGCTATGTAGACACTTGAGATACAAGCTATGTAGACACTTGAGATACACCGACAATAGGACAAAATAAGTTTTGACAAAATGGTTAGTGTTAGATCCTTTAAAGAGGGTGATATTTTATGCAAGTGAGATGCAAACAAAGCTAAGCTAGGTAAGAATTCTAAATTTGACATTATTTGGAGCGGTACATATATTATTCTCAACTACAAGGAGGCCAATGTTTTTCATTTGTCTAGGCTTGATGGTGAAGTTCTTCCAATCCCAATCAATGGGATTCATATTATTCTTTGCTTCTAAAGAAAGTTAAGATTTTTTATATAGTATAATAGATTTCATGCTTTTAAAAAGTACACAAGAACAACTATTTCTCTAGAAAATGGCAAAAGTTTTGATATTTATGTTTAGCTACAGGGGGTTGCAGATCTCTATTTTTTCATAATGATTACATGCATAATATATTGTCAGGCTACTAATCTTGTATACTTAATAGGCAAGTATTCTATAAAAATTACCAAAAATGTTGACTTTTTTTCACCATTAACCCTGTGAGTTAAATTTCCATCACAGGGGTTCAATATACATAGTATTAGGGCTTAAAAATCAGGCAAAGGCCTAAGAAACCCTTCAAATTTCTATTAAGTGCTAAATCCCTACATAACCTCCCTTACTTTTCAATTGACATTCACTTTTGTTATAACTTGCAATTGATCATTTATACCTGGTCATAATCACTTAAGTGACCTCCTTGATGTCTCCTTCATCATTGAAATAACTGACCCCTTTCCCTTTTACTAATTTTCTCAAATGCTTGCCGCTATTTCATAAGAATGCTTTCCTGTCAACTTTTATCGACCATGAAATGACGAAGACAAGGGCTTTTCACCATTTCACAAGGGTGTATTTCAGTCAAAATCCTTTGAACACAAAATGGAAATGGTGGTTAAATGATTTTTTTTTCCATTTCACAAAGGGAGTGGCGGGTCCATTTATTTCCATCCACAAAATGGTGAAAAATATTTTAAAATATTAAAAGGAAAAGCTTGTCTTTGTTTTGTAAAAGTATATTTCAGTCAAATTCTTTTGAATGTGAAATGACGAAGGCATGGGAATGGCGAGGTCCACAGGATATAAAGGATGAAGTTTGTCACTATTTTGCAAGGATATAAAAAGGTCAACATTCTTTAACTATGAAATAGGGAAAGGAGGACACATATCTTGGGGTATGCAATTAATACTATGGCTTTTTGTTATTTCTCTAAAGGCATGGTAGGGTAGAGTTATATCATCTATGAAATGGAAAAATGTCACCACGTGGAAGGTGGGCCAAAACTTGAGGAAAGAGAAGGCTTTTTTTTGTTTCAAAAAACCAGGGTGGGCTCATTTTTTGGCTATCTGTGAAACAATGATAAGGGTTTAAAGACAAAGGATTTTTGGCATTTCGCAAGGATGCAAAAAGGTAAAAAAAAATTTGACTGCAAAATGGTGACATAAGTTAAAAATGAAGTGATAAGGGTGGTGGGCCCACAAATGATATTTTTTGTTATCATTGGTCAAGGTTGCTTGACCTTTTTGACCCATGAGGGTGCCAAGGTTATATTTGAATGTTAGCGACCAGTGACAGTTTCTCAGGGGCCTATGATGGTGTGATGGAGTCTGGATCAAATTTTTAATCGATCAAATCGACTGTAAAAAGGCTTATCAGAGGAGAGTAATGTAGTCTAGGGCCAAGGAAGCCATGATCGATGTACTAATCAAAGGATTTTTCTAGCTAGGGTTTTGTCTTCAATGCTAACAAAGATCTATATAAATTTTCAATTTCTTCTCAGCTACTTTATTTCGAGCATATAAACTCTTATAGTAGTTTTCTTCTATATTCAATCTAATCATAAATTCATGCCTTTTTTTTCAAGCGTAGCTCTCTAAATGTGAAGATATTTTTGACATAGTTATTGCTAAGGATGCTTGAAGTTGCAGGAGATTTCTTCAATCCAAGGCATTCAATTTTGAACACTTTCTATCATTTCAAAATGTAATTGAGATAATCTTTCTTATGATCTTCCTTATTTGAGCTTCCTTTTTGCACCTCAATCCTAGTTGAGGGTTTGAACTTCATGACGCAGTCAAAGATATGCATGAACTCAATAAAGAAAACCTTGTACATATTTTTGAAGGATCTTTCTCTTTATTTCTTTTGCATAATTCTTCTCTATAATTGTAACTATCCTTACATTCCTTTAATGAATTGTCATTGTTTACCTATTTAAAATCCAAATATCTTGTGTAATCTTTTCCTTCTTATTTTGATACATTTCATCATCTTTTCTATTCTATGATTATGTTGAGTTTCTTGATTGATTATGCTTATGAATATTTAGGTTCCTTGTAGAGGCTTTTCAAATCCTAACTTTCATATTGTTCTAGGAGTTTATCAAATTCAGGGAGTAGTGTTGTATTGATAGTTTTATTAAGGTCTAAGGGAAGTTATAAGTAGTACTAGATCATATTCAATCTTAGTGTATCACCCCTTTTACCTTTTTGCATATTCTTTTCCCCTTTTTCCTCAAAAGCTTAGTTTTAGGTGCATCCTAATTGGAAGGAAGCCAACCTTCTCTAGAGACTCAGCCTCACATTTCAAGTCCCATGCTTGGATTTTGTTTCCATGTTTCACAAGGTTTTTTTTAGGTCATTAACACTCACCTAAGGAAGGGTGCAAGATTTTATGATAACAAAAACTTCTATTATTTTAAGGACTAAAGATGTGATGGGTCTTTTATTTCTAAAGAGATGAGGAGGAAGGTATCCATCAGTTCCAATGAAGCCCTAGTTGTTTTTAGAAGACCTAAGGAAAAATACAAGAAGAATGAGAAGCATAATAAATCCAAATCCAAAGGAAGATTCAAATCTACTAAAAATTCCAAAGTTATTTGTTGGAGTTTTGCTAAGCCTAGACATGTTCTTAAGGACTAAAAAGAAGAAAAGAAGAATTTTGATTCTTATTCAAAGTCCAAGAAGGAATATGATGATGTGTTCATTAAAACCTTGGTCATTCATGCATGCAATGATGCATGGTTAATTGAATCAGGTTCATCTTTTCATACGACCTCTAATAAAGATTAGTTTTTTAAATATGAAGAGTTTGATGAAGGTAAGATGTACTTGGGTGATAACTCTAATTTAAATATTTTTGGTCATGGTAAAGCTAGAATCAAGTTTCTTAATGGTAGAATAAGAAATATTAATTGTGTGTTGCATTTCCCTGGTCTAAGAGGAATTTTTTTATCTATGAGATAACTAATAGATTTAGGTATCCAAGTAGTCTTTTCTAATACAATATTTAACATGGTTAGAGGTGTTATGGTGATTTGTAGAGATGTTAGAATTATAAGATGGATTCATACACTACTAAGTATAATAATACTTCTATGAAGACCAAATATGTGGATACTTCATTGTAAAAGGTGATGGTTTCACCTTCAGTAGATGATCATGGATTTTGGGTACCAAGGGTGCTTTTTCTTATGAATCAAAGTTACATTCATATAAAACTATGTTATGGCATCAAAGACTTGGCCACACTAGATAGAAGGGTCTATGGACCTTGAAAAATAAAATCCTTGTTGAAGGTTTGAATGATTTTACTCTTGATTTTGATTTTTATGAACATTGAATTATGGAAAAAAAATCATGTTTTGTTTTACTCAATATCTCATAAATCTTGTGGTGTGTTGTATAGCATTCACTTTGATGTGTTTGGTCTTATAGATGTTCCTTCTATTGGAAAATCCACAAATCATGTTTCATTTATTGATGATTATAATAGAAGGACAAGGGTATATTTTATAAATAGTAAATCTAACATTTTCAGTTGTTTTCAAGAATTTACAGCAATGGTTGGATTAAAGACTGAAAGAAATAAAAAATGTTGGAGGATTGATAATGGCGGTGAATTTTTCTCTAATGTTTTTATTAGATTCTATACATATTGTGCTCTTCATATGAAGAAGATAATTTTGTATTCTCCACAACATAAGGTAGTTGATAGGATGTTGATGGATAAAGTTAGGAGTATGTTGAGTAGTGGTGGCCTAGAACAAAGGCTTCGGGGTGAAGTTTTTTCCATTGCTTTCTACTTGATTAACATGTTTCCTACACCAACTCTTGCTGATAAAATGCTTATAAAGGCATGGTCAGATCATAAAACTTCATTGGGACATCTTATAATTTTTGGTTGTGAGGCATATGCATACGTGCCAAAGGAGAAGTGAACAAAGTTTGACAATAAGGTTGTGAAGTGTATCTTTATCACATACAATTATGGGGTGAAAGAATAAAATCTTTAGGACCCTATTACACAAAAGGTAATGCACATTATTTTAGAGAAACTAAGAATTATTTTGTTACATTGCAACTTGAAAAATAAATAAAATGGAAGATATGATTTAGGTACCTTTTACATTGGAGAATGTTGAATCAAGGCCCCTAGATAGAAAAGAAGTTGAAGAGAGTTCATCTAGCTTTTGAATTTTCAAAAGAGGAGGAAGAACCTCTAGCTCAGCTTGTTCAAATGTCTGCAAAGCATAAACAACCAACTGAAAGGCATTCTCCTAAAGATTGGAGATGTATTTTATCTTTGAATACTAGAATTGATGAACCTAGATCTGTAGAAGAGGCAATAAGTATGAATAATGCAAAATATTAAAAAATTGTTATGGATGAAGAAATGGTAGCTTTGAAAAAGAACTATACACGAGATATTATACTTTTTCCTAAAGGATGAATTTACATGTTGGTTGCAAATGGGTGTTCAAGAAAAAGATTGGTTCAAATGGAAGCATTGATAAGCATAAAACAAGGTTGGTTGCAAAAGGATTTTCTCAAGTTGAGGGTGTTGATTATGGTGAGATATTCTCTACTGTTGCATATATGACATCCATTAGATTTTTTCTTTCTATTGTTGTTTCTTATGATTTAGAGGTTGAGAAAATAGAAGTGAAAACTAATTTCCTTCATGTTGATTTAGAGGAGGATATTTACATGAAATGACCAGAGAACTATGTGGTAAAAAGGTAAAAGTAATTTGGTTTGCAAAATAAAGAAATATTTGTATGGCCTCAAGTAGAGTCCTGGAATGCAATACTTGAAATTTGATACATATGTTTTGAGTTTGGGATTTGAGCATTCTAAATTAGATCATTGTGTTTATTATAACTCCAATGGTGGTCATTTATTGTACATTACATTAAATGTTGATGATATATTATTCGTTGATAAAGGGAAATGATGTATGATTATAGAATGAAAGTCTTAGCTTACTATTGAATTTGAAATGAAATATCTTGGTGCAATTAAACATATTATTAGGATGAAAATCATAAGAGATAGAAGAAACAAAAAGCTATGGATAGGCTAGCGTAAGTATGTGAACTTAGTTTAAATACATAGGATCAATATGTAGGATTGTAGACCATTATGTGTTCCTTTTATAGTTGTAACAAAGTTTTCTTTTTAGATTATCTTAAATCCCCATGTGAGATGGAAGACATGAGAAAAGTACCTTACTAGAGTCCAGTTGGAAGTTTGATGTATGTTATGGTTAGTACTAGACCAAACCTTGCCCAAGGAGTGAAAGTTCTTTCCAGATATATGTCTAATCCTAGTAGATTTCATCAGGATGCAATTAAAAGAGTCTTCAGATATTTCAAAGATACCTTAGAGTATTATTTGTGTTATCATAGTAATGTGATAAGATACCAAATCTCCCTTGATATTCATTATTATGTGGATTCATATTGGGAAGATGATATTGATAGAAGGAGATCCACCAGTACTTATGTGTTTACATTATTTGGTGGTGCAATCAATTGGATGAGAAAGCAACAGGTTGTGGTTACTTTTTCCACTACTAAATCTGAGTATATGACAACTACTCATGCTTGTAAAGAGACCATCTAGCGTAAGTAATTGTCTTCATATATTGGAATAAAAAAGGAGTGATAACAATTTATTGTGATAGTTAGAGCGTGATTTTCCTAGTGAAGAACCCAAATTTTTATGCCAAGACAAAGTACATTGATGTTCAATATCATTTTGTCAAAAATATGGTAGAGGATAGCAAGGCGAAGTTGGTTAAGGTAGAGACTTTAATGAATGTTGCATGTACATTAACTAAGGTTGTGAGTATATGGAAGCTCATATTGTGTTTAGAGTCAATGAGCCTCATCATCCCTAGCAATTGAACTATGGTGTAGATGCCCCCTTTGTTCTTGGAAGGTGTTCAATAAGTGAGAGGTTTTCAAATAAAAACTTCGTATTTTGATTGTGTAGTTATTTTTATCATCAATGTTTTGGATCACACTTTGTGATCCATCATTAGGATGAAAGAGATTGCAAGAGATTTGAGATGAAAGTAGTAGACTAGAACAAAATCAAGAGATATATAAAGGGGTTAAGAGGGGGAGCATGCAAAGAGAGTGAGAGTAAAAATAAGAAGTGGGAAAATAAAGAAATAAGAAAACTAATAAAAGGTGAAAAAATGCTACAAACCAGGAGAAAGAAAAGAGAAAAAAAGGAAAAAATAGGACAAAGAAACCTAGATAAAGGAAGGAAAAAGTACAATAAAAAGAAAAGAAGCAGTGCAAAAGAAGACCAAACAAAAAAATGCAATCCAAAAAAGGAAAGAAAATACCTATGAACATACTTGCTCATAAGACTACAAATAAAGTAAAAAACAAACTAAATAAATACAAAAATAAAAGCATAAAAACTAAAACAAACAAAAAGAATAAAAATCAACCATATGTATGTATGTATGTATGTACCTACACATGTATGCATGTAGTAGGTATGTATGTACAACAAAAAGAAAATCTTAAAAAGAAAATCCAAAACAAGCAAGCAATTAAAAGGCAAAAATAAGAACATAAAAACTAAAAAATTATATATAATTATGTATATAGATACATATACATACATATATACAAGCATACATACATACATATACATATACATATATGTGTATGTGTATGTATACGTATACATATACATACACATACACATACGCATACACATCACATTGTAACATAAAATAGTGAGAAATACTAGGATAGATCACTCATCAAGTTATAAGTACATGCAGGAAGATCTAAGACCTTGGAACAAAGGAAACCCGATTAGCACAAGGTAAGGTGCCAATTTGCGATCTTCATAATGTAGGGTCTTGTATTTGGTATTGATTTCCCTAAGAGAAGGTTTTGTAAATGATATTCAAATAATGGTGATAGGAATGTGTGCACTTGAAAAGTGAGAGGAGGAGAGACACTCAACAACTGATTTTCTACCTACCAGAGCCTCAGAATGACCTATTTTCTAGACTGGACAACTTGAGACCTACAAATATGACTCGAGAAACCTTCTATTTTGAGCTTGGTATAGGTTGACTTGGTGGTTATATGTCAAATTTGACCTATACCTAGCAATTATGGACTCAGAAATTGGAACTGGGTTCTGTAAATTTGTTGTCAGGCTTCCCAAATCTGCTATTGGAATCTGCACTATTGAAACTAGGGTATAGGTCAACCTTGACCTATACCTGATAGTGTCAGAAATCAAAATGAAAGATGGATCTGTGAAGTTCTTCTAAATGGGTACTTAGATCTACAACCTGTCTTCTGAACCTGCATCTACACACAAGAGCAAAGGGGAAATTGTTGGGGGACAGGGCTTGCCTTGGTCAAGCCCCTATTTAGGAATTAACCTTGAATTGAAATAAAGGAAATTATATCATGTCGTAAAGATTAAATCTAACAATGAAATGTATCATACTGTGTAGATGCAATAATTCTTAGAATTTGATCAAGTATGTTGATGCAATAGCCTTGACTCAACACAAAAACCAAAAGAAAATCATATAAGACAAAACTTCATGTAGTAGATGTTTTTAATTCACCTAAATATAGGATTGAAGAAGAATAATAAGAAGACTTCAATGTATGAATGTATATCTCCTCCTTTGATGGCCAACTCCTTTGTCTCCAATGAAGAAAGAAGCTAGTTCTATGGAAGGAAATGAATGCTTGATTGAATTATGGATGAATGGACTTCAATGAATGCTCTATTTCTTTCTTGAACTCCTTGAATACACCTTTGAATTGATTTCTTGAAGTATATAATGGATTCTCATAGATCATAATGAATTCCTAGATATCAAAATGAGAGGAAGAGACATCCTTTTATAGTGATTTAGGGCTCATATTTGTGAAGGACAATAAAGAAAAGTGGGAAAAAGATAATACTTGGCATTGGGCCCAAGAACCAATCAAAATTCACAACATTGGGCATAGGTTGAGGTCAACCTATACCCAAACGTACAAATTTTGAGATAAAACTTCCAAAACCTGAGAAGTATTAAAATATCTCAAGGGAAAATTGAAAGATAAGTGGGAAATTGATTGTAAATGCATTTAAATCTTGAAATTGCCAAAATGGGGCCTAAGAGGGAAATTAATTTTGTGATTGGAGGGATAAATTGGAAATGGTGCATAGAAATTAGAGCCAAATTAGAGTTTTGTGCAAGATTGAGAGAAGAAAGAGGACCTTGATTTAAATTATGTATATAATTAAATGCAATATGAGGTCCTAAATGTAAGCATCACACTAAGGAGGGATAAAAATGGTCCCAAAAGGTGCATAAAATTTAGTGCTTACTTTTTAGGATGATACACACATACACATATGCATACACACATACACATACACATACAAATACACACACACGCATACACATATACATACATAGATGTATGTATGCATGCATGTGTGTGTGTGTGTGTGTGTGTGTGTGTGTGTGTGTGTGTGTGTGTGCATGTGTGTGTACACCATCATGAAAAGTTAGCACCCATGACTGGATTGTTTATTAGGACCTATTAGACCCATTTTGGTTATTTTTAGTTTTGAATGTTTGTTATGCTTGATCCTGGCAAGATGATTCTTCTTTCCCTACTACTTTTCACTCTCCCTAAGCTCTAGTTAAAATTTTAGCCCATTTCTCATGGGACATGTAGCCAATGGAGACATGTCCTTGGGTTTTGGAGCCTAGATTTTACCCATGGCCCAATTTTGCAGTTTTCTTGGGGGATTTTATTTTGTGGTCGGCCTAGATCAAATTTGAATCCCAAAATGATGGAGTAAGTATAAAACACCCTATCTATCCTCATTTTTTGGATCAAAACCATACTCAATAATTTTCAATCAAGCTATCAATATTTTCAAGCATTCAAGAGAAATTGAGCATTTGTATTCAAGATTTGAAGGCAAGCACCCAAGATCAAGATATCTAAGTCTCCAATTATTCAAGATCATTCAAGTAAAAGAAAATATTATCTAATTTATGCAATTTTCTCTCCCATGATGGAAAATTAGAGGAGTTATCAATCAAATAAGAAGACCCATTCTTCAATCCACCTTCTTCCTTCTTCTTTGTAAGTGTTATCAAGCATATCTACATTAAAGATCTAGGAGTGGCATTCATGGATCTATGAATTTGTGAGGTAATCCTTGATTCTACATCACATTCCAAGGTCAACTCTTTAGATCTCGATCACATTCAAACATCTTCATGGGTATGAGTGATTTATACATACGTTCATGAGTGTTTATGCAAGGTGAATCTATTATTTGCCTTCCTATTTACTTTCATTTATGAAATTTAATTTAACTTTCAAGGTTGATTCCTAAGTAGGGTTTTGATCAATGAAAACCCCTTTAGCTAGCCTTTTTCTCCATTTATTTGTGTTCAAGAACAAGTTATAGATCCATCGAGTAGGATATGTGTAGATCAGGAACAATTAGATGATCTGTGAAAATTCAGAAAAAAAAACACCAAGAACACTTCACCATTATCACCATGTCCTAGGAATGCATCACCATTTCCATCATGTCCCTTCCATTTTGAGCTCTGATTTTATACATAGGTCATATCTAACTCCTAGTTTCCATTTCTACAAATCTTTGCTCACTGTTTATCTGTTACAATATGTTTTTTCCAATTTTTTAGTAACTTTCATAGTTAATCATTTATATTACATCTTATAATTATCATTTCATAAATTACATATGTGAGTGAAGGATAATTTTACCACTTAGTGTTTGAGTCTCCTCTTGAACCTAGTGGCACTTCTTCCTTTTGACCTATGTTCTTCATGAAAGGGAGAAGTAATTTTACCTATCTATGTTATTGCTTCCCTTTTCATCATTATAATTTTTTGGTGAGCATGACTCGTAACATTTTAAATTCTAATTTGGTGTTTATATTGACATTTTATGCATTAAATTAACCACATCTTTGATACATTGTATGAATTTATATTACTATTATAAGCATGTTTTACATTAAATGTGTTTTTCATTAAACAAATTACTATTTTCGTGAAGTTGAATAGCATAACTCTTTTAAATCTCAAGTTTTCATTTAGATATATCTCTATTTTATTATCTTGTGCATGAGTGTTATTACTTTGAGTCTTACTTATAGCATTTTGGTTAGGATCGCTCATAGACTTATGGGTTCCTTTGATCACGAGCCTTCTATTTTTCCTAGAAATCTTGATGAGATAAAAATGCATACTAATGACATTAATCTTATCATTGAAATGACTATTCCCACTCTTCTCATGATGAGGCCTTAAGAGTCCCTCCTATGCAAGCTCAAAAAATATCCAATGACATTGAAAAATTTGAGCAATGTTTAGGACAACAGAACTCTAATCTCAAGTTCATTTCCATTGTAGATAATTCATAATGATGATCATGGTGTTAACATCTTGCATAATATCTACCATTTCATTTATAAAAATGTCAATCCTATTAGAGATTGTGCTCAAGATCTAGATTTCATTCTACCTACCACTAGTGTTGATACCTCCATGCCTATCTCTATCTCAATTCCTAGTGTTTCCACTTATTCTCCATATATCATAACAACTTCCATTCAAAATCTTAAGCCTACACATGTTAGCATTCCTAATCCTATTGTTTCCACTATTCCTTCAAGCATGCCATGTGTTTCTTTACCCTCATCCATGCCCACTTACAATAGTGTTCCTTTTTCATATTCCATTGTTCCTTCCATTTCCAATAATGAACCAAATATTTCAAGCATATCTCCTACAACTCTTTTTATTGATTCTACTATTAGTATCTTGGCTTAAACTATGTCCTCCCTACAAAAACAAATTTCTTCCATGACCCCATCCAAGTTCAACATTCCTACTTGTGATATTTCTTGTCCTTTGTCCTTGGATATCATTCATGCCATTATTTTTCAATACATGGAGATTCCTCATCTCGATGCTTATAATGGTAAATGTGATCCTTTGACCCATGTCAAAACCTTTCAAACACTGTGAACCTTTTGAGATAAAGCCTTGCAATGGTATTGTTCTTTGCCTCCTTATTCTATTGATCCCTTTCAAAAGTTGTCTAATTCTTTCATCCAACAATTTCAAAACAATATTGGTCCCAAGATTTCTTTGATTGATTTAATGCATTTTAAACAAGGAATTACATAAAAAGTGATTGATTTCATTGGTAGATTTAAGCATTTGCATGCTCATATTTCTTATCTTGTGCCTGATATTGATGTACAATGATTTTATATTTATAATTTACAAAAATACATATAAGATAAGATTTTTATTTATTAATTTTCTTCTTTTACTCAATCATGTGTAGTGCTTCATAATTACTAGCTTCAAGTGATCCAGTTTGAGAGCACCACTCCAATAGATTTGGCTGATAAGAGTAATGTTGCATCCCACAACTTTAACAAGTTTAAAAACTAAATAACTTTATTAAGATCATTAATTCATTTGGAACAATGATGATGAGTAAGTGGTAGAAATATCCAAATGTGTGGCTCCTTTGTCATATGGTCGTGGACCTTCTCTTAATTTTACTCATCTTTTTGAATCTTTGCATAATGTGATGTTGAATTTGATTAATGCTAAAATGTTAACTCTTCCTCCTATTAAACAGATTGACACACCCAAACCTTTTCCCAAGTCCTTTGATCACAAAGATTTTTTCCAATACCATCATCAACCTAGTCATGATACTAAAAAGTGTTAGAATGTAAGGTTGACATGGTGTTTCCATTAATTATTGTCATTGATGTCAACATATCTTCTATGGGTGTTGCTTATCAGTTATTGCTTACCGGTGATACCATGTTTTAGTTTGTGCTTTCACCAATGGTTCATGTAGCATGCTCATGGAAGTTTGATTTGATCCTATCTAGATGTGTTTTCAGTCCAGCTTTGTGATGTATCATGCTTCATATTTATGTTGGAATCGAGTTCTTTGGAGAGAGTGTTTTGGTCCGAAGCATGACATGTTTTTTTGGTTGAGGCGGTCCTCATTCACTTCCTTCCACCAAGGGAATGGTATGGTGTGACCTATTTCAAATATTGTGGCTGACCTGTTGGATCTTGATTTGGTGTATATATCAATTGATTATACACCAAGTAACACAACGTGTATACATACATATGAATTGATTACAAATTGATGCAAAAAGAGATCTGTTTTCCTATAGAATAGTTACAAGATATGGAAGCATGTGGAAACTAAGTATGTGCAACCCTAGAATGTTCTGACTACTGTGGATGAGATTGAAGAGTATGTGGAGAATGAAAGAGTGAGGTATGCTATTACTAGTTCTTTGTCAAAAACTGTATTGGCTAAAGTAATTTCACTGAAAAAAACATATGAAGTTCAGGAAAAATTGAAAGAGATATATGAAGGAAATGATAGAGTGAAATTATCTAAAAATTTGATAGTGTAGTATTTGAGCAATACAAATCCACAAAACCTGAAGATCACCTGCATACAAAAACCTATTACAAGGAAGTAGAGACAAGAAGAGAGCAAGGGTTTGACTCAAAAAATATGAAGAAGAAAATATCCTCAAATAATGAATGAATAAAATATACAATGGATCAACCTTATAAAGGAGATTGAAAGCCTTGAAAGGAAAACCCTATTGCATGTAATAATTAGTTAAATTATTACAAGACTAATGCATGCAAGTTTATATTTAAAGCAACTAGTGCACAAGTTTAAAACTAGTGCATGTGTGTTTAAATATAAACAGCTAAAGCAAAAGAGTTGACATCTTAAGAAGGGAGTAAAGTTAATCAATATAATTAATAATTTACTCTAACACCCCCCTTAAGATGAGCAACAATGTAGCTACAAACAATGTAAGAAGAAAGCAAAGGAAACTACAGTGCTGAAAGCATACAAATGGGTCCCGGCAACATGGCCTGATGAGGTACCCAAGTACGAAAGAGAGTCTCTATAAAGTGGAGAAATAGAGAAACCCACATGGGAAAAACTCTACTCCAAAAAGAGACAAAGACTAATTTGAAGGACTGAAGAAGCCTCCAAAACTAGGAATGTTCCAGAAAATAGGAACAAGAATGATCATGTAGAACATCACTGAAGCAAGAAGATGCAAACTCTGTCAAGAAGTAACTACCGATCTGAAGAGCCTTCACTGAAATAGAGCATGACCAGGTAGAGAAGACTGTAATCTGTATGAGTGCCCTCAAATGACACTACTCGAATTAGGAGACAAACAAAGGCAAACAACTGAACTTGAAGATACAAATGGTATAAAACACCAAATCTTGAAGAGTTGATCAATCAAATATGGAAGAGTGCCTCTAAAAATAGGAAAGAAAGAGTGTCTATATGGTAAATGATCCATCTCACTGAAATGCATAGGTACCCAGCCACTGCATCTACCTAGTACATAGGAACAAATATTGAATACATAGCTCACACTATCGAACCAAGGAAGTAGAATAACAATCTGTAGAAACCCCCCCCCCCCCCCCCCCCCATAATGCTAACAAGGGAGAGGTGACAGGTACACTAAAAATAGTGCCAATAAGAAGTACATCATGAAGGACCAGGAACATTGAAGGTGTAGTGAAAGTACAAACACAAATAAAGATACCCTGAGGCTAATATCATGGAAGGAACACTCACTTGACAAAGGTAGATGGCAAACATCAAACCCCTCCATGGCACTTTATGATGGAGTGCAAGTACAAATAGCACAAACATGTTCAAGATTCCAAGAATGCAATAGAATGACACTTTATCTCAATGCATGTGCATAAAAGAATGCTACAAAAGTGAAGTATACACTATTCAAAGAAGAGAGAAGGCTGCTAAAACAAAAGAACAACCTAAAAAAGAGCCATCCCCTAAAGGGAAGAGATCCCAGGACCTGTATCATCCAAGATATCCACCAGAGTGCAGAAATGCAAATAAATAAATAAAATATACCTGGAGAAGAATCTAGAAAAATGACTCATAAAACTAGAAAGCTCTCAGAACAAGCTTTCCAATGATATCTCGCTTTCCCAAAACAGAGTCCAGATGCGCAAGATAGAGCTTTTGGAGTGTAAAATTGAACATCTTGCTTTGACAATAAACAAAACCATCAAAAATGTAAAATCAAAAATTCAAACCTCCAGATTTGGATAGAGCTCGGAACCAACTTTCTGATGATATCTTGTTTGCTCGATTTTGACACCGTATGCTCAAGTTATGAGCAAAAAACCATTGAGTGCTCTGGAGGGCCCAAAATGGTGTCTAGATATGCTGACATCAACACTTCACAGGCTTAAAATTGACGGCCAAATGACCATCACAGCATCAAGCCCCTTGGGGCTAAAATTATAGGCCCCTAGTCACCATATGACCAAGGGCTAAAACTGCATTCACCTAGCTTAAATTTGACGGCTAAATGGTCGTCGCTGGCCAAAAAAAAATATTTTTTTTGCAAAATCACATGCGTGCCTCAGGATCTGTGCAAGGCCTTTCAATTTGTTGCCTTAATTTACATGCCAAAACCAAAGACTTTTTTACCTTGGGAAGCATGTCAGTTAATACAAATTATGTCTCGGGAAGCATGCTTAGTTGTCTAGTACCAAAAAAATGCCCCAAAATGCAAAGTTGTCCAAATTTGACTTGTTTTATATCGAAATAGGGGTTTTTGGGTGTTGCGAGCTCAACGGTGAGGTTCGTTTGAGCTCAAAGTGCACAAAAATTTAGGGACCCCCTAATTTCAATATAAAAAAAACAAAAAAAAAAGCCCTAATATGAAATAGATGAATTTCTAATATCTGAATCCTTCAAATGCAAACAAGCTATAGAAGATTAGGCTCTGATACCATGTAGGATTTGAGCAATACAAATCCACAAAACCCAAAGATCACCTGCATACAAAAACCTGTTACAAGGAAGTAGAGACAAGAAGAGGGCAAGGGTTTGACTCAAAAATATGAAGAAGAAAATATCCTCAAATAATGAATGAATAAAATATACAATGGATCAACCTTATAAAGGAGATCAAAAGCCTTGAAAGGAAAACCCTAGTGCATGTAATAATTAGTTAAATTATTACAAGACTAATGCATGCAAGTTTATATTTAAAACAACTAGTGCATGAGTTTAAAACAACTAGTGCATGTGTGTTTAAATATAAACAACTAAAGCAAAAGAGTTGACATCTTAAGAAGGGAGTAAAGTTAATCAATATAATTAATACTTTACTCTAACAAATAGCAAAGAGACATTATGATAATCTAGGGATGGAAGATGGTGAAGATATCAAGATATACTTTTAAAGAGTTTAGAATGCAGTTAATGAAGTCAAGAATCAAGGAGGCACTATCACCAATGAGGACTTCATGGAGAATATTTTGATGACATTACTAGACATTTACATTGATAAGATTTCAACAATTGAGGAGGTGTATGATCCAAAAAATTTATCAAAGAGCATTTATTTGGCACCCTAACCACATTTGAGCTTAGAAAGTTTGGAAGAGATAAGAACAGACTTGAGACAACATTCAAAGTGACCAAATTAGATGATGATGATGAAGAGTTTGAGTCAAAAATTTCTAGAAGGTTGAGGAAAGGTATCAATAATTATAAAGGTAGGTTGCCCCTAAAATGTTTTAGGTGTGGTAAAATTGGTCATTTAGCTACTAGATGTCCTAATAAGGGTCCTAGACATAAGTTCAAGAAATTCAATAAAAAGGCTTAGTATGCGAATGAGGATGATAGTATTTTGGATGATGAATCTGAATTAGAGGATTGCTTATTTTATGTTGAGGATGATAAGAAAACAAAGATAGACATCACTAATATCTGTGTTGAGGTTGATAACAATGTTGAAACTAAATTATATGTTAGAAGGAACAAGAATGAATGGCTAATTAATAGTGGTTATTCATAACATATGATTGGAGACAAAAATAAGTTTGTTTCATTGAAAAATGATGATGGTGGTGCAGTTATATTTGGAAATGACAAGGAAACTTGCATAGTTGGCATAGGGTCTATTATATTTGATGGAAAAAATAATATTGACAATGTCTACTATGTGAAAGGATTGAATCACAATTTTTTGAGTGTTGGACATATGTGTGAGAATGACTATGATGTATTGTTCAAGAATGATGGTTGTGAAATCAAAAAAAGATGTGGAGATCTGATTGCTATTGGGAAGAGAACCGAAAATAACATGTATCATCTTGAAGGATCTTTAGAAGGATGTTGTACTATCCCAAACCGATGATAGTTGGCTTTGGCACCAAAGGATGTGTCACATAAACTTTGATAATCTTGTGAGGATTAGTTCCTCTCATGTAGTGAGAGATTTACCTAACTACATAAACTAGAAAACATCATTTGTAAGGGTTGTCAAGAAGGAAAGTAGAGAGAATCATTCATGGAAAAAGACTACTCTTCTACCGATGTATTGGAAATCATTCACACTGATCTTTGTGGTCCTACTAGAACATGGAGTTTTCAAGGTGAAAGGTTTTTCATACTATTTATTGATGATTGTTCAAGAATGCCTTGGGTTTCATTTCTTCGAGATAAATCTGAGGCATTTGAGAAGTTTAATATATGCAAGGATAGAGTTGAAATTGATTGTGGTAGAAATATCAAATGTTTGAGATCTAGAAAAGGTGGAGAGTTTACATTTGATGAGTTTGAGAGCTATTGTGAAAAGCATAGCATTAAGAGATAATTTTTTAGTAGCAAGAACACCGCAATAGAATGGTGTAGTAGAAAGGATGAACTAGATAATTTAGGAAGGAACAAGAAATATGTTACAAGAGGCAAGTTTACCAAAGATTTAATGGAGAAAAGTAGTGCACACTACTATGAATACATTGAATAGAGTACTATATATAGAAGGAATTATGGAAAGACTTATTATGAGTTGTGGCATGGGAGAGTAGCGATAGTGGAATACTTCAAGATCTTTGGCATCAAGTGTTACATTCGAAGAGATGAAGATAATATTGGGAAGTTCAAAAACATAGCCAATGAAGGAATATTATTGGGATATTCGAATAGAAGTAAGGTGTACCGGTGTTCCAATAAGAGACTAAGCAATATTGTGGAAAGTGTGAATGTGAAGGTTGATGAATACTTTCAAAAGTTTTCTAAAATGCATATTGAGTATGAGTCTAATAGAGAAAACATGATAAAGGAAGATGATATTCCACTGACACTGAAATTGACATCTTCTATTAAGAGACCAAGATATGTACAATTTAACATGATTTAGAAAATTAAATCATTGGAGACAAAAATAGAGGAGTTATGACCATAAGTATGGCAACACAAGATCATGCTTTTTTGTGCTTACTTTTTAAAATTGAACAAAAATTAGTAGCAGAGGCTTGTACTGATCAGATCTGGGTCAGTTCTATGAATGAAGGACTTAATCAGATTGAGAAGAATCAAATATGGGAGCTTGTGCCTAGATTAAAAGACAAAAATGTGATATGTACAAAATGGGTATACTAGAACAAGATTGATGAGAATGGGAAAGTTGTGAGGAACAAGATGAGATTAGTAAGTAAAGGATATTCACAAATTAAAGGAATTGAATCTTAGGAGATCTATGCTCTAGTTGCTAGAATTGAGGCTATCAGGATTTTCTTGGAATTTGCAACATTCAAATGATCCAAGGTTTATTAGATGGATGTCAAGTCAACATTCCTTAATGGTGAACTGAAAGAAGATGTGTACATTGAAAAACTAGAAGCGTTTAGATCAGATAAGTATCCTGATGTAGTTTACAGGATAAACAAGGCTTTATATGGACTGGAGCAGGCACCCAAGATATGGTATGGAAAATTGGACAAATATTTGATTAGTCAAGGTTTCAAGAAAGGATGGACCGATAATAATCTATACTTCAAAGTAAGTTTAGAGAAAATTCTGATTGTTGTTGTCTATGTTGATGATATCATCTTTGGAGGCAAGGATGGGTTGTGCAAGAATTTTGTTGAAGAAATACAGAAGGAGTTTGAAATGTGAATGATAGGAGAGTTAGATTTATTTCTTGGATTTCAAGTTAATCAAAATAACAAAGGCATTTTCATCTCTCAATCCAAGTATGTGAAAGAGTTGTTGCAAAAGTTTGGTTTTGAGAATTCAAAACATGTTTGTACTCCTATTGTTATCGACAATAAGTTGAATAAGGAGTATAACTCACCGAAAGAATATACAACTTTGTATAGATCTATGACTAGAGGATTGTTGTATTTGACTGCTACAAAACTAGATATCATGTATGTTGTTTGTCTAGCAACCAGATTTCAACAAGAATCGAATGAATCACATGTGATGGCTATAAAGAGGATTTTTAGGTACTTGAAAGGAACAAAAGGTATGGGATTATGGTACCTAGGAGAGTTATATTTTTTCCTAATATCTTATAAAGATGGAGATTGGGCTACTAATATGGACAATCAAAGTAGTACTAGTGGTGGAGCTTACTTTCTTGGCTCTCAATTAGTTTCTTGGTCAAGTAAGAAATAGGAGTTTGTAGCATTATAATCTACTGAATCAAAGTACATTACAGTGTCCTATTTCACTCAGGTACTATGGATGAAACAAACCTCGTAGGAAATAGGAATTAGTTTTCCTAAACCAATTCCTATCATGTGTGATAATACTAGTGTTATCACTATGTTGAAGAATCCAGTGATGGACTACAGGAAAAAACACATTGATATCAGATATCATGTCATCAAGGAGAAGGTTAAAGAAGGAATAGTGAAGATGGAGCATGTACCTACAAAGGAGAAGATTGCTGACATATTCACTAAACCTTTGTGCAAAGATACCTTTGAGTATCAAAGTGGGAAGTTGGGCATTTTTCCCCTTCCTAGTGAAAATTAGGTGCATCAATGTGTGTGCATTGATCCAGTGGCTTGCATATCTATACATTACTAGACAGGTTCTTGGAGGCTTCCTCTTAGGGGGAGAAATGTATTTTTGATAGGGGTTTTTGTTTCTATCCTTTGTCATTGTTTTTAAAGGGGGAGAGAGATGGATATGTTATGGAGAGTTTTTTTTTCTTTGGAAAAAGTCAATTCTATGTTGTACTTTGTTATTTATGATTTTTTCCATCAATGAAAAATGGGGAGATTGTTAGAATGAAATGTTTATGTGGTGTTTTTATTAATTATTTTCATTGATGTCAACATATCTTATATGGATGTATCAATTTTTGTACCAATAGGTTGGCTTATCGGTTATTTCTTACTCGTGAGACTATGTTTCGACTGGTACTTTCATCGATGGTTCATGTAGCATTCTCATGACAGTTTGGTTTGATCCTATCTAGATGTTTTTTCGGTCAGGTCTTTGTGATGTAATGTTCCTCGTATTTTTGTTGGAACCAAGTGCTTTAGAGAGAGTGTTTTGGTCT
This sequence comes from Chamaecyparis obtusa, assembly GCA_027943335.1. Lineage (NCBI taxonomy): Eukaryota > Viridiplantae > Streptophyta > Pinopsida > Cupressales > Cupressaceae > Chamaecyparis > Chamaecyparis obtusa. The sequence goes on along the minus strand of BSBK01006768.1, from coordinate 303,280 downwards.
AGAGAATGGCATGTTATTTTGGTCTTTGTGCTCCTTGTTCATTTCCTTCCACTACAGGAATGGTATAGTGTAACCTATTTCAAATATTGTGGCTAGCCTGTTGGCTCTCAGTGTGGTGTATATATAAGATGATTATACAAAAAGTAACACAAAATGTATGTACACATATGAAGCGATTACTAATTCATGTGAAAAGAGATCCATGTTCCTACAAAATAGTCTGAAGACCTTAGAGGTGGATTCTATATCTATTCATATCTTTTGTGTATCAACAGTGAGCTTTCATCTATTAGTAGTGAGCCTTCATGTATCATAAGTGTGCTTGTGTATCAGAAGTGAGCCCTTTTCATATTTGGAAGTGATCCTTTGTGAAAATCACCTTTTAATGTTAGCCTAATAGGTTTTTTTATATTCATGAGAATTAGCTTCTCCATGGTTTTTCCCAATTGGGTTTTCCATGAAAAATATGGTGTTCTTTGTTTCTGTGTTCCTATGTTATTCATGCATATATTTACTGTGGATATTTGCTATTCTTAACTAACAAGTCTTAAATTTGTTTTATTACTATTTAAGTGTTTACTAAAAGAGGAAAAGTTTTATTTTGTTTATGTGGGAATAATTGATTCATCCTCCTCTCAGTTATTCAACCTATTCAACAAAAAGTGTTTCCACTTGAAATATATTATTCAAAACCTCATTGATTTTAATGCTATATCTATTGAGGGTGTTAATGATAAAGGAAATAAATCTGTAGCACCTCCTAATCAAAACTTGCAAATCTATACCAACCCCTTTCCATCTCGTTCAACTAATATTATTGATTCTACCCAGTCTTTGTCTTCTTATTCCACTCATGTTGACTATGACAATAAGGTTGCTGAAGTTGATAATTTTTTCAACCTCATTGATAAATTCCTACCCTAACCTAATCCTAAATCAAAATTTGAGTATTGCATTACCTTTGAGCCTAGTGAGACAGTTAAAGCACCTGATGGTCCTCTTTACATTGTTGCAAAGGTTAATGATCTTTATTCTCGTAGTTTCCTTATAAACCCTACTAGCATGGTGAATGTGATAATTGAAGAACATCTTTAGAATAGACGATGACAATGTGATTTATATGATAATTATGATGTTAAGATCCAAAATTGCAATGGTTTCATTTATCCTACCCATGGGTCTATTACATTTCCCATTGAATTTGGTGGTAGAACTTTAGATGTCACCTTTACTATCATTGCAACTTCCGATCAGTTTCAAGTAAAACTTGGTCTTCCTTGGCTTACCTCCATGAAATTTTTAGCCTCTCCTATCTACAAGTGTTTGAAATTTCCCCACAATAGAAAAATCATGACTGTTAACCATAGTCTTTATCAACCTTCAGCTCCTCCAGAGTTTATTAACCTTGATTTCTTTTGGCCTTCTACACGTAAACCAACTCAACCACATAGGGATAACCTCTTTTGATCATATCATAAGTATAAAGTGCAAAATATTTGTGATATTAGCGATTATAAGGATGATGTTCCATCTCCTTTCCCTTGACCTAGATTTCTTCCTACACCACCTATATATGCTTTTGTTTTGCCTCCTATATCTTATAAATTTTTTATAGATGCTATCTCTCAACCTAGTGAGGTTCCTTATTTTATTCCCCCTAAGGAACAAAAGGTCCCAATGTTTATTGATCTTGAACCAAACCAAATTCCCAACAAAACCAACCATAATTGTTGTGCTTGTGATCATTGTTGCAAACGTCATGCTAGAGTCTATCAACGTGCTTCCCAAAACATGTTTTCACCCAAAACACCTCTTGATGTTGTGATTCCCTTTGACCAAACCATTTCGAACCAAAGATCATATGTTAGTAGTTTATGTAGAATAAAACTTTGTTGCAATATGTGTACTGCTAATTAACTAAGGGTCTCTGTTAATTTTGTGTGTTTTTAAGTGTTGGGTTGCAAGGTGATGGAGGAGTTTTCTTATTTAGACACCAATGATATAAAGGCTAGTAAGAGAGACATCTTTTAATTTTGTTTTAAATTTAATAAGATCATTTGTGTTGCAAATATTTTTGTGATTGTATGCAAGAGCTTTTATTTTATTTTTTTAAGAGGTTTGCTTGTCATCTGCATCAGATTCGTTTTGCAATTTTTTTAATCCTATTCATAACATTTTTGTTACTTTTGGTTTGTATTAAGTGAAATGGGTTTTGTGTGTTACCCTTGTATTACATCAATGGTATTTGTATTGCATTAGTGGTATTTTGATGCAAGAGCATCCACCCACAATTAATAAATAAGATTGCAATGACATTTTTTATTGTGATTTTAATGGAATTTGCATTCCTTGATTTTGATAACTATGCTACTAGATGTCCTTTTAAGGAAGATAACTATAAGAAGCCTAAAGGTGATAAAATAAAGGATAATTACAGAAGATGTGAAACAAATAATAAGATGCATAACATAGATAAGGGTAAGAATAGTCTTTGTTCAGTAGAGACCATTTCATGAAAAGTTGAAGAAGCAAATGATTCAAATGATGAAATACTATTTTTTGTCTATCAAGGAAAATGGTAGTGACAAGTTAAAAAGTCAAAATGTTGTAGGAAATAGTGAAACAATTGTGAGGATTACCCTACATGCAAGAGAAGAACCTAAACCCTATATAATTAATTTTGGACGTTTAAATCATATGACTGATGATAGAGGGAAGTTCCTTGAATTTGAAAAGTTTGACGGTGGATTGGTTAAGTTTTTTGGTGAAGAGGTTGCACCCATCTATGGTAAGGGGGTCATATCCATTTATGGTAAGCATAAGACTAATGATGTTTATTATGTTAAATATTTGGGACATAATATTTTGAGTGTGAATTAGATGTGTACTAAATGTTAAAAGATCATATTTCATGGGTCCAGATATGAGATCAAAAAGGGTTTTGAAAGATTAGTTGAAAAATTCATAAGGACAAATGCCAATGTACTCTACATAAAAGAAAATAGAGAAAGCAATTATTTTTGGGGTAGATTAGTGAAAATAAAACAAAGAAAGCAATTATTTGTTGGGGTAGATTAGTGAATATTGGTCATGGAACAAGAGAATGGGACATTAATTTTGACAATTGGTGAAGACTAGTTCCTCTAAAGCTATGAAATATTTATGAAACATTATCAAGCCCAATGATAGTGTGTGTAGAGAATGTTAGTTATGAAAATAGACAAGGAACAAGTTCAAGAATAAGGAATATTCTACTACAAAACTCCTAGAGCTAATACATACAGATCTATGTGGACCTACAAGGACAAGAGGATTAAATGGAGGAAGTTGTTTTATGTTTCTATTGATGATTATTCTAGAATGACAGGGGTTAATTTCTTAAGAGAAAAATTATAAGCTTTAGATAGATTTAAGATATTCAAGAATTTGGTTCAAAACCAAGTAGAAGCTAAGATCAAGTGTTTAAGTAATGATAGAAATGGTGAGCTTACATCAATTAAGTTTTATAGATTTTGAGAAGAACGTGGTCTTAGAAGACAATTATCTACTCCTAGAACTCCATAACAAAATGAATTTGTTGAAAGAAAGAATAGGATTGTTGTTGAGATGGCTAGAACTTTGTCGAAAGATTCTAACTTACCTAATATGCATTGGATAGCTTTTGTGCATACTTCTATTTACCTTCTTAATAGAGTACACATAAGAGTAAATCAAACAAATACATATTTTGAACTATGGTTTGGAAAGGTACCATTTGTCAAGTATTTCAAAATCTTTGGAAGCAAGTCCTACATCAAAAGAGATGAACAAAATATGGGAAAGTTTGATGCAAGATCTGATGAAGGAATATTTCTAGGATATTCCAAAAAGAGTAAGGCACATTGACACTAAAACGAAAGGCTAAAAAATATTATGAAAAGCAAAAATTCTAGGGTAAGTGTGGAATAGAATCAAGCTACTCCAGAGCCTAAAATTGAATTTGAAGATGCCTAGGTGATGTTGCAGTAGAGGAAAGAAAGCTCTAGAAAATAAAGACAAATTAAATAAAGAGAAAAAGGAACTTGAACAAGCACCTAAGATACCTATAAAGTATGTGCAAAAAAATCATTTAAAAAATTAGTTCATTAGAGACAAAAAAGGAGTTTAGACAAGGAGAAGACTTGCTAAGGGCAAGTGAACAAGAAAACAATTTTTTCTTATAACAGATGGATTGAAAGGCATTTGTAGAAGCAAGAAAAGATGATGGTTGGATAAAAGAAATGAATGAGGAGTTAGATCAAATAGAAAATAATCAAACACGAGAATTGGTACCTTGACCAATAGATAAAAATATAATTGGAACAAAGTGGGTGTTCTAGAATAAGCTAAATGAACATGGAGAAGTTAGAAGGAATAATCCAAGACTAGTATGTAAAGGTCTTACACAAGTTGAAGGTGTATATTTTGAGGAAAAAATCAAGGTGTATTAGATGGATGTCAAGTTTGCATTCTTGAATGGATAACTATGAGGAAGAGGTTTACATTAAGAAAACATATGCTTTTCAATTGTTAGAATATTTGGATATGGTTTGTAGAATCATAAAATCACTTTATGGACTCAACCAAGCTCATAGAGCTTGGTGTGAAAGGTTGCAAAATTATTTGATATAGTAAAACTTTAGGAAAGGTATAACAGATATTGAAAAGTTGAAGGTGATAAGTTGTTGATAATAATTGTATATGTTGATGGTATTATATTTGGTGGAGACGATGATTTTTGCAACAAGTTTACTAATGTAATACAAAATAAATTTAAAATGTCAATGATTAGTGAGGTATCCTTATTTCTTGGTCTTTAGGTTAATCAAATGAAAGATGGAATTTTCATTTCTTAGACCAAGTATATTAAGCAAATGTTGAAGAAGTTTGGAATGGAGAACTATAAACTAGTTGGAACTCCTATGGTTGTCATTTGAGAAAGAATGATGAATCTTCAAAAGCGGATTAGAAGCTCTAAAAATCTATAATTGGTGGATTATTTTATTTGATTGATTCAAGATTTTATTTTCTGCATGTGGGCTATTTGTTTGCAAGCTATCAAGCTAATCCTAAGAAATCTCACGATAAGATAGTGAAGAGGATATTCAAATATTTGAAAGGGATTGTATGGAAATTTTTGTCTCGGGAGTTTGGATGGAAATGTTAGGAAGGTACGATTTCATGGAAAACATCGCTATCACTACTTCTTGTGAGATTTTCAATATTTCGTTTGGCCTATATGCTTAGTATTTTTACTCCCTTGCATTTTTTTTTACCATTTTGTGGTTGCTTTTTTATTGGCCTTATTACGACATTTCATTTAGTAACCTCCTTAAGATTCCTCTAGGCTCTCACTATACATGTGCAAGACACACATTGCCAACAACAACCGACATTGGCACCATTCCTATTTTAATTATTTTTCATTGTAGGGTTATCACGTGACCTCATTTCATCCTATGATAGGTTACCAATACAAGAATGGCTAATCATGTTCAATGTAGTTAGTTTTATTTGACCATTTATGTTATTCTCTCAAAATATTATGTTTTCACTCTTAGAGTTTGTTGACAATTTTGCACTTCTTGTTGACTTTCGTCTCAGTTTTACTTTTTTACTTCATGTATATTTTGTAGACTTTTGGAGTTCTTGCATAAGTTTACGATGTGCATATACTTGCGTTGTATATTTGCTTGTTTAGTTCTCCATTATCCTAAAATGTTTCATTTCCTCTTCATTTCTCTCATTGTTTTTCATGGAATTTCAAATCTTGTAGTCACCAACGTAGCTTGTACAAACTTTCCCCTCCTTCCTCTATTGTCATGCATTCTCATTTCCTCTACCGCTTTTGATTCCATTCACGGATCCTCAAAAGCTTTATAATTTTTTGGAGGTTCTACGACACTTTGTACTTCCTAAAAAGTGTATCTTGAGTCCTAACTTCCACAAGTTAATCTCTTCACCCTTTCCAACATATTTTTAGGCTTTGAGGCTATAATTCCTCACACCTTCATAGTATTTCCATTCATTTTCTCTCTTGGGATTCTAATAATTCCTTTCAAGTTGGATTATGCGGTGCCCAAAACTTTGATCCCCGCAAATACTCATTCTTCTAAACATGATTTACAAATGTGACTCAAGCAATTTCACATTGAGACTTCATCATTTCAATGGTAAGATTCGTTTACTCCATACACTTCTTGCCATACTTTGAATGACCCAAATTGAACTAGTGGAAATCTTCAAGTACACAAGTCGCTCCCAAATTTAATGGGATTTCTCAAAGACATGAATATGCATAAGTGATGAAAATGAGTATGAATAACATTGATGTGATAAATGAGTCCCATGTAGTAGTTCTGTAATGGATTATTAAATGTGCTCAATTCCGTGTATGTCCATACAAGCTTGCTTATGTGCATTGTTTGTATGTTTGTATTTGGGTCTCCTAAATTGCCCATTGGAGTAGGCACCGATTTTGAAGGAGAATGATCGAATATAAGAAGATTGAATTATAAAAGCTATGGCTTGGTGGTTGAAGAAAAGTAGATAGGTTTATCCTTTTATGACACAAGCGTGTTAAAGGAGAATAGAGGAAGATTAATTACTAAAAGTGAATGAATAGTTTAGCGTTCAGAGAAAATTTCATCAAGGATCCGTGGCGCAATGGTAGCGCGTCTGACTCCAGATCAGAAGGTTGCGTGTTCGATTCACGTCGGGTTCAAACCCCAAAAATTTCAGTTTTCAAATGTAATATCAATTAGAAACTTTTTGATGTCATTTTAAAAATCAGTTGAAAGCTTTTTGAAACTGGAAAATAGTAGCACTGACGAAAGGTTGTGGAGATGCGGGGTATCGATCCCCGTACCTCTCGCATGCTAAGCGAGCGCTCTACCATCTGAGCTACATCCCCTCATGCTTCGAATTTCAGTTTATTAACAATTTAACTATTGCACAATTTCCTCCATGCACACTCCTGAAGCTTTGTAATAATTGAGGAGCAAATCGTAAGTAGTTCAGTTTTGTTAAATACAAAACGGCGATTGAATGTGTTTTAACTCTTTCCATTTCGTGCGGCGATGTATGATCTCATGCTTTATTCTTCCCTTCTTGTTGACAATTGAAAATAGTGATATTCGATTTAGAAATTGGAATTTATGATAAATTTTTACACCTCTCATGTGTTTGACATTGTTTTACGTTATGTAGTGTGGAATTCTTTTTGCCTTTTTTTATTAATGTGATCATTTGCATCCTCCTTTTCCTTTTAATACTTTTTAATGAACGTTGTGATAAAAAGTAATTTCATTTCTAATGTTTTTTCTTACTTAATAAAAATTCATGATACTTTGGATGTTCGAGTACTCTTGAATCTAAGTATCACTACTTCTCCTAGTTATGTGGGGTATTTTTTCATGCTTCAAGAAGTTTATAATGCATGTACCACTAAGATTTTTATCTCTCATTTCTTGTAGATCATCTAATTGAGGGTGCCTTTTATTTCTTCACGCCAAAAGAATCCTTCCCCATTACCCAAAAGATGAGTCTAAGAAGAAAAATCTATTTCTTCTAGGTTTTCATCAAAAGAATATTAAAAAATACATCCTTACAATATAAATCCAAAGCTACAAGGAAACAAGATCAAAAAGAGGTGAAAATGATTGAGAAATCCTTGGTGAAATCTAATGTCATTTACATACTAGATGCTCACTTATCCACTTCCCTAAAATTGTCATAATTTTTTAACATAGTTAGGGGTTTGGATAGAACACTGCATCAAACATCTAAGAGCACATGATCTAGATATCGTTTAGAATTTAGAATTAGAACTTTGAATATAGGAAATGGCAAGGAAAGTTGCAAGGTCAAATGCTCCCTAAGTAGTATAACACATATGCAGTCGATGTTAACATTAAGTTAGCACAGCCTCAAGATAAGGTTGAGCTAATGGAGGAATCTGAGAGGGTAGTATCAGAAGATTACCTAAAGATAACAAGGAAGCTAGAAAAGAAAAACAAAGACTTGCAGAATGCTAAGAACATCATTGACAAATTTAAGGCTAAAGTAAAAGCCTGTGAAATGGATTGTGCCAGACAGCAAAAGGATCAACAAGAGGAGACTTTCGAAGAGTTAGAACAAGAAAGAGCTAGGCTAGTTGAAGCATGTGTCGAGCTAGATAAGCTCAAGGTAGTAGCTAATAAAGAGAAAAGTGACTTGACCCAGATAGTGCAAATTAAAGAGGAAGAGGTGGCCTAATTCAAGAAGTCCCTGGAGGATGCCACTAAAGGATTATAGGACAGAGATAAAAGAGAAGAAAGGGAAAATAAACATTTTTCCCATTGCTTGTCTAAAGTCCAAAATCAATTAAAGAAGGAAAAGGAGGAGTAGGAAGTATTGAAGAAAGACTTGCATGAAAAGTCAAAACAATTGACCCTGAAGGATAATGAGGTAGTCTCAAGTATAGCTCAACAAAAATAGGATAAATAGGAGTTGCAAAGAAAAGTAGCCCAATTTCAAGCTAAATTCTATGATACCAAGAGCATATTGGAGCTAGAACAAGGGAATCGCTAGATAACAATGGATTCCCTATGAGAAAGAGAAAGGAAGTTGGAGAAACACCAATATGAACTATTGAATGCGCAAGCACAAATGGTCTAGCTTAGAGAGGTGATAAAGGAAAAAGAAAAGCAAATTCAACAACTACAGGTCCCCGTAATAGCCCCTACCTCAGTGAGTTGTACTACATTGGCGCATCAATTGTATGTATACTTCTAGGCTTGGATTGAAATGTTTGCACTAGATCTAATGCCAGCATTCAATTTTTTTGTAGATGCTATGGAATTATGCACTAAGGTAGAAAATTTCCTAGAGGAAACCCAACAAGAGATTGCTTCCAAAATCACAAAATAAAAGACCCAAATTGAAAAGTTGTATGAGACTCCATGACATCACCTTGTCATTAGTTGGAATCACTGATCGAAAGCTACCTGCAGTGCGGGATAGAGAGTTCACCAAATGTGGAGAAGTAATTGCACACACTAGAGAGTGCCTCAAAATGTTAGAGTCCTCTATTGCACAAAAGAAAATGTAGGGTGATGCTTTTATACAGGTTGATTTGCCATTGCCTTTTGGACCAGCTGCATAATTGCTAGGAGAGGAACAAATTACGTAATAGATTAAACTGAAATGAAAGGATCGGTCCTATGAGAAGATTATAGGACCCAATTTGGAGGCTTCTCAAGTTAAATTAATTTTGGATTATCTAGCCTATCTCTATTTCATCTTAGATGCGTCAAAGACCAATTTGGTTGGCTTATCATTCCGAGAAAAGATCACATTGTACAACACTTTTTTAGGATTTTTAAATCTATTTTTTTCCATCAGATGAGGAGTGGTATCCTTTGCAATCCTCTTTATTAATGCTTTGAGCTTTTCTTATTCCCTCCTCCTCATTTTTGTAGGTGTTGGATATTTTGGGTTTGTAACTTGCAGGCAAGATCTCCCAAGATTTGCCATTGATTCTGTATGTTATTATACAAACAACCTGATTTCCCATGATTGTGTTATCATGCTCGGGCTTTCCTTGTTTAAGGTTGGGAGAGACACATTTGTCTATGCAGTGGTGCTTTGCCTTTCACCGCATGTTTTTTCCCTTTGTGGGTCACACGGTGTGTCTGCAAAACTTTTTAGGAAAAGAAATGAGAATTTCTTATGAGAAAAATTGTCGTTGCGACACGTGTTTCTTGCAACATTCAAGGCAAAAGGTTCATTATCATCCATTCAATTGACATAATGGCAAAACAATGTGTGTTTACTTGATTGGGTGCATGTTTGATTGATTTATTTAGATTTTTCCAATGTGTCTGATAACCTTTTCTCTCCATTGATCGAAGGGATGATGATTCTCTGTGGGAACCTTTTGGAGCATGCATAATGATTCACATAAAAAAACATTTGGTAGAGTTTTTTTTAAATGGGGGTAGTTAGTTCTATTTTAAGGGTTTGATTTTGCAGAAATTGAGAACTCTGTTTTTATCAGAGAATAGACTATTTGTTTTAGATACTTGTTGAGATATTTTTTTCAGACTTTATTTTTTGTGAAGTTTATTTTAATTTGAAATGTCGATTGTGCTCTATGGAGCCTTTTGGGCTTTGAATTAATATTGAATATAGTAGAAGTTTATGTCATTTTAACAAAAGATAACTTGTCTAACTCTTTCATCTTTGTTAATGAGATTGTCTTTAATTATGGATCGTGTTGCATACTCTTCTAGTTAGAGATAGTCGAATATGTGAAGTTGTTGCATGCCTGTGATGGTATTAAGGATAAATAAATGAATAGGAATAATATTGAATGTATATGTTGTCATTGTAGCTTTTATGGATGCACCCATGGAGTGATATGAAAGTAATATCCTATGTCATGGATCTAGTTATTGTGTTCTCACTCCAACAATGAAAGGATTGTGGCATACTATATTGAATTATGGGATAATGTTTATGTTCTGATCTGTGTAATTAAATTTGGTTTATTATCAATTTCTCTAAGTTACTCATGAAATGTTCTAGTGTGTCACCATACTTTTAGATTTAATTCAATACTCTCTCTTTTCAAACCGCCTATTCATAAAGAACCAGCTTATTAATATCAAAGTTTGTTTCAAATGGTAACATCTTGGTGCCACACCATTTGAACTTCCCATAAGATATGTTAGCTTTCTGAGTTGCAAAATTTAGGATCAATAATATTCAACCCATTTCTTCTAAATGCATCATTTAAAACCATTGAAAGCTTAAAAAAATAAAAATAATTCACTCGATTTATTTAATTGTATACAAGAAACCCAACTTACCTATGTTTGGTATTTAACCTAAAACTATCCCTTTTTAATTATATAAGAAAAATCCATTCATCTCTTCATGACATTCATCCTAAAAATCCTTCAAAATGCACCTATGAGCACAATAATTGAATCGTGCAAAAAATAGAGTGATCTAAAAAATATTTACCATTTCAGCTTTCAAAAAATTACTAGAGAACAACCTTCAACCTATAAACATAATGTTTTGATCCTCAGAAAAATAATGCCTTGTAATTTTGAAAAAAAGATGTGCATGCATACACGAAGCCTTGCAAGTAGAAGATCTCAGAATTGGTGACACAGAACAAATCTTCCACCACTGATGGAAGCTTTGCATAAATATGGAACCTAATTAAATCTTTTAATGAACCTTCCATTGACCTAAAACAATTCCTTCGATATGCACCTCAAAAGATGACAGTTAAGGATCCAAAAAATAACTGTCACAATTTGTAAAATTATACAATTTTCCAAAATCCCTTGTGACCAAAAACTTTAGCAGACACAAATTGAGCTTAGATAAAAAGATTTTTATAAACTTAAAGTTCCTTATGTAATCACCCAAAAATGGTCACCAGAACCATAAGCCCCTAATGTTGATTATTCATCAAGAAAGTCCTAATTTTGATCAAATATCCTAAGTCCTAACCTAAGGCAATTCAACTCATCAATATAATTTGACCTATGCCCTAAGTCTCATCACACTTGATCTTATTTGATTAATTAATTCCTAAACCCTAATATTATTGGCAATTAAATCAATCTTATACTATTTATTTAATTAATATTTTAAGATGTTGATTAAATAAATAAAGAATTTTTAATTAATCACAAAAATGAATTAAATTAATTATGTCATCACATTTTGGAGAAAAATGCATAAAATCCTTTAAATATTCCAAAAATGCAGTTATGGAGTCATCACCCAGTCAACTGAACACAATTTTGGAAATAATCCAGTTAACTAGAAAAACAAATCTGTTAACTCTTCAGTCATTTTAGAAACTTCAATTCTTCCTTGGAAGTTTCCCAAACAAATGACTAAATCAGTTCAGTTGACCGATTCTCTCAAACAATCAAAATAATTGCACATGGATTATGCTAGTTTGGAATGAATCTTAATCATTCATCTGGAATCAATCTTGTCTGCTCATTCTCGAGAGAATTTCTATATAGTCAAGCCTCCATTCTCACAAGAAGGATCCCAATCTTTTACTTAGAGTAATGCTATCATTTGTTAATTGCAATCATTGTTAGCTCTTTTAGTTACGTAATTAGTTTAGTTTATTTTATCATTATTGCATCAATCACATCTAGGAACACTTGAATTTGGCTTAATATGGATTAATATTAGATTAAGTATTGGATGAAATTGCATTTCATAATAGTTTAATATTCAAATCCTTCATTTAGATAGAGTCTATAGTCACTGGGTTTGTAATGACCTGAGAGAAAACTCATACTCCTGTCTACTAGAATGAAATGAGTCTCCTTGTCTGATTTTGGTTTTGTTTATGTTATTTTCATTGTTTAAAATCAGTTATATAATGACTCATTAAAGTGTAGTGTTAGCCACATTTTCACACTCACATTTCTGGCACCCACTGTTGGCCAAAAAAATCAATTTTTGTCCTCACAACTGCACTCTTTCTTTTGCAAAATCTTTACATTTTGTCCATACACTGGCCCTGTTTTCTTGCATGAGCATTCTCATAGGCTAGTATGAGTTAGGATGGTAACTCATATGGGAACCCATGTATTCTTGTAATAGACCTTGCATATACTCGTACTAGAATCTGGTCCAATTTTTTTAATTGAAAACAGCAAGTCTGTTCTCCTTTTTTTTAATTTTTTCAATTGGTTTTTGGTTGATTCAGACAAAGTGATCCTCTTTTTCTATTTCTGTAGTTTCTTTTGGAAACTTAACAAGTTTATGCAGAATGTTTTGATGAAGACATTTCCTAGACTTCATTTTATGCAGGATGTGTGCCAAAAATAGAAGCAAAAAAAGAGACTACTGATGTATTTGGTGGAGGTTGCCTATAAAGGAAACAACTAGACATTTTGTTTCAATTAATTTTTCTTAGGAATCTCGCATGCAAGACATTTTAAAAAGAACCATTGTTTGGCATGTTTTGGGATAGTGAAAAGGATATGAGATTATGCTCTTTTCCCCTTGAGGTAAAATCAGAAATCTAGACCCTTGTAGCTTTTCCTTTTCTTTTCTTGCGTTTCTTTAGATGGGTTTGTTGAAGTAGGAAAAAGTACTCACCCTTGGAGAACAACCCATGTGAGCACGAGGTGTAAGCCACACCAGTCCAACTCATGTTAAAAAAAATTCTTCTTTGAGGCCAAAGCCTCAGAAGTTGGATTTCATTTGAGCTTATACACGACTCTCGCCTGACCACATAAGAGGGCCTTAGGGTCTAAATCACATTTACGTGAGTATTGGTGCAAAGGTGCTTTGTGGGGCTATAGGCCTAAATCGCGCTTGCACAGAAACATAGAATGTTTCGAACAAAGACCCTTACTAGACTCCATATATTAGCAGCCTACCTGGTTCACCCTCAAAAGTGGGTAATCCAAGTGCAAGAGAGATAGTAACTCCCCCAAGATACTTGTCATATCATGCCCCCATTAGCGTTTGGAGTCAAATAATACGACATCATTATACCCATTATGTGGTTGATGGTGACTGTATTCTGATTAGCTATTGGATGTGTACCTAAGTCAATGAGCAAGGATTTTCTTACTCAACCAATTGACTATAGGGCTTAGGAAGTGATGCTTTTCACATGTGCTTGTTGTTCACACGTGTGTTTGCTATGTTTGTACACTTTGAACATTTGACAATCAAATATTGAAGAAAAAGCTGAAAATTGACTGCTAAAAATGGAAAATGAAACAAAAACCTTAATGTTACCTTTCTGAGTTGCAAAATTTAGGATCAATAATATTCAACCCATTTCTTCTAAATGCATCATTTCAAAACCATTGAAAGCTTAAAAAAATAAAAATAATTCACTCGATTTATTTAATTGTATACAAGAAACCCAACTTACCTATGTTTGGTATTTAACCTAAAACTATCCCTTTTTAATTATATAAGAAAAATCCATTCATCTCTTCATGACATTCATCCTAAAAATCCTTCAAAATGCACCTATGAGCACAATAATTGAATCATGCAAAAAATAGAGTGATCTAAAAAATATTTACCATTTCAGCTTTCAAAAAATTACTAGAGAACAACCTTCAACCTATAAACATAATGTTTTGATCCTTAGAAAAATGATGCCTGTAATTTTGAAAAAAAGGTGTGCATGCATACACGAAGCCTTGCAAGTAGAAGATCTCAAAATTGGTGACACGGAACAAATCTTCCACCACTGATGGAAGCTTGGCATAAATATGGAACCTAATTAAATCTTTTAATGAACCTTCCATTAACCTAAAACAATTCCTTCGATATGCACCTCAAAAGATGACAATTAAGGATCCAAAAAATAACTGTCACAATTTGCAAAATTATACAATTTTCCAAAACCCCTTGTGACCAAAAACTTTAGCAGACACAAATTGAGCTTAGATAAAAAGATTTTTATAAACTTAAAGTTCCTTATGTAATCACCCAAAAATGGTCACCAGAACCATAAGCCCCTATTATTGATTGTTCATCAAGAAAGTCCTAATTTTGATCAAATATCCTAAGTCCTAACCTAAGGCAATTCAACTCATCAATATAATTTGACCTATGCCCTAAGTCTCATCACATTTGATCTTATTTGATTAATTAATTCATAAATCCTAATATTATTGGCAATTAAATCAACCTTATACTATTTATTTAATTAATATTTTAGGATGTTGATTAAATAAATAAAGAATTGTTAATTAATCACAAAAATAAATTAAATTAATTATGTCATCACATTTTGGAGAAAAATGCATAAAATCCTTTAAATATTCCACAAATGCATTTATGGAGTCATCATCCAATCAACTGAACACAATTTTGGAAATAATCCATTTAACTAGAAAAATAAATCTGTTAACTCTTCAGTCATTTTAGAAACTTCAGTTCTTCCTTAGAAGTTTCCCAAACAAATGACTAAATCAGTTCAGTTGACTGATTCTCTCAAACAATCAAAACAATTGCACATGGATTATGCTAGTTTGGAATGAATCTTAATCATTCATCTGGAATCAATCTTGTCTACTCATTCTCGAGAGAATTTCTATATAATCAAGCCTCCATTCTCACAAGAAGGATCCCAATCTTTTACTTAGAGTAATGCTATCATTTGTTAATTGTAATCATTGTTAGCTCTTTTAATTACATAATTAGTTTAGTTTATTTTATCATTATTGCATCAATCACATCTAGGAACACTTGAATTTGGCTTAATATGGATTAATATTAGATTAAGTATTGGATGAAATTGCATTTCATAATAGTTTAATATTCAAATCCTTCATTTACATAGAGTCTATAGTCACTGGGTTTGCAATGACCTGAGAGAAAACTCATACTCCTATCTACAAGAAGGAAATGAGTCTCCTTGTCTGATTTTGGTTTTGTTTATGTTATTTTCATTGTTTAAAATCAGTTATATAATGACTCATTAAAGTATAGTGTTAGCCACATTTTCACACTCACATTTATGGCACCCACTGTTGGCCAAAAAAATCAATTTTTGTCCTCACAACTGCACTCTTTTTTTTGCAAAATCTTTACATTTTGTCCATACACTGGCTTTGTTTTCTTGCATGAGCATTCTCATAGGCTAGTATGAGTTAGGATGGTAACTCATATGGGAACCCATGTATTCTTGTACTAGACCTTGCATATACTCATACTAGAATCTGCTCCAATTTTTTTAATTGAAAACAGCAAGTCTGTTCTCCATTTTTTTTATTTTTTCAATTGGTTTTTGGTTGATTTTGACAAAGTGATCCTCTTTTTCTATTTTTGTAGTTTCTTTTGGAAACTTAACAAGTTTATGCAGAATGTTTTGATGAAGACATTTCCTAGACTTCATTTTATGCAGGATGTGTGCCAAATATAGAAGCAAAAAAAGAGACTACTGATGTATTTGGTGGAGGTTGCCTATAACGGAAACAACTAGACATTTTGTTTGAATTCATTTTTATTAGGAATCTCCCGTGCAAGACATTTTAAAAAGAACCATTGTTTGGCATGTTTTGGGATAGTGAAAAGGATATGAGATTATGCTCTTTTCCCCTTGAGGAAAAATCAAAAATCTAGACCCTTGTAGCTTTTCCTTTTCTTTTTTTGCATTTCTTTAGATGGGTTTGTCGAAGTAGGAAAAAGTATTCACCCTTGGAGAACGATCCATGTGAGCACGAGGTGTAAGCCAAACCACTCCAACTCATGTTAAACAAATTGGTTCTTTGAGGCCAAAGCCTCAGAAGTTGGATTTCATTTGAGCTTATACATGACTCTCACCTAGCCACATAAGAGGGCCTTAGGGTCTAAATCACATTTACGTGACTATTGGTGCAAAGGTGCTTTGTGGGGCTATAGGCCTAAATTGCACTTGTGTAGAAACATAGAATGTTTCGAACAAAGACCCTTACTAGACTCCATATATTAGCAGCCTACCTGGTTCACCCTCGAAAGTGGGTAATCCAAGTGTAAGAGAGATAGTAACTCCCCCAAGATACTTGTCATATCGTGCCCCCATTAGCATTTGGAGTCGAATAATATGACATCATTATACCCATTACGTGGTTGATGGTGACTGTATTCTGATTAGCTATTGGATGTGTACCTAAGTCAATGAGCAAGGTTTTTCTTACTCAACCAATTGACTATAGGGCTTAGGAAGTGATGCTTTTCACATGTGCTTGTTGTTCACACGTGTGTTTGCTATGTTTGTACACTTTGAACATTTGACAATCAAATATTGAAGCAAAAGCTGAAAATTGACTAGTAAAATTAGAAAATGAAACAAAAACCTTAATAGTTAGCAAAAATCCAAAATTGATGCAAGGACTTTCGACAATCATAACTTTTGACTCGGTTGTTCATTTTTGTTGAAATATTACATGTAGATTCTTTAGGAGAAGCCATTTGGATTGTTGACCGAGCTAAACTTAGTAGATAGCTATTTTTACATCTTTTCGAGAGCCAGAAAGTTCATTTGGGTCTCCAAAGTTGGTTTTTAATGTTTTTTTTTATAGTTTTTAGAGAGTTGTGTTTTTTAATAACTTTGAAATCATGTTTATAATTTCAAAGATTAGTTGGAAATTCTTCTTATCTTAGTTTAGGGAAGCTTTAGGGAAAAAATCAATTTTTTAGGAGTTGTTTTTAAAATTACCAAAAATGGCAAAAAAAAAATTTGTGAAAATCTGCCAAAAATGGTAATTTTTGAATTTGGTCAAATTGGTGTTTCATGCTATTGTAAAAAAGAGAGTAGTTTAATGAATAATGAATAGTTGAGAATTATGAAATAGTCTATTGTGTCTTCATGATACTTGTTCATGGTTAAAATTGGGCTGCATAAAAAATCCTGCTAGTCTTTTCCAGACCTCTGGTTATATTTTATCATGTATTATGCAGTTCTTCCCTCATAATGGTGAGATTTTCATAGCTAAATTTAGTATTACTCTGTTGATAGTCTAATCTCCGCTATTGTGAGTCTTGACTTGTTGGTTTAGTCCTTTGATCAATTCAGTCATCATCATCTTCAATCATCCTTATCAGTTGTCCTTCTTTGAGTCGTGAGTGCATTATTACCTAGGTTTCTTAACCTTGACTTAGATTTGATTCATTTTCATCTCCTTCTTGATTGACTGGTATCTTGTTCGCATCATTATCTACCTTGGACTTGTTCAACACATCGATTTTACTTTAGCACCTATCAGACAATCAAGTGATTCGTGCTTATGCAACCCAGGAGTTAAAAATAGAAATTTGATCTCAAGAACAATTCCCACGTCATAACTTCTCTCCAATATTCTAAAAAAATGTATCACAACAATTGCTAAAAACAAATGGTCTAAATCCTACACTCCTAGCAAAGAAGAGGAGATTCTTATTGCAAACATAAAAAGATAAACAAACCCTCGTGGGGAATAAATCTCTAAAATAGTAACAAAAAATACATGTGAGTAGCCTCAAATTTCTTCCCTAATATATCTGGACACTTTCATGCCACAACAAAAATAAAATTAGGCGAAAAATATATAACAACAATGCCAATACATTTAGAGCCTTTGACACCCTCCTTGCAATATGTGAAAACAATAGTATAAAAGTAGAGGACACAAACCTTGTTGCTTTAATGTATAGTTAATATAAATAGGATTTCAATACCATGATATTCATGCCATAGACTCTGGCCAATGGTATGAGTTTTAAAAATTTTAGTTAACTTCAATTTTCAAAATTCATTCTAGTGCTTTTTACTAGATATGCAATTCAAAAACTACATATTTTCCTTCGAAAGCAAGTGTTGGTAAAAATTGATATATCTCTTTTACCTTCAAAACTTCAATGCAAAAACCACAACATATATTAGTCCCATTGGCATTTGGGTAATAACTTTTTAAGTTCTAATCATATATGTATAATTTTGTCGTATTACTTAAAATCAATTGTCAAGACTAACACTAACTAGTAAGTTTTAGATTAAACTTCACACGGTTTATTGACTTTTTCAAATGCTCCTATTACTATAAAGCAAAAAATAAAAAAGGTTGATACTCCATCCATGCCTCATTTTATTCACTAAATAATTCTTTTCAACCCCTTGCATTTTCTATTTCAATACTATAAGCAATATATCTTAGAAATGTCAGGACCTCATCAAACAGTCCTATCCACAAATTTTATATAATTCTTTGTAAATTCAATATTTAAAAACTTTCTTCTATCTTTATTTCTACATAATAGCTCTTTTTAATATATTTTGCACATCCACAGTTTACACCTGAATCATCTATTTAACGATTACAATGCTTGTTACCTTTCTATGCCATCTGATTAATGTCTAATATGTTTTCAAGGATTTGTCTTTGTAACAAGAAACTATGGAAGAAAAGATAGTATTTATCACACCACCACTCACTACAAATAAGCTTATTCACGAGTATGAACTTTCAAACTGTAACTCTCTTTTTCTTTAATCCTTGCATGTATACTTTATCCTTCAACAACATGGCCATTACATAAGTACACTTGTAGAAATATGTTTTTCTTCTCCCAATTCCAATTACATTGCACATGAAATACTCATTTCTCTATTTTCTTATTTGCATCAACTTTCCCTCTTGTTCGAAGATAGTTATGCATTTCTCTTCAATTGCAATTAGATTGAACAACAATACAATTTAAAACAAAATTGGTTGTGCAAGAATTGAAGGAAACAACATGTGCCCATTTCTCACTTGGGAGTTGCAATTTAGACTTCTACGACAAACATTTGAAACTGAACATTTCTAAAGAAAATCATTTTTTTTTCTATGGTGTAATAACTATTTACTTATGGTTCTTACATTTATTATTAGTTTGCCAAGTTTCTATATTTCAACTCCCAAGTGAAAAATGTGGTACTTTCTCTTGCTCCAATTCAGCTTGCTCATCCAACTTAAGCTTTTATGTAGAAATTCTTTTATATTGTGGTGACTTCTTACAACAGAGTGTTTACATGTCTGCCTTGTGGTAGTTGCAATTTACACTTCTATGACAAACATTTGAAACTGAACATTGCTAAAGAAAATCAGTTTTTCTATGATGGAGTTAACTATTTACTTATGGCTCTTACATTTATGATTAGTTTGGTAGGTTTCTATATTTCAACTCCCAAGTGAAAAATGTGGTACTTTCTCTTGCTCCAATTCAGCTTGCTCATCCAACTTAAGCTTTTATGTAGAAATTCTTTTGTATTTTGGTGACTTCTTACAATAGAGCATTTGCATGTCTTCCTTATGAACAAATGATGTTATGTGCCACAGGTTAATTCTCTCCTTGATGTTTCCCTCTTCATTATTCTATTTACATTACACACACACACACACACACACACACACACACACACATGCATACACATACACATATGCATACGCATATGCATACACATACACACTAACACACACATAAACATATAACTGATTTTAAACAATTAAAAATAGCATAACAAAACCAAAATAAGTCAAGGTGACTCATTTCCTTCTAGTAGATAGGAGTATGAGTTTTCTCTCATGTCATTGCAAACCCAGTGACTATAGACTCTATCCAAATGAAATATTTGAAGATTAAACTATTATGCAATGCAAGTTCATCCAATACTTAATCTAAGATTAATCCATATTAAGCCAAATTGAAGTGTTCCTAGATGTGATTGATGCAATAATGATAAAATAAACTACACTAAATATGAAATTAAAAGAGCTAACAATGATTGCAATTAACAAATGATAACATTAATCTAAGTAAAAGATTGGGATCCTTCTTGTGAGAATGGAGGCCTGATTATATAGAAATTCTCTCAAGAATGAACATACAAGATTGATACCAGATGAACAATTGACATTCATTCCAAACTAGCACAATCCATGTGCATTAATTGTTTTGATTGGTTGAGAGAATCAGTTAACTGAACTGATTTAGTCAGTTGTTTGGGAAACTTCCAAGGTAGAACTGAAGTTTCTAAGATGATCGATGAGTTAACAGATTTGTTTTTCTAGTTAACTGGATTGTTTCCAAAATTATGTTCAGTTGACTGGACAATGACTCCATAAATGCATTTTTGGAATATTTAAAGGATTTTATGCATTTTTCTCCAAAATGTGATGACATAATTAATTTAATTCCTTTTTGTGATTAATTTAAAATTCTTTATTTATTTAATCAATATCCTAAAATATTAATTAAATAAATAGTATAAGATTGATTTAATTACCAATAATATTAGGATTTAGGATTAATTAATCAAATAAGATCAAGTGAGATGAGACTTAGGGCATATGTCAAATATGATTGATGTGTTGAATTGCCTTAGGTTAGGACTTAGGAGATTTGATCAAAATTAGGACTTTCTTAGGATATTTGATCAAAATTAGGACTTTCTCAAGAGATTTGATCAAAATTAGGACTTTCTTGATGAGCAATTGAGATTAGGGGCTTATGGTTTTGGTGACCATTTTTTGATGATTACATTTGCCTCTCTTTGAATTGATGTGCGATTAGCTCATTGATTCAAAGAACAGTTAGTATTGAGACTAAGAATAGTTTGATGTGAAGTGATGAAACTACTCTTAAGTTGATTGACTCAAAATATATCAATTATGAACTTGATTGAACTAGAACCGACAAGGATGGAACAAAATGGTCAGTTTGATGTGAAGTGATGAAACTTAACACCTGTCTGGTTTGATGATGACAACTAACCAATTTGATGTAGAGCGATGAAATTGATTAATGTCTGAAAAGACTCTTAAACCATTGGATTGGTTTGAATGAATAACCAGTTTGGTGTGAAGCGATGAAACTAATTATCACTAAGAGATTGATAGTGAAGTTGAATTGATTTGATGTGATGAAGCCAATTGGATTAACGAGGACAATACCAGTTTGAAGTGAAGTGATGGAATTGATATGCCCCTAGATATTTGTTGATGACAAATAATTTCAACTTGATGTGGTGTGATGAAGCTAAGATGCCCCTTGCGATGAGGTCTTGTTTGATTTTTTTATTTGATTGCTTGATTAAAGATTCAAAGATTTCTTGATGTTTGATGATGTGATCACTGAATTGTTGATGTCATGATTATACCCCTCTAAATAGAAATATTGGCTAGGTGCCCTAATGATTTGAAGAAATGTTGATTCATAAAATAATGCAGGAAGAGAATGATTTGATTTTGATGAGATTGTAAGTAAGTCACATTCTACAATTATATTAGGTCTTGTTGACCAAGTTTGACCAAAAGTTGGATAATGGTTGATCAAGATTTTGGCATGGTGATTTCTTGAGGAGGGAGAAATTACACTAGTTTGAAGGATAGAGGATTGATTGTGCATGCGTTCAACTGTAATTGGAGCAAAAAGTCAAACTGTGATTTTGATAGATAAAATGATCTTGAATTTTAATTTTGATCCTGAAAATAGAACCAGGCCTCACCTTCCACTCAGGAGATAATGTTACGAAGTAGTAATGTTGTCCAACTGCAAAATGCAACACTAACATGAATGCAACCTAGAACTTAGTCCCTGGATTTTTCTTTGAAAATTTTCGTCATTGAGAATTGTGGGACATCGTAGCTGATATAATTCTCATTGGTGCCACTGTGATCATGAGAATATGAATATGGTCTATATCGGAGAAATGTAGAAAACTAACACATGATGGATGGATTAGAAAGATGATGGATGAAGTGAAAAGATAATGAGGGATGAAGCGAGTGAATGCAACCCTCAAGGATAGTCTCCTCAAGATTACCCAAGCTAGGGAAAGAGAATATAGTAATGTAGGCTCATGAAGTGGTGTTAAATAGCATATATAGGATAATGACCTGGTGTCATGAAATAATGTGGTCCAAAAGAGTGGACATGTCAAGAGACTCCTGTTAACAAATTTTGCATTTTCTTGTTCTTCATTTTGATCAAGACCAAGGGGTTGATTTGGATAAGCCATGTATAAGATCACGTGATAAGGATAAGGGGTAATGAAGATTATGAATGGATGTTTTGAGATAATGGCAAGGGTTCCTAGAAATAGTGATGGTCTATTTTGGATAAGAAAGATCATGATAGGGTAGTATGGATGGAAGAAAGTGAGTAAGCTAATGGAAAGGATAGCATATGGTAGCATATACGATGCTCGTGAATAAGTTCAACCTTTTCAAGATCAAAGGTGAAAGAGGAAGTATGGATGTATATGAAATAGCTAGTGTGGATGAATCTTGTCACCGAGTGTAGAGTGCAAGAGGAAGGAATTACACATGATGCATGTTTTCCAGGTTTTCATCATGGTACTTGTCCAAGGTGCCACAAGTAGTGGTTTTCACCATAGGAAAGATTTATTTCTCTTTAATTTTTCTACCAAGGCATTTGTTTACCAAGTTTTCACCAAGGCACTTTTTCAATTTTCTTTTCTTTTTTCTAATTTTTGGAGGAACTCAAGCCCGATGCTCTTTGGATAGTGCTCCTTTGGAAAGATATACTTTGATGGGCCAATGTTGCTGAAAGGTATACTCAAGAATGCTAATAGGGTGATGGAAGGGAAATTATATGGAGGGTAAGGAGATGGTGGCTAAGGATATATGTGATGGATTGGATGAAGCGAATGGATAGATAGTGAAAGGGAGGATAAGAAGTATACATAGGTGTTGGATAAGGGATATAGTATTAAAATATTTGTGTAGGGGTATGTAAAATTGACACACATCTTGAAGGGTAGTGGATAGATGGAGGAAAAATGAATGGAATATCCCGAGGCTTTGATGTAGGGGATGATGGAAAATGTTTAGAAGAAGATGGAGTAGAAGCCTTTGGAAACTTGCACACCAACATTATTTTTTCTTTTATCTCCAATTCCTTTAAGAAAGACTTGGGAATCCACATAACTTTTGATTTTTCTTTGCTTTTGGATGCTTTAGAATACAATTCTTCCATGATCGATTTAGGAACCCATATTTTATTTTATTTTATTCTTTTCTTAGTGAACCTGTGGTCTCTTGAATATTTATTTTTTCATTGTAGTCACATGTCGATTAGATAGGACATGGTGATCTTCATAGGTAAGTGGATTCTTGTATTTCTAATTTTTATGGTGTACATCCATATTGCCTCCAAAAGACTTGGGAATTATGGATGAATAAGGCTGATATGGCTAGTTCATATGGATAGGTGGATAGAAATTTCTCAAGGATGCATGTCTTTGTTGATATTGAGGTATAATGGGGGAAGTGGATGACAAGCTAGGAGCGAGAGGTATAGTGGATGGGGGGATATAATGTCCCAATATGGATGGAAGGTTTGAAGGATTTAGCTTTGATATATAAGGACCAAGGATGGATTTGGAAGTTGCAAATGGATAATGGATAGGGATATCAAGACATTTAGAGTGAGCATCATGGCTAGGACCACCAACAGACTCATGAATAACTTTGATAGGATAAATGTTTTTGATAGGAGAAGTTGAGGCTTGAGGGTATTTATTCTTACACAAAGGATTTAGAAGAATAGGATATTTTTGAGGTGTATATAGAGTATAACAAGGGGATGATGGGATACTTTGATCTTGACAAGGATCCTTGGATAGCATAGGAAGAGTATTGTTCACTTGATTTTGCTTAGGATATGGAGGGATATCATCTTGGAAGAGATGGAAGGGTATGATAAGATCATCATAGATTTCTTAGGATGTGAAACTTGGGTCAACTGTTGGATGAGGAAGGATGGTACCTTGATCTTGATCATTACTGATATTTTTTTATTCATATTTTGGATTGTCCTCCTGACATGGAACCACTTCTAAGGATGAGGTAGGAGTTTTGATCAGCATGGGAGATTCTTCAAGAGCTGATGAAGAACTAGGAATGTCAGTGCATGAGGGTTTGGGATCTTTGATTTTGGGAGCATTGAAAAGTTTTGCATTTGAATGCGGATTAGCTTGGATTTCTTTTAGAGGTAGCCCTTGAGGATAAACATAGCTAGTATGAAAAGAATTAGGTTATTTTTTTGATTTAGGAATGTTGGCTAGATTTGTAACTTTAGGAAATGCATGAGTGTTGGAAGAAGTAGATGGGGAATGAGAAACACTACTAGACATAGGTTCATGAGTTTGATCTTGCATGAGACTAGTATCTTCATTAGATGGTTCATTAGGATTTTCAATTTATATTATGTCATCGTCAATGAGATCTTGGATTTTATGTTTCAAATCCATGCAATTTGAAGGCTAATGTTCATTATTTTGATTATAGGCGCAATAGTTTCTTAAGAATACAAAACCACATGAAGTGATTTGAGAAAGTGTGACAAGATTGTGTTCAAGAAGCTCTTCCAAAGCTGATTCAATGGATTGTCCCAAAGGAGTAAATGATCTATCCATAGGACTTGTAGAGGTGTTGGATTCAAGATCACATGGATTTGATTTGTTTTTGTCATAGGACTAATATAAAATACTCTCAACTAAATGTGATGTAACATCCTCTTCAATATCTTGAACTTTAGAAAATATTCTTGATAAAAAATTGGATTCTCTTGAGATTGTGAAGTAGGCTCTTGCTCACAAATGAGATTAATGTGACATTCTAAAGTAGCATTTTTATTTAAATAAGATGAAGATATGGATGAATCGTGATCATAGAAGGAAGGGAAAATTGATCTCAATGAGTACTGGTTGGATGGTGTATCATTTTCTTCCTTTAGGTCTTGAATTTGAGATCTCAAAGATTGGATTTGTTTTCATATGTTTGCAATAAGAATCTCCTCTTCTTTGCTAGGAGTGTAGGATTTAAACCATTTGTTTTTAGAGATTGTTGTGATAAATTTTTTTAGAATATTGGAGAGAAGTTATGATGTGGGAATTTTTCTTGAGATCAACTTTCTATTTTTAACTCTTGGGTTGCATAAGCAAGAATCACTTGATTGTCTGATAGGTGCTAAAGTAAAATCGATGTGTTGAACAAGTCCAAGGTAGATAATGATGTGAACAAGATACCATTCAATCAAGAAGGAGATGAAAATGAATCAAATCTGAGTCAAGGTTAAGAAACCTAGGTAATAATGCACTCATGACTCAAAGAAGGACAACTGATAAGGATGATTGAAGATGATGATGACTGAATTGATCAAAGGACTAAACCAACAAGTCAAGACTCACAATAGTGGAGATCAGACTATCAACAGAGTAATACTAAATTCAGCTATGAAAATATCACCATTCTGAGGGAAGAACTGCATAATACATGATAAAATATAACCAGAGGTCTGGAAAAGACTAGCAGGATTTTTTATGCAGCCCAATTTTAACCATGAACAAGTATCATGAAGACACAATAGACTATTTCATAATTCTCAACTATTCATTATTCATTCAACTACTCTCTTTTTTACAATAGCATGAAACACCAATTTGACCAAATTCAAAAATTACCATTTTTGGCAGATTTTCACAAAATCTTTTTTTGCCATTTTTGGTAATTTTAAAAACAACTCCTAAAAAATTGATTTTTTCCCTAAAGCTACCCTAAACTAGGATAAGAAGAATTTCCAACTAATCTTCGAAATTATAAACATGATTTCAAAGTTATTAAAAAACACAACTCTCTAAAAACTATAAAAAAAACACTAAAAACCAACTTTGGAGACCTAAATGAACTTTCTAGCTCTCGAAAAGATGTCAAAACAACTATCTACTAAGTTTAGCTCAGTCAACAATCCAAATGGCTTCTCCTAAAAAATCTACATGTAAAATTTCAACAAAAATGAACAACCGAGTCAAAAGTTATGATCGTTGAAAGTCCTTGCATCAATTTTGGATTTTTGCTAACTATTAAGGTTTTTGTTTCATTTTCCATTTTTAGCAGTCAATTTTCAGCTTTTTCTTCAATATTTGATTGTCAAATGTTCAAAGTGTACAAACATAGCAAACACACGTGTGAACAACAAGCACATGTGAAAAGCATCACTTCCTAAGCCCTATAGTCAATTGGTTGAGTAAGAAAATCCTTGCTCATTGACTTAGGTACACATCCAATAGCTAATCAGAATACAGTCACCATCAACCACATAATGGGTATAATGATGTCGTATTATTTGACTCCAAACGCTAATGGGGGCACGATATGACAAGTATCTTGGGGGAGTTACTATCTCTCTTGCACTTGGATTACCCACTTTTGAGGGTGAACCAGGTAGGCTGCTAATATATGGAGTCTAGTAAGGGTCTTTGTTCGAAACATTCTATGTTTCTGTGCAAGCGCGATTTAGGCCTATAGCCCCACAAAGCACCTTTGCACCAATACTCACGTAAATGTGATTTAGACCCTAAGGCCCTCTTATGTGGTCAGGCGAGAGTCGTGTATAAGCTCAAATGAAATCCAACTTCTGAGGCTTTGGCCTCAAAGAAGAATTTTTTTTAACATGAGTTGGACTGGTGTGGCTTACACCTCGTGCTCACATGGGTTGTTCTCCAAGGGTGAGTACTTTTTCCTACTTCGACAAACCCATCTAAAGAAACGCAAGAAAAGAAAAGGAAAAGCTACAAGGGTCTAGATTTCTGATTTTACCTCAAGGGGAAAAGAGCATAATCTCATATCCTTTTCACTATCCCAAAACATGCCAAACAATGGTTCTTTTTAAAATGTCTTGCATGCGAGATTCCTAAGAAAAATTAATTGAAACAAAATGTCTAGTTGTTTCCTTTATAGGCAACCTCCACCAAATACATCAGTAGTCTCTTTTTTTGCTTCTATTTTTGGCACACATCCTGCATAAAATGAAGTCTAGGAAATGTCTTCATCAAAACATTCTGCATAAACTTGTTAAGTTTCCAAAAGAAACTACAGAAATAGAAAAAGAGGATCACTTTGTCTGAATCAACCAAAAACCAATTGAAAAAATTAAAAAAAAGGAGAACAGACTTGCTGTTTTCAATTAAAAAAATTGGACCAGATTCTAGTACGAGTATATGCAAGGTCTAGTACAAGAATACATGGGTTCCCATATGAGTTACCATCCTAACTCATACTAGCCTATGAGAATGCTCATGCAAGAAAACAGGGCCAGTGTATGGACAAAATGTAAAGATTTTGCAAAAGAAAGAGTGCAGTTGTGAGGACAAAAATTGATTTTTTTGGCCAACAGTGGGTGCCAGAAATGTGAGTGTGAAAATGTGGCTAACACTACACTTTAATGAGTCATTATATAACTGATTTTAAACAATGAAAATAACATAAACAAAACCAAAATCAGACAAGGAGACTCATTTCATTCTAGTAGACAGGAGTATGAGTTTTCTCTCAGGTCATTACAAACCCAGTGACTATAGACTCTATCTAAATGAAGGATTTGAATATTAAACTATTATGAAATGCAATTTCATCCAATACTTAATCTAATATTAATCCATATTAAGCCAAATTCAAGTGTTCCTAGATGTGATTGATGCAATAATGATAAAATAAACTAAACTAATTACGTAACTAAAAGAGCTAACAATGATTGCAATTAACAAATGATAGCATTACTCTAAGTAAAAGATTGGGATCCTTCTTGTGAGAATGGAGGCTTGACTATATAGAAATTCTCTCGAGAATGAGCAGACAAGATTGATTCCAGATGAATGATTAAGATTCATTCCAAACTAGCATAATCCATGTGCAATTATTTTGATTGTTTGAGAGAATCGGTCAACTGAACTGATTTAGTCATTTGTTTGGGAAACTTCCAAGGAAGAATTGAAGTTTCTAAAATGACTGAAGAGTTAACAGATTTGTTTTTCTAGTTAACTGGATTATTTCCAAAATTGTGTTCAGTTGACTGGGTGATGACTCCATAACTGCATTTTTGGAATATTTAAAGGATTTTATGCATTTTTCTCCAAAATGTGATGACATAATTAATTTAATTCATTTTTGTGATTAATTAAAAATTCTTTATTTATTTAATCAACATCTTAAAATATTAATTAAATAAATAGTATAAGATTGATTTAATTGCCAATAATATTAGGGTTTAGGAATTAATTAATCAAATAAGATCAAGTGTGATGAGACTTAGGGCATAGGTCAAATTATATTGATGAGTTGAATTGCCTTAGGTTAGGACTTAGGATATTTGATCAAAATTAGGACTTTCTTGATGAATAATCAACATTAGGGGCTTATGGTTCTGGTGACCATTTTTGGGTGATTACATAAGGAACTTTAAGTTTATAAAAATCTTTTTATCTAAGCTCAATTTGTGTCTGCTAAAGTTTTTGGTCACAAGGGATTTTGGAAAATTGTATAATTTTACAAATTGTGACAGTTATTTTTTGGATCCTTAACTGTCATCTTTTGAGGTGCATATCGAAGGAATTGTTTTAGGTCAATGGAAGGTTCATTAAAAGATTTAATTAGGTTCCATATTTATGCAAAGCTTCCATCAGTGGTGGAAGATTTGTTCTGTGTCACCAATTCTGAGATCTTCTACTTGCAAGGCTTCGTGTATGCATGCACATCTTTTTTTCAAAATTACAAGGCATTATTTTTCTGAGGATCAAAACATTATGTTTATAGGTTGAAGGTTGTTCTCTAGTAATTTTTTGAAAGCTGAAATGGTAAATATTTTTTAGATCACTCTATTTTTTGCACGATTCAATTATTGTGCTCATAGGTGCATTTTGAAGGATTTTTAGGATGAATGTCATGAAGAGATGAATGGATTTTTCTTATATAATTAAAAAGGGATAGTTTTAGGTTAAATACCAAACATAGGTAAGTTGGGTTTCTTGTATACAATTAAATAAATCGAGTGAATTATTTTTATTTTTTTAAGCTTTCAATGGTTTTAAATGATGCATTTAGAAGAAATGGGTTGAATATTATTGATCCTAAATTTTGCAACTCAGAAAGCTAACATATCTTATGGGAAGTTCAAATGGTGTGGCACCAAGATGTTACCATTTGAAACAAACTTTGATATTAATAAGCTGGTTCTTTATGAATAGGCGGTTTGAAAAGAGAGAGTATTGAATTAAATCTAAAAGTATGGTGACACACTAGAACATTTCATGAGTAACTTAGAGAAATTGATAATAAACCAAATTTAATTACACAGATCAGAACATAAACATTATCCCATAATTCAATATAGTATGCCACAATCCTTTCATTGTTGGAGTGAGAACACAATAACTAGATCCATGACATAGGATATTACTTTCATATCACTCCATGGGTGCATCCATAAAAGCTACAATGACAACATATACATTCAATATTATTCCTATTCATTTATTTATCCTTAATACCATCACAGGCATGCAACAACTTCACATATTCGACTATCTCTAACTAGAAGAGTATGCAACACGATCCATAATTAAAGACAATCTCATTAACAAAGATGAAAGAGTTAGACAAGTTATCTTTTGTTAAAATGACATAAACTTCTACTATATTCAATATTAATTCAAAGCCCAAAAGGCTCCATAGAGCACAATCGACATTTCAAATTAAAATAAACTTCACAAAAAATAAAGTCTGAAAAAAATATCTCAACAAGTATCTAAAACAAATAGTCTATTCTCTGATAAAAACAGAGTTCTCAATTTCTGCAAAATCAAACCCTTAAAATAGAACTAACTACCCCCATTTAAAAAAAACTCTACCAAATGTTTTTTTATGTGAATCATTATGCATGCTCCAAAAGGTTCCCACAGAGAATCATCATCCCTTCGATCAATGGAGAGAAAAGGTTATCAGACACATTGGAAAAATCTAAATAAATCAATCAAACATGCACCCAATCAAGTAAACACACATTGTTTTGCCATTATGTCAATTGAATGGATGATAATGAACCTTTTGCCTTGAATGTTGCAAGAAACACGTGTCGCAACGACAATTTTTCTCATAAGAAATTCTCATTTCTTTTCCTAAAAAGTTTTGTAGACACACCGTGTGACCCACAAAGGGAAAAAACATGCGGTGAAAGGCAAAGCACCACTGCATAGACAAATGTGTCTCTCCCAACCTTAAACAAGGAAAGCCCGAGCATGATAACACAATCATGGGAAATCAGGTTGTTTGTATAATAACATACAGAATCAATGGCAAATCTTGGGAGATCTTGCCTGCAAGTTACAAACCCAAAATATCCAACACCTACAAAAATGAGGAGGAGGGAATAAGAAAAGCTCAAAGCATTAATAAAGAGGATTGCAAAGGATACCACTCCTCATCTGATGGAAAAAAATAGATTTAAAAATCCTAAAAAAGTGTTGTACAATGTGATCTTTTCTCGGAATGATAAGCCAACCAAATTGGTCTTTGACGCATCTAAGATGAAATAGAGATAGGCTAGATAATCCAAAATTAATTTAACTTGAGAAGCCTCCAAATTGGGTCCTATAATCTTCTCATAGGACCGATCCTTTCATTTCAGTTTAATCTATTACGTAATTTGTTCCTCTCCTAGCAATTATGCAGCTGGTCCAAAAGGCAATGGCAAATCAACCTGTATAAAAGCATCACCCTACATTTTCTTTTGTGCAATAGAGGACTCTAACATTTTGAGGCACTCTCTAGTGTGTGCAATTACTTCTCCACATTTGGTGAACTCTCTATCCCGCACTGCAGGTAGCTTTCGATCAGTGATTCCAACTAATGACAAGGTGATGTCATGGAGTCTCATACAACTTTTCAATTTGGGTCTTTTATTTTGTGATTTTGGAAGCAATCTCTTGTTGGGTTTCCTCTAGGAAATTTTCTACCTTAGTGCATAATTCCATAGCATCTACAAAAAAATTGAATGCTGGCATTAGATCTAGTGCAAACATTTCAATCCAAGCCTAGAAGTATACATACAATTGATGCGCCAATGTAGTACAACTCACTGAGGTAGGGGCTATTACGGGGACCTGTAGTTGTTGAATTTGCTTTTCTTTTTCCTTTATCACCTCTCTAAGCTAGACCATTTGTGCTTGCGCATTCAATAGTTCATATTGGTGTTTCTCCAACTTCCTTTCTCTTTCTCATAGGGAATCCATTGTTATCTAGCGATTCCCTTGTTCTAGCTCCAATATGCTCTTGGTATCATAGAATTTAGCTTGAAATTGGGCTACTTTTCTTTGCAACTCCTATTTATCCTATTTTTGTTGAGCTATACTTGAGACTACCTCATTATCCTTCAGGGTCAATTGTTTTGACTTTTCATGCAAGTCTTTCTTCAATACTTCCTACTCCTCCTTTTCCTTCTTTAATTGATTTTGGACTTTAGACAAGCAATGGGAAAAATGTTTATTTTCCCTTTCTTCTCTTTTATCTCTGTCCTATAATCCTTTAGTGGCATCCTCCAGGGACTTCTTGAATTAGGCCACCTCTTCCTCTTTAATTTGCACTATCTGGGTCAAGTCACTTTTCTCTTTATTAGCTACTACCTTGAGCTTATCTAGCTCGACACATGCTTCAACTAGCCTAGCTCTTTCTTGTTCTAACTCTTCGAAAGTCTCCTCTTGTTGATCCTTTTGCTGTCTGGCACAATCCATTTCACAGGCTTTTACTTTAGCCTTAAATTTGTCAATGATGTTCTTAGCATTCTGCAAGTCTTTGTTTTTCTTTTCTAGCTTCCTTGTTATCTTTAGGTAATCTTCTGATACTACCCTCTCAGATTCCTCCATTAGCTCAACCTTATCTTGAGGCTGTGCTAACTTAATGTTAACATCGACTGCATATGTGTTATACTACTTAGGGAGCATTTGACCTTGCAACTTTCCTTGCCATTTCCTATATTCAAAGTTCTAATTCTAAATTCTAAACGATATCTAGATCATGTGCTCTTAGATGTTTGATGCAGTGTTCTATCCAAACCCCTAACTATGTTAAAAAATTATGACAATTTTAGGGAAGTGGATAAGTGAGCATCTAGTATGTAAATGACATTAGATTTCACCAAGGATTTCTCAATCATTTTCACCTCTTTTTGATCTTGTTTCCTTGTAGCTTTGGATTTATATTGTAAGGATGTATTTTTTAATATTCTTTTGATGAAAACCTAGAAGAAATAGATTTTTCTTCTTAGACTCATCTTTTGGGTAATGGGGAAGGATTCTTTTGGCGTGAAGAAATAAAAGGCACCCTCAATTAGATGATCTACAAGAAATGAGAGATAAAAATCTTAGTGGTACATGCATTATAAACTTCTTGAAGCATGAAAAAATACCCCACATAACTAGGAGAAGTAGTGATACTTAGATTCAAGAGTACTCGAACATCCAAAGTATCATGAATTTTTATTAAGTAAGAAAAAACATTAGAAATGAAATTACTTTTTATCACAACGTTCATTAAAAAGTATTAAAAGGAAAAGGAGGATGCAAATGATCACATTAATAAAAAAAGGCAAAAAGAATTCCACACTACATAACGTAAAACAATGTCAAACACATGAGAGGTGTAAAAATTTATCATAAATTCCAATTTCTAAATCGAATATCACTATTTTCAATTGTCAACAAGAAGGGAAGAATAAAGCATGAGATCATACATCGCCGCACGAAATGGAAAGAGTTAAAACACATTCAATCGCCGTTTTGTATTTAACAAAACTGAACTACTTACGATTTGCTCCTCAATTATTACAAAGCTTCAGGAGTGTGCATGGAGGAAATTGTGCAATAGTTAAATTGTTAATAAACTGAAATTCGAAGCATGAGGGGATGTAGCTCAGATGGTAGAGCGCTCGCTTAGCATGCGAGAGGTACGGGGATCGATACCCCGCATCTCCACAACCTTTCGTCAGTGCTACTATTTTCCAGTTTCAAAAAGCTTTCAACTGATTTTTAAAATGACATCAAAAAGTTTCTAATTGATATTACATTTGAAAACTGAAATTTTTGGGGTTTGAACCCGACGTGAATCGAACACGCAACCTTCTGATCTGGAGTCAGACGCGCTACCATTGCGCCACGGATCCTTGATGAAATTTTCTCTGAACGCTAAACTATTCATTCACTTTTAGTAATTAATCTTCCTCTATTCTCCTTTAACACGCTTGTGTCATAAAAGGATAAACCTATCTACTTTTCTTCAACCACCAAGCCATAGCTTTTATAATTCAATCTTCTTATATTCGATCATTCTCCTTCAAAATCGGTGCCTACTCCAATGGGCAATTTAGGAGACCCAAATACAAACATACAAACAATGCACATAAGCAAGCTTGTATGGACATACACGGAATTGAGCACATTTAATAATCCATTACAGAACTACTACATGGGACTCATTTATCACATCAATGTTATTCATACTCATTTTCATCACTTATGCATATTCATGTCTTTGAGAAATCCCATTAAATTTGGGAGCGACTTGTGTACTTGAAGATTTCCACTAGTTCAATTTGGGTCATTCAAAGTATGGCAAGAAGTGTATGGAGTAAACGAATCTTACCATTGAAATGATGAAGTCTCAATGTG
Organism: Chamaecyparis obtusa; assembly: GCA_027943335.1. Taxonomy (NCBI): domain Eukaryota; kingdom Viridiplantae; phylum Streptophyta; class Pinopsida; order Cupressales; family Cupressaceae; genus Chamaecyparis; species Chamaecyparis obtusa. The sequence continues at coordinate 269,238 of BSBK01006768.1, read as the reverse complement.
AAATTGCTTGAGTCACATTTGTAAATCATGTTTAGAAGAATGAGTATTTGCGGGGATCAAAGTTTTGGGCACCGCATAATCCAACTTGAAAGGAATTATTAGAATCCCAAGAGAGAAAATGAATGGAAATACTATGAAGGTGTGAGGAATTATAGCCTCAAAGCCTAAAAATATGTTGGAAAGGGTGAAGAGATTAACTTGTGGAAGTTAGGACTCAAGATACACTTTTTAGGAAGTACAAAGTGTCGTAGAACCTCCAAAAAATTATAAAGCTTTTGAGGATCCGTGAATGGAATCAAAAGCGGTAGAGGAAATGAGAATGCATGACAATAGAGGAAGGAGGGGAAAGTTTGTACAAGCTACGTTGGTGACTACAAGATTTGAAATTCCATGAAAAACAATGAGAGAAATGAAGAGGAAATGAAACATTTTAGGATAATGGAGAACTAAACAAGCAAATATACAACGCAAGTATATGCACATCGTAAACTTATGCAAGAACTCCAAAAGTCTACAAAATATACATGAAGTAAAAAAGTAAAACTGAGACGAAAGTCAACAAGAAGTGCAAAATTGTCAACAAACTCTAAGAGTGAAAACATAATATTTTGAGAGAATAACATAAATGGTCAAATAAAACTAACTACATTGAACATGATTAGCCATTCTTGTATTGGTAACCTATCATAGGATGAAATGAGGTCACGTGATAACCCTACAATGAAAAATAATTAAAATAGGAATGGTGCCAATGTCGGTTGTTGTTGGCAATGTGTGTCTTGCACATGTATAGTGAGAGCCTAGAGGAATCTTAAGGAGGTTACTAAATGAAATGTCGTAAAGAGGACCATCAAGTGCTTTAACTGTCTCACTAGGCTCAAAGGTAATGCAATACTCAAATTTTGATTTAGGATTAGGTTAGGGTAGGAATTTATCAATGAGGTTGAAAAAATTATCAACTTCAGCAACCTTATTGTCATAGTCAACATGAGTGGAATAAGAAGACAAAGACTGGGTAGAATCAATAATATTAGTTGAACGAGATGGAAAGGGGTTGGTATAGATTTGCAAGTTTTGATTAGGAGGTGCTACAGATTTATTTCCTTTATCATTAACACCCTCAATAGATATAGCATTAAAATCAATGAGGTTTTGAATAATATATTTCAAGTGGAAACACTTTTTGTTGAATAGGTTGAATAACTGAGAGGAGGATGAATCAATTATTCCCACATAAACAAAATAAAACTTTTCCTCTTTTAGTAAACACTTAAATAGTAATAAAACAAATTTAAGACTTGTTAGTTAAGAATAGCAAATATCCACAGTAAATATATGCATGAATAACATAGGAACACAGAAACAAAGAACACCATATTTTTCATGGAAAACCCAATTGGGAAAAACCATGGAGAAGCTAATTCTCATGAATATAAAAAAACCTATTAGGCTAACATTAAAAGGTGATTTTCACAAAGGATCACTTCCAAATATGAAAAGGGCTCACTTCTGATACACAAGCACACTTATGATACATGAAGGCTCACTACTAATAGATGAAAGCTCACTGTTGATACACAAAAGATATGAATAGATATAGAATCCACCTCTAAGGTCTTCAGACTATTTTGTAGGAACATGGATCTCTTTTCACATGAATTAGTAATCGCTTCATATGTGTACATACATTTTGTGTTACTTTTTGTATAATCATCTTATATATACACCACACTGAGAGCCAACAGGCTAGCCACAATATTTGAAATAGGTTACACTATACCATTCCTGTAGTGGAAGGAAATGAACAAGGAGCACAAAGACCAAAATAACATGCCATTCTCTAGACCAAAACACTCTCTCTAAAGCACTTGGTTCCAACAAAAATACGAGGAACATTACATCACAAAGACCTGACCGAAAAAACATCTAGATAGGATCAAACCAAACTGTCATGAGAATGCTACATGAACCATCGATGAAAGTACCAGTCGAAACATAGTCTCACGAGTAAGAAATAACCGATAAGCCAACCTATTGGTACAAAAATTGATACATCCATATAAGATATGTTGACATCAATGAAAATAATTAATAAAAACACCACATAAACATTTCATTCTAACAATCTCCCCATTTTTCATTGATGGAAAAAATCATAAATAACAAAGTACAACATAGAATTGACTTTTTCCAAAGAAAAAAAAACTCTCCATAACATATCCATCTCTCTCCCCCTTTAAAAACAATGACAAAGGATAGAAACAAAAACCCCTATCAAAAATACATTTCTCCCCCTAAGAGGAAGCCTCCAAGAACCTGTCTAGTAATGTATAGATATGCAAGCCACTGGATCAATGCACACACATTGATGCACCTAATTTTCACTAGGAAGGGGAAAAATGCCCAACTTCCCACTTTGATACTCAAAGGTATCTTTGCACAAAGGTTTAGTGAATATGTCAGCAATCTTCTCCTTTGTAGGTACATGCTCCATCTTCACTATTCCTTCTTTAACCTTCTCCTTGATGACATGATATCTGATATCAATGTGTTTTTTCCTGTAGTCCATCACTGGATTCTTCAACATAGTGATAACACTAGTATTATCACACATGATAGGAATTGGTTTAGGAAAACTAATTCCTATTTCCTACGAGGTTTGTTTCATCCATAGTACCTAAGTGAAATAGGACAATGTAATGTACTTTGATTCAGTAGATTATAATGCTACAAACTCCTATTTCTTACTTGACCAAGAAACTAATTGAGAGCCAAGAAAGTAAGCTCCACCACTAGTACTACTTTGATTGTCCATATTAGTAGCCCAATCTCCATCTTTATAAGATATTAGGAAAAAATATAACTCTCCTAGGTACCATAATCCCATACCTTTTGTTCCTTTCAAGTACCTAAAAATCCTCTTTATAGCCATCACATGTGATTCATTCGATTCTTGTTGAAATCTGGTTGCTAGACAAACAACATACATGATATCTAGTTTTGTAGCAGTCAAATACAACAATCCTCTAGTCATAGATCTATACAAAGTTGTATATTCTTTCGGTGAGTTATACTCCTTATTCAACTTATTGTCGATAACAATAGGAGTACAAACATGTTTTGAATTCTCAAAACCAAACTTTTGCAACAACTCTTTCACATACTTGGATTGAGAGATGAAAATGCCTTTGTTATTTTGATTAACTTGAAATCCAAGAAATAAATCTAACTCTCCTATCATTCACATTTCAAACTCCTTCTGTATTTCTTCAACAAAATTCTTGCACAACCCATCCTTGCCTCCAAAGATGATATCATCAACATAGACAACAACAATCAGAATTTTCTCTAAACTTACTTTGAAGTATAGATTATTATCGGTCCATCCTTTCTTGAAACCTTGACTAATCAAATATTTGTCCAATTTTCCATACCATATCTTGGGTGCCTGCTCCAGTCCATATAAAGCCTTGTTTATCCTGTAAACTACATCAGGATACTTATCTGATCTAAACGCTTCTAGTTTTTCAATGTACACATCTTCTTTCAGTTCACCATTAAGGAATGTTGACTTGACATCCATCTAATAAACCTTGGATCATTTGAATGTTGCAAATTCCAAGAAAATCCTGATAGCCTCAATTCTAGCAACTAGAGCATAGATCTCCTAAGATTCAATTCCTTTAATTTGTGAATATCCTTTACTTACTAATCTCATCTTGTTCCTCACAACTTTCCCATTCTCATCAATCTTGTTCTAGTATACCCATTTTGTACATATCACATTTTTGTCTTTTAATCTAGGCACAAGCTCCCATATTTGATTCTTCTCAATCTGATTAAGTCCTTCATTCATAGAACTGACCCAGATCTGATCAGTACAAGCCTCTGCTACTAATTTTTGTTCAATTTTAAAAAGTAAGCACAAAAAAGCATGATCTTGTGTTGCCATACTTATGGTCATAACTCCTCTATTTTTGTCTCCAATGATTTAATTTTCTAAATCATGTTAAATTGTACATATCTTGGTCTCTTAATAGAAGATGTCAATTTCAGTGTCAGTGGAATATCATCTTCCTTTATCATGTTTTCTCTATTAGACTCATACTCAATATGCATTTTAGAAAACTTTTGAAAGTATTCATCAACCTTCACATTCACACTTTCCACAATATTGCTTAGTCTCTTATTGGAACACCGGTACACCTTACTTCTATTCGAATATCCCAATAATATTCCTTCATTGGCTATGTTTTTGAACTTCCCAATATTATCTTCATCTCTTCGAATGTAACACTTGATGCCAAAGATCTTGAAGTATTCCACTATCGCTACTCTCCCATGCCACAACTCATAATAAGTCTTTCCATAATTCCTTCTATATATAGTACTCTATTCAATGTATTCATAGTAGTGTGCACTACTTTTCTCCATTAAATCTTTGGTAAACTTGCCTCTTGTAACATATTTCTTGTTCCTTCCTAAATTATCTAGTTCATCCTTTCTACTACACCATTCTATTGCGGTGTTCTTGCTACTAAAAAATTATCTCTTAATGCTATGCTTTTCACAATAGCTCTCAAACTCATCAAATGTAAACTCTCCACCTTTTCTAGATCTCAAACATTTGATATTTCTACCACAATCAATTTCAACTCTATCCTTGCATATATTAGACTTCTCAAATGCCTCAGATTTATCTCGAAGAAATGAAACCCAAGGCATTCTTGAACAATCATCAATAAATAGTATGAAAAACCTTTCACCTTGAAAACTCCATGTTCTAGTAGGACCACAAAGATCAGTGTGAATGATTTCCAATACATCGGTAGAAGAGTAGTCTTTTTCCTTGAATGATTCTCTCTACTTTCCTTCTTGACAACCCTTACAAATGATGTTTTCTAGTTTATGTAGTTAGGTAAATCTCTCACTACATGAGAGGAACTAATCCTCACAAGATTATCAAAGTTTATGTGACACATCCTTTGGTGCCAAAGCCAACTATCATCGGTTTGGGATAGTACAACATCCTTCTAAAGATCCTTCAAGATGATACATGTTATTTTCGGTTCTCTTCCCAATAGCAATCAAATCTCCACATCTTTTTTTGATTTCACAACCATCATTCTTGAACAATACATCATAGTCATTCTCACACATATGTCCAACACTCAAAAAATTGTGATTCAATCCTTTCACATAGTAGACATTGTCAATATTATTTTTTCCATCAAATATAATAGACCCTATGCCAACTATGCAAGCTTCCTTGTCATTTCCAAATATAACTGCACCACCATCATCATTTTTCAATGAAACAAACTTATTTTTGTCTCCAATCATATGTTATGAATAACCACTATTAATTAGCCATTCATTCTTGTTCCTTCTAACATATAATTTAGTTTCAACATTGTTATCAACCTCAACACAGATATTAGTGATGTCTATCTTTGTTTTCTTATCATCCTCAACATAAAATAAGCAATCCTCTAATTCAGATTCATCATCCAAAATACTATCATCCTCATTCGCATACTAAGCCTTTTTATTGAATTTCTTGAACTTATGTCTAGGACCCTTATTAGGACATCTAGTAGCTAAATGACCAATTTTACCACACCTAAAACATTTTAGGGGCAACCTACCTTTATAATTATTGATACCTTTCCTCAACCTTCTAGAAATGTTTGACTCAAACTCTTCATCATCATCATCTAATTTGGTCACTTTGAATGTTGTCTCAAGTCTGTTCTTATCTCTTCCAAACTTTCTAAGCTCAAATGTGGTTAGGGTGCCAAATAAATGCTCTTTGATAAATTTTTTGGATCATACACCTCCTCAATTGTTGAAATCTCATCAATGTACTCATCTGTTGTAAATATTTGTAGTTGACATGGCCAAAACGCTCATGCCAAAGCTTGCTCACTATGTCTACATGAGAAATAAGAGAAACACCAGTAGAATTAGAGCTCTCGAAGCCATCAAACTGGTATACGTGAGTCTCTGAATCAACACTCCCAGTAGCAATAACCAAGTCAAGATCATGGAGGTCTCGAATAACCACATCATGTGGTGAGAAGTCAACTATTTTACCAGATCCAAAATGACAAAACTAATAAACAGACAAAGGGTTTGTAGAAATGGTCGGAACCAAAAGAACATCCTGTAGAGAACCATCATCTAATGAAATAGTTCCAGAACCTGTAACTGAAAGTAGTGCTGAGTCACCAACTACAATCTATGTAGTAACACTTTGAGCAAGTGAGGTAACTAATCCAGGTGAGTGTGACGTATGGTGCGAAGCACCTGAATCAATGATCCATGAAGAAGTGGAAGACAAAGCTTGAGCAGAAAGAGTGTGACCTTTCCCTGTGGGAGGAGGTGGAGGCTTTAGAGGAGCAAGACTGCTTCTGCATGGGTTCTTCTAGTGCCTCAAGTCATTTCCAACACCTAGAAACTGGATGCCCTTCCTTGCCACAAAAATTGCAAGGATTACCTATGTACTTCATATTCTTGGAGGAAGACTCACCAGACTTAGAAGCTTTTCCAAGTTTAAAGTAGATTTCTTTGGATCTGATTTTGGAGGTGGCTTGGAGGAATTCTCACTACCAGCTGAATTTTTTTTGGGCTTGGGCTTTTGCTTCTGCTTTCCCTTGGATGGTTGGGAAACCAATACTTGGTTCTTTGATCCTATTAGAGAGTCCAACTGAGTAAGTTTGGCCTATTCTCTAGTCAAATGATCACAGAACACCTCAAAAGTGGGCATGGTGAATCTAGGTCCCAAAGCATCCATAGTAAAATGAAAGGTAGAAGAGAAAATCTGAAAGTTTCCCCGAAGCTTAGACAGAATCAGATAAATGCACTCTTTATCAGTATTTTTCTTTCCACATTCGTGTAACAAAGATCTATGTTGTTTGAAATTCATCATAAAGTCCTCAATGGAAGGAAAAGAATCGGGTACAAGAGAGGTAGGCTTTGCCTCAATCTGAAGTGCTTCAAACTCATTGATGGTACCAAATAATGTCTCTAGAGGGGTATTACACCCATCAAGATGAAACTGCAAGCTATTTGATACCTGTAAAATAATCAACCCCATAGCCTCATCCATCTTGTTTCTGTGCTGCATGATCTCAAAGGGCCTTTGTAATACTGGCTACACCGCATCTAGACAAGACCATAACCCTTTTGAATGGAGAAGTTGTGTCATCAAGGTTTCCCATGTGTGATAATTATGTGGGGTCAGAAGTTATAAACAAGAAGAGATCTTAGCATATTTTTTTAGAAGGGGTTTTGTTTTGATAAATATCTAGTTTAACTGATAGAAACAAGAAAAGAACACCCCCCCAGAATCCAAATATCGAACCCCTAAGGCTAGAATGATATGCTTTATGAAGAAAAAGGGCAAAAAAGCTTCATATTTGAATCTTGTGTACCTTGGAAAAATTATGATGAAAATAGACAGAAATCTACATGGTACTCAAGAAGAGCTTTCCGGCGCTTCTTCCAAATAAAAAAATAGAGCTAATTTGAGCAAATTAGCCCCCTGAAATGAATAAATGATAATCTAGATTTGACATCATAAATAGGAAGCTAGATGAAATAAAAAACTAGATTAACATGTATGAGAGCATTGGGCTCTGAACCATCTTTTCAACGATATCTCATTTGTTGAAAAATGATGCCTGGAGCTCCCGGTATGCCAATTGTAGTGAAAGGCCCTCTAGAAGAGAAAAAAACTCCAAAGAAACTGGTGAAAGGCCAGTGCTAGCCCCTTGGGCCTTAGCGGTTGGTCACGTGAGGGCCTCCATTGTTGGTGGTTAGCGGCACCATCAGCTGGTGGCAGTGGTCTATAGGCAGCGCACGGGAGGCACGCTGGTTGCACAGTTTTATGTAAATTTTATGCCTCAAAAATTGTGCGCAAGGTTGCCTTAGGGTGTGTGCACAGCCGTATAACCTTAGGGCAAATTTTTTTTTGCCTCTCCCTACAACTTTGTCCAAATTGGATGTGTTTTATATCGAAATAGAGGTTTTGGGGCATTGCAAGCTCAACGGTGAGGTCCGTTTGATCTCAAAGTGCACCAAAAATTAGGGACCCCTAATTTCAATAAAAATAACCAAAAAGCCCTAATCTAAACTAGATGATTTTCTAATCTTTGATTCCTTCAAACGCAAACAAGTTGTAGCAGATTAAGCTCTGATACCATGTAGGATTTGAGCAATACAAATCCACAAAACCAAAAGATCACCTGCATATGAAAACCTGTTACAAGGAGGTAGAGACAAGAAGGGGGCAAGGGTTTGACTCAAAAATATGAAGAAGAAAATATCGTCAATTAATGAATGAATAAAATATATAATGGATCATCCTTATAAAGGAGATCAAAAGCCTTGAAAAGCAAACCCTAAAAAGTAGAAGTGCATGTAATAATTAGTTTAATTATTACATGACTAATGCATGCAAGTTTATATTTAAAACAACTAGTGCATGAGTGTTTTAAATATAACACTACCAATGCAAGAGAGGTTTAAATATAAACAACTAAAGCAAAAAAGGTGACATCTTAAGAAGGGAGTAAATTTAATTAACACAATTAATACTTTACTCTAACATCATTAGTAAACTTGTTGCAAAAATCATCATCTCCATAAAATATAATATCATCAACATATACAACTAATATCAACAACTTATCACCTTCAACTTTGAAATAAAGATTATTGTTTGTTGTACCTTTCCTAAAAGTTCTACTATATCAAATAATTGTCCAACCTTTCATACCAAGATCTATGAGCTTGGTTGAGTCCATAAAGTGCTTTCATGATTCTACAGACCATATCCCAATATTCTAACAATTGAAAACCATCTAGTTTCTTAATGTAAACCTCTTCCTCATAGTTATCCATTCAAGAATACAAAATTTACATCCATCTAATACACCTTGATTTTTTCCTCTAAATATACACCTTCAACTTGTGTATAACCTTTACATGCTAGTCTTCCATAGTACAATATTCATGTCTTGATGTTGAATGATACTTTTTCATGATGCATAATTACAACTACTTAAGTTGTCACAATTGAACAATAAATGCATTAATAAAACAATTAAAAATAGAGTCATAAAAGTTGTCTTTGGTACAACTCATTTGGGTTGTAAAATGTTTAATATGGCTTATCAGAGCCAAAAATCTTTTTCTATTATGTACATTTCTATTTGATATTAATGTAATTATATACAAGCTTCAAGCCCTTTGCCTAAAAAAAAGTTGTCTCTAATAATCCAAGTCCATGAAATTCAATTATAAGAGGAGCATCACCCAAGTGTTTTTCCTTTTAACCACAAGCGAGAGGTGCCCCGTGCACTTTCCTACTAGAAGCGTCTCTACCTTTCACAAGAGTAGCAGATCCAAGGTAACTTCAATGTCATTAATCTATTTGCTCAAATTAATGTTATGTTCTAATAAAAATAATTTGTTGTACAATCTATATATATGATCAAGTCATGCACGACACATTCGACTAATTTTTAGTTTTAGATGCACTAAACCAGCAATGCAAGAAGTGGTTTTGCATTACTTTGACTAAATATTTAAGATAATTAACCACACAAATCTTACCTGGTCGTTTTGTTCACACACTTCTTTCTCAAATAGGATATCCATAATAGACTCCACAAATCATATCCATACACATGTATTAAAAATGATTGATCATGTATTATATTTTCATAATTTTCTTTCCACATAGATTGCATAAATAAAATTATAGGTTTGACCCTTTTTTGAAGTTATCACCTCTCCTTGTTGTCATTCTTGATAGACTTATCATGCAAAAAGCTATAAACCTCTAGCACAGATTTATCCTTAAGAAAACATGTCTAACGTATATATCTTTAGAATACCAAACATGTATCTAACGATTTGAATTTAATAAAGTAGTCAAGTATACATATTTACATATTGTTGAATACACCCTAGGATTGAGATTGGGGGGGGGGGGGGGGGGGGGTTGAATCGGTCTTTAGCATTTGCCTAATTTAAACCTTGAAATAGAAATAGAAATGCTTGAAAATGAAGTGTGTTGTTATGTAGTAGAGGCTTGATAAGATGCTTATACCTTTAAAAACATTCATGGTATCAAATGTTCATGATTATACTTAAAATTGTTCTTAATGTTGTCTTGACCTTGGATCTAGGATAGGAAGAACATGAATTCCTTCATACATCTTTAGATATAGACATTACTCCTTGTCTTCCATACTTGATTCTTGATGCTTGAATGAAATTAAAATTGATTTCTTGAATTACCTTGATTAGAATTGAATACTCCTTGTTTTAATTCTCTTTATACCTTATGAATTCTCAAGTTACCAAAATGAGGGAGGTGGCTTTTCTTTTATACCTCACCTAGCTATTTTGGGGCTAAAAAATTGAAGGAGGCTGATGTGGTTTCAAGAATCCCTCTAAAATCAAAATACCATTACACCATTCAAATTTGGGCCTATTTTTAGGGCATGGGGAAACTCTTAGGTTAGGGGCGAGTGGAATCATCCCATACCCACCCAACCACCCCATACCAATCAATTTGGGCTCAAATTTGAAATGGGGATTTCAAAATATGTGCAAACTTGAGTCTGGATCAAACAAAATGAGCATGGAAGCTTGGACACTATAATGGGGCCTAGCTAAGGACCAAAATTTTATATGGATACAATTTAGGACACTACACAAACTTATAATATAGTTTCCTTAATGAGTATTTTAGGAACTCAATTTTATTGCATAGAGGATGGTAAAAAACCATCTACTAACTATCCCAAAAATTATTCAACATATTTTGGCGGTAGCACAAATGGATACAAAACCTCATAATGTAGGGGTGCATTAGTTTGTGGCTATGTGAACAATGTACAAATGTCAAATTTTTATTGGAGTTGATGAGTAAACAATCCACAGCTCCCAAGAGCACCTGCATGCAAACACCTATCATAGAAAGAGAGAGAAGAAGCAAGAAGCTATAGAGGCTTGAACGCATTGATCCATGAGAGAGGAGAAATCATTCTTGATATGCAAAAACAAAAGTTGCAATTCAATAATAAATAATCAGTTATCAATCTATTATGAAAACAAAGGAGATTAATCCTTATAAAAGGAGATTTGAAAACTTAAAAAGATAAAACCTAGGTTGTACAATAATAATTAATAAAATAATTAATTATTATATGCCTAAAGTTTAGCTTAAGCAGAAAGAGATAATAAGTGACTTAATAATTAAATCAAACATGATTTAATTAACAAGTAAACACTTTATTACTCTAACACCCCCCTTAAGATGAACTTTAGGAGAAGATGAAAACCTAGAAAGAACTACTAAAAGAAAATGGGTCCCAAAAACAAAAGGTCCGATCAGGTACCCAAGTACAAAAGAGAGTCTCTATAAAGCGGAGAAATAGAGAAAACCACATGGGAAAAAATCTACTCCAAAAAGAGACCAAGACTAGTCTAAAGGACTAAAGAAGCATTCAAAACTAGGAATGTTCCAGAAAATAGGAACAAGGATGAACATGTACAACATCACTAAAGCAAGCAACTGCAAACTCTATCAAGAAATAACTGTTGATTTGAAGATCCTCCACTAAAATATGACCAGGTAGAGAAGACTGTAATCTGCATGAGTGCCCTCAAATGACACTATTCAAGTCAGGAGGCAAACAAAGGCAAACAACTGAAGTCGAAGATACAAAATAATGTAATATGCATGAGTGCCCTCAAATGACACTACTTGAATCATAAGGCAAACAAAGGAAAACACCAAAATTTGAAAATATAGATGACATAAAAACACCAAAAGTCTAAAGAGTTCATTAATCAAAGCTATAAGCATGCATCCAAAAATAGGAAAGAAAAGAGTGTCCATATGGTAAATGATCCATCTCACTGGAATGCATGGGTACCCAACCATTGCATCCACCTAGTACATAGAATCAAATACTGAATACATAGCTCACACTATCAAATCAAGGAAGCAGTAGAACCAACAGTAGAAACCTCCCCCATAATGATGGCAAGGGATTAATGATAGGTACATTGAAAAGATCATCCAATATGAACTGCATGATACCAGGAACATTGAAGGTGCAAAGAGAGTACAAACACAAATAAAGATACCTGAGGCTAATGTCATTGGAGGAACACTCACATGACAAGAGTAGATGGAAAAAAAAGGCAAACATCAAACCGCCCTAACACTTTATAATAAAGTGCAAGTACATAGAGCACGAACATGTGCAAAATCTCATACATACAATAGAATGACATGTTATCTCAGTGCGTGTGCATAAAAAAATGCTACAAAAGTAAAGTATACACTGCTCAAAGAAGTGTGAAGGTTTCTGAAACAAAAGAACAACCTAAGATGATCTATCCCTCAAAGGGAAGAGATTCCAGGACCTGAAATATCCAAGATATCCACCAGATTACAAAAAATGCAAAAATATGAATACAATGTACCTAAAGCAAAATCTGGAAAAAGACTCATAGCATTGGAAAGCTCTCAGAACAAGCTTTCGGACAATATATTGTTTTCCCAAAATGGAGCTCAAATGCGCAAGATAAAGCTCCTGGAGTGTAAAAATGAACATTTAGCTTTGACAGTAAAAAATATTGGAGTTGATGAGAAAACAACCCACAGCTCCCAAGAACACCTACATGAAAACAACTATCACAGAAAGAGAGAGAAGAAGAAAGAAGCTATGGAGGCCTGAACGCATTGATCCATGAGAGAGGATAAATCATTCTTGATGTGCAAAAACAAAAGTTGCAATTCAATAATGAATAATCTGTTACACAATCTGTTAAAAACAAAGGAGCTCAATCCTTATAAAAGGAGATATGAAAACCTAAAAAGGTAAAACCTAGGTCGCACAATAATAATTAATAAAGTAATTAATTATTATATGCCTAAAGTTTAGCTTAAGTAGAAAGAGATAATAAGTGACTTAGTAATTAAATCAAACATGATTTAATAAATAAGAAAACACTTTATTACTCTAACACCCCCCCTTAAGATAAACTTTGAGAGAAGCTATAAACCTAGAAAGAAATACTAAAAGCAAATGGGTCCTGACAACAAAAGGTCTGATCAAGTACCCAAGTACAAAAGAGAGTCTCTATAAAATGGAGAAATAGAGAAAACCACACGGGAAAAACTCTACTCTAAAAAGAGACAAAGACTAGTCTGAAGGACTGAAGAAGCCTTCAAAACTAGGAATGTTCCAGAAAATAGAAACAAGGATGAACATGTACAACATCACTGAAGAAATAGGCTGCAAACTTTCTCAAGAAGTAACTGATGATCTGAAGATCCTCCACTGAAATATGACCAGGTAGAGAAGACTGTAATCTGCATGAGTGCCCTCAAATGACACTACTTGAATCGGGAGGCAAACAAAGGAAAACAACTGAAGTCAAAGATACATAATACTATAATCTGCACGAGTGCCCTCAAATGACACTACTTGAATTAGGAGGCAAACAAAGGAAAACACTTGAACTTGAAAATATAGATGACATAAAAACACCAAAAGTCTGAAAAGTTGATCAATCAAAGCTAGAAGAGTGTGTCCAAAAAATAGGAAAGAAAGAGTGTCCATATGGTAAATGATCCATCTCATCGGAATGCATAGGTACCCAGCCATTGCATCTGCCTAGTAGATAGAATCAAATACCAAATACATAGCTCACACTATTGAACCAAGGAAGTAGTAGAACCAATAGTAGAAACCCCCAATAATGCTGACAAGGGAGTAATGGCAGGTACACTAAAAAGATTATCCAATATGAACTACAAAGAGAGTACAAACACATATAGAGATACTTGTGGCTAATGTCATTGGAGGAACACTCACATGAAAAATTTAGATGGCAAACAAAGGCAAACATCAAACCCCCCTGGCACTTTATAATGGAGTGCGAGTACATAGAGCATGAACATGTGCAAAATCTCATACATGCAATAGAATGATACTTTATCTCAGTGTGTGTGCATAAAAGAATGGTACAAAAGTGAAGTATACACTACTCAAAGAATAATGAAGGCTTCTAAAATAAAAGAATAGCCTAAGATGAGCCATCCCTCAAAGGGAAGAGATCCCAGGACCTGAAACATCCAATATATCCACCAGATTGCAAAAATGAAAAAATATGAATAAAATGTACTTGGAGTAGAATCTAGAAAAAATATTCACAACACTAGAAATCTCTAAGAACATGCTTTCCAACAATATATCATTTTCCCAAAATAGAGTCCGGATGCGCAAGATAGAGCTCCCAGAGTGCAAAATTGAATATCTATCTTTGACATTCAAAATCACCATCACAAATGCAAAATCAAAAATTAAAACCTCCAGATATGCATAGAGCTTGGAACCAGCTTTCCGACGATATCTTTTTTTCTCGATTTCGACATCGTATGCTCAACTTATGAGCAAAACACTACCGAGTGCTCCGGAGGGCCCAAAATGGTGTTAAAAACTTGCTGATGCATGCTGATGTCAACGACCAGCGGGCTTAAATTTGAGAGCCAAATGGCTGTCACGACCAAAATCTGCCCAAGGGCTAAAACACTGGGGCCCTGGTCACCATATGACCAATGGCTGAAGTTGTTGCCGCCATAAGATTAAATTTGAAGGCCAAATGACTGTCATCGGCAAAAAAAAACCAAAAAAAATTTTTCGCACCCACTGCCTTGGGAAGCATGCCAGACCGTCTAGTACCAAAAAAATGCCCCAAAATACAAAGATGTCCAAATTGGACGTGCCTTATGTGGAAATAGGGGTTTTTGGGCATTGCAAATGCAACCGTGAGGTCTGTTTGGGCGAAAAATGCTCCAAAACATAGTGATAGCCTCAGGATCCGTGTCAGGGCCACTTGCAAATTTTTTTTACTACAGATTCCAAATTTGTCTAAATTGGACAAATTTTATATGGATCCATGGGTTCTTGGGCTCTCTAAACACAATGGTGAGGTTCATTCGAGCCCAAGGTGACCAGAAAAAGAGGTCCCCCAGATATGACATAAAACCCTCTAAAAAACTTAGATCTGACGAACACGGTCGAATCTCTTAGGAAGAGGACAGGGGCAAATAGATTTGAAGCTTTGATACCATATTGGAGTTAATGAGAAAATAACCCATAGCTCCCAAGAACACCTGCATGCAAACCCTTGTCACATAAAGAGAGAGAGAAGAAGCAAGAAGCTATGGAGGCCTCAACGCATTGATCCATGAGAGAGGAGAAATCTTTCTTGATGTGCAAAAACAAAATTTGCAATTCAATAATGAATAATCTGTTACACAATCTATTAAAAACAAAGTAGATCAATCCTTATAAAAGGAGATCTAAAAACCTAAAAAGGTAAAACCTAGGTTGCACAATAATAATTAATAAAGTAATTAATTATTATATGCCTAAAGTTTAGCTTAAATAGAAAGAGATAATAAATGACTTAGTAATTAAATCAAACATGATTTAATTAATAAGAAAACACTTTATTACTCTAACAAAAAACACCAAAAAAAAGCAAAATCAGAAATTCAAACCTCTAGATCTGGATAGCACTTGGAACTAGCTTTCTGACAATATCTTGTTTGGTCGATTTCAACACTATATGGTCAAGTTATGAGAAAAAAACTACAGGTATGTTGATGGACCCAAAAAATGGTGTATGACTGTCATAGCAAAAAGGCCCCTAGGGCTAAAAAAATGAGCCCCTGGTCGCCATATGACCAGGGGCTAAGGTTGCATCTAATCTATGGGCTTAAATTTGACAGCCAAATGGCCATCGCCGCCCAAAAAAAGGAATTGTTTTTTTCAAAATCACATGCGCACCTCAGGATCTGTGTCAGGCCGTACAAATTTTTGCCTTGATTTGTGTGCCAGGACACTAATTTTTATTTTTTTCTCTAATTTGCGTGCTAGATAGTAAAATTTGCCATGGTTTATGTGTCAGTCCATATAAATTCTACCTCGATTTGTGTGTTAGTATGTACAAATTCTATCTTGGGAAGCGTGCTAAGCTATTTGGTACCAAAAAATGCCCCAAAATGCAAAGTTGTCCAAATTGGGTGTGTGTTTTATGGAAATAAGGGTTTTTTAGCACTATAGATGCAACCATGAGGTCCTTTTGGGCCAAAAATACTCCAAAAAAAGTGACTACCTCAGGATCCATGCGAGGGCAGATTGTAATTTTGTTTTTTGCCATAGATTCCAACTTTGTCCAAATTGGAAAAATTTTATATGGATCTAGGGGTTCTTAGATGTTGTGAACGCAACCATGAGGTCTATTTGAAGCCAAGATGATCAGAAAAATAGGTCCCCCAGATCTGACAAAAAACCCTCTAAAAATGCAGATCTGACGAACATGGACAAATCTCTCAAGTAGAGAACATGGGCAAAAAGATTTGAAGCTCTGATACCATATTAGAGTTGATGAGTAAATAACCCACAACTCCCAAGAACAC
This sequence comes from Chamaecyparis obtusa, assembly GCA_027943335.1. NCBI lineage: Eukaryota > Viridiplantae > Streptophyta > Pinopsida > Cupressales > Cupressaceae > Chamaecyparis > Chamaecyparis obtusa. The sequence goes on along the minus strand of BSBK01006768.1, from coordinate 252,716 downwards.
CTGCATGCAAACACCTGTCACAGAAAGAGAGAGAAGAAGTAAGAAGCTATGGACGCTTGAACATATTGATTCACGAGAGAGGAGAAATCATTCTTGATGTGCAAAAACAAAAGTTGCAATTCAATAGTGAATAGTCTGTTATCAATCTATTATGAAAACAAAGGAGATCAATCTTTATAAAAGGAGATCTGAAAACCTAAAAAGGTAAAACCTAGGTTGCACAATAATAATTAATAAAATAATTAATTATTATATGCCTAAAGTTTAGCTTAAGAAGAAAGAGATAATAAGTGACTTAATAAATAAATGAAACATGATTTAATTAATAAGTAAACACTTTATTACTCTAACAATTTTCAATTCTTATTTTATTTTCTCATAGGATATTTTTTGACATAAAACTAGCTTTGTTTATCCTTCTATTTTGACCATATTTCGATTGATCAATCACAAATCCTATGTAAGAGACAATTAATTCCAATGAATTGAAAAGGTTAGACATATGTGAGATTATTCTAGATGGATTTCTCAATCTTCCAATTATTGCTTCAAGTTCTCTCTTCTCGCTTCTATTTTTTCCAATGTGTTTTTTTTAATCTTGAGAGGATGTTGAGGCATTCTTGAAGGGGCTTATCGTGGTTATTCTTATTAGGATTTTCATAAATTAGTGAATGATGGTTTTCATCAACTAGTGAGACATTATCAATTCCTATGAATCAAACAAAACCAAATCAAAACCATTTCTACTTATCTATTTAATTATTATTTTTATATTAAAAACTAAAGAAATTACCCCCTCAACCTCAATCACATTGTGACAATATTTTGGTGATGATTTAGTGATAAATGGTGGTGACATGGCTATTTTATAATGCATGTAATGCCCCTCCCATATTTTTCTTTTCAGTTTTATTACCAAATTCTTTTAGGCCATTTTCATGTGTGTGTTATTTATTTTCGGGATATTTGTGGTTTATGAATGTATGATATTTTATTGAATAATCATGGATTAGATGCTTATGAATTATTTTCACATTGATTAAATGAAAATAATGATGTTATTTATATATGATGGTTATTTCATCTTGATGGTGATGGAATATGGATGAAGTGACTGAGAGGGGGGGGGGGGGTGAATCAGTCAACCATAAAACACTTCACAATTAATTCTTTCCAGATCCCTTAGGATATCTTAACAATGTTATCTGTTTTAGCACTCGGTAAATAGATTGCAGTAACTTTGAAGATGCAGAAAGTATTAGCAAAATTATCTTTAGATATTCATCAGCACATGTATATGATTGAGAAAGCAATTAAGAACACAAGAGACACAAGATTTAACGTGGAAACCCAATATGGGAAAAACCACCAATGTATCTAGATACTGATTTTCACTTTTCTGAAGTGATGCCCGGTTAGAAGCCAACCCGGTAAAAGGTTACAAAACACACTGTTAGGTGTGACCTTGTTAGAGGATTTAAAACACCCTGCTAGGAGTGGCCTGGTAAGAGGTCTTGAAAACAATTCAATGGAATTGTCACCTTGTTAGAGGATTTACAATATGGTTGTTAAACCAACTCGGTTAAGAGATTTAGAATTTACTGTTACAATGATAAGAAGGTAACAATGAAAAATGACCTGTATAATAATGCAACTGTCTTGCTGATTACAGATCTCTGTTCTGCATAAGTCTGATCCTTTCTGATCGAATAAATCTCTGCTGCACCTCAAGGATATCTGAACATCCTTCACAAATTCACATACACCTTTCCTGCTTTTCTTCTGTAAATCTTTTGCTGTATTTCTTGTTTACTTTTCACATTTGACCTTTTATTTATATGATTTTAGATTTGTCAAATCGACATTATTTAGTATAACAGTCGGCTGAATTAAGCAAACTCTATTTGCAAAAATCCTTCAAGGGCCGACAGTGCTCGGTGACCATAACTTTCTATAATCTTTCGGAGACCGAGGGAACTCGGTAAACACCGACAATCTTTTACCTTCGATAACCGACTGAACTCGGTAAACACTAACTTTTCTTCGATGACCGACTGAACTCGGTAAACACTAACTTTTTTTTTGATAACCGAGTGAACTCGGTAAATACTAAATTTTCTTTGGTAACCGAGTGAACTCGGTAGACACTGCTTTTCTTCGATAACCAAGTGGACTCGGTAAGCACTAATATTCCTGTCTGGCAGACCGACTGAGCTCGGTAGGATCTGATTGCTGCGGACTATGACATTGTGTGACATCAAAGACAATACATAATTGAGTAGCAATTTCCTTCAGACAATTGTTTCCAACAATCTCCCTCTTTGGCATTGATGGCAACACAATATGTCATATCATAAGAAATTTGAAAGAGTTAGCTCAGTTCAAATTCAAATCTCCCTCTGTCAGCAAACTTCCTATATCCTGAAAATTCTTCCTTCTGACTATTGAAAATTTCTTGAAGTAATAGAAAAGACATAGCAAACACTCCCTCTTTGACAACACATGCCAAAGACAATTCACATATTACCGGTGAAAATTAATGTACCTCAAGTACTGATTCATATGCAATGATTCCTTGAATATGCTGCATCAACAGGTTGATTTTCAATCATGTTCTGGTTGATGCATCACTAAAACTGTATTTAGTGAGCCTCGGATAGGGGAATGACCGCTAACTTACCTCTTAGATACACAAATGCATCCTTAGGTAATGGTTTGGTAAAAATGTCTGCAATCTATTCTTTTGTATGAATATATTCTAATCTGATTTCCTTGTCCTGCACCAATTCTCTGACAAAGTGATATTTAATAGCAATGTGCTTGGTTTTGGAATGCATCACTGGATTCTTAGAGATGTTTATTGCATTGGTATTGTCACAAAATATAACAACTGGTTCTTTGATTTCAACCTTCATACCTTCTAATAGCTGTTTAAACCAAACAATATTTGAACAGTTTACTGCAGCAGCAACATATTCTGCTTCAGCTGTGGATTGAGATGTGCAATTCTTCTTTTTACTAGTCCAGGATACCAGTCTTTTTTCAAGAAAAAATGCTCCACCACTTGTGCTTTTTCTGTCATCAATGTTTCCTGCCCAATCAGCATCAGTAAACACTTTCAAGTCTAGATTGCCTCCAAATTTATACCACAAACCATATTCTTCAGTTCCTCTTAAGTATCTTAAGATTCTTTTGATTGCCATCATGTGATTTTCCTTAGGTTTTGCTGAGAATCTAGCTACTATACCGACTGCTAAGGCAATATCAGGTCTTGTATGTACTACATACTGCAATTTTCCAATCATAGATCGGTATAGGGTCTGATCAACTTCTTTTGAATCATCATTTTTGGTAAGTTTTAGTCCAGTACACATGGGTGTACCAACTGGTTTTGAATCTTCCATACCAAACTTCTTAAGTATTTCCTTAATGTATTTGGATTGAGTAATGTATATACCATTCTTGCTTTGTTGAATTTGAAGACCAACAAAGAATTTTATTAAACCAAACATAGACATTTCAAATTCTTTGTTCATTTGTTCTAAAAATTCTTTGCACTGATCCTCATTCCCTGTAAATATAGTATCATCCACAAATATTTCTGCCAATACAATTTTGTCATCCGGTCCTTCTTTAATATACAGATTACTGTTATCATTAGCTCTTTTGAAATTAATCTAAATCAAATAGTTATGTAGTCTTTCATACCATGCTCTAGGAGCTTGTTTTAAACCATACAATGCTTTGTGTAACCTGCAGACCATGTCCCTTTTATTTGGATCAACAAAACCTTAAGGTTGTTCAATGTAGACTTCTTCATCAAAAATTCCATTGAGAAATGCAGATTTTATATCCATCTGATATACCTTAAATCCTTTGTGTGCTGCATAAGCAAGTAGAGTTCTTACACCTTCTAATCTTGCAACAGGAGCGAAAGTTTCTCCATAATCTATACCTTCTTCTTGAGAATAACCTTTACATACCAGTCTAGCTTTGTTTTTAGATACTTGACCATCTTCATTCAGCTTATTCCTGAATACCCATTTTGTTCCAATTACATTCTTATCTTTAGGCCTAGGTACAAGAGTCCAAGTTTTGTTCTTTTGTATTTGTTCTAATTCTTCATTCATTGCTTCAATCCAACTTTCATTTTCCAATGCATCTTTGATATTTCTAGGTTCAAAGTCAGTAAGCAGACATGTACCTTTTAGCTTGCTTCTTGTCATAGTACCATCTGATTTGTTTCCAATGATTTGATCTGGTGTATGATGTCTTCTGACATATTTGGCTAGTATAGGTTCCTTGCCTTTTGAATGATTCATGCTGTTGTCTTCTAGGATCTCTTCTTCAGGTTGCTCGGGCTCGGTAGATATTTGCTCGGTAACTTCAGGCTGAGACTCGGTCTGAATTCCTTCCTGTGACTCGGTCTGAACTTCTTCCTGTGACTCGGTTTGTGACTCGATAACTGTGCTCGGCTCGGTAGATATAGTTTCCTTACTGATAGTTGTGTCTGCCAATGTTTCAGGTTCAATGTAAACGAATCTTCTGTAGTTCTCAGGTTCCCTTTTGCTTTCTTCCTCAGTCTTTTCTGCAAACTCATCAAATTTTACATGTATGCTTTCTATGACTTTGTGAGTAGATAAGTTCAGACATTTGTATGCCTTGCTTTTGCTAGAATATCCTAGGAATATTCCTTCATCACTTTTCACATCAAATTTATTTCTTTTGGATTCTTTTAAGATATAACACTTGCTACCAAATATTTTCATGTAACTTATATTGGGTTTATAGCCATACCATAATTCATAAGGAGTTTTGAATGTGTCTTTCTTCAGTTGTACCCGGTTCAAGGTATGAACTGCAGTGCTGATAGCTTCCTTCCAGTACTTTATAGCGATGTTCTTTTCTATCATTAGAGTCCTTGCACAATCCATAATAGATCTGTTTCTTCTTTCTGCTATTCCATTCTGCTCAGGAGTTCTAGGAGCTGATACCTATCTTTTGATTCCTCTTTCAATGCAAAAGTTGTTAAAATCATGGGAGATGAATTCACCACCTCTGTCTGATCTTAAGCATTTCAATCTTTTCCCTGTTTCCTTTTCCACTCTTGCTAAGTACCATTTGAACTTTTCAAATGCTTCTGATTTTTCTCTTAAATACATAACAGTCATCATTCTTGAATAATCATCAACGAAAAGAATAAAGAATTTATCTCCAGTATAGCTTTGTATACCAATACGTCCACATAAATCAGTATGCATAATTTCCAAAATTTCTTTAGACTGACAGTTCTTACTCTTGAAACTAGTTTTACTCATTTTGCCAATCTGACAATTCTTACATAGACCAGTGTCAGGTTTCTTCAAAGTAGGAATGCCTCTAACCTTCTTGAATTTGCTTATTTTTATCATGTTATCAAAATTCACATGACATAACCTTTTGTGCCATAGCCAACTTTCTTCTATTTGAGTAATAAAGCATGAATATTCACTGAGATCAAGATAAAATAAGTTACCTTTTGTTTGTTTGCCTGATCCAATGAGTTTTCCTTTTCCATCCAGCGGTCTTGCTTGACCATTCATGAATTCAACCTTGAAACTAGTGTTGATTAGCTGTGCTACACTTAGAAGATTATGTTTTAGTCCTTCAACCCAATAAGCATTATCACATATGAGTTCTTTGGTTAATGAGATTCTTCCTTTTCCTTTTATACAACAAGGTTCATTGTTTCCAAATCTTACATTACCACTGTCACAGTCTTCTAGATATTCAAATTTTGTCTTGTCACCAGTCATGTGGTGTGAACATCCGCTGTCTATTATCCATATATCATCTTTGCTTATATGAGAAATAAGTGCCATCTTATCTTCATCATCATCAGATTCATCTTTTATAGCAATAAAGACAATTTCTTCTTCACTATCATCAGAATCTTTAGCCATAAAACATGATTTCTTACCTTTATCCTTGTATGATTTGAAATTCTTTTTGCCATAGTACTTGTGACTTCTCTTCTCTTCCTTGACTTGCTTGTTTGGGTACCTAGCTGCAATATGTCCAATTTCTTCACATGAAAAACAGATTAAAGGAGTTTTACCTTTATATTTACCTTTCCCTCTAGAGTACTTCTTTGCAAGTAATGCTTCTACAATTTCAAGATCACTATCAGAACTTTCTTCTGATACTTCTTCACTTTCTGACTGAACTTCTTTAATTTTCTTGTTCTTCTTTAGTGAAACCTTGGCCTCAAATGCTGATTCAATATTTTTGGAATTTGGAACATAGTTGTCATAGTTGTCTAATTCAAAGGCTGTCAATCTTCCAACTAAAGCATCCAAAGTTATATTGTGGTTTGTTTCACATCTTCTTTCTTGAATAGCTGATACTCTTATTGCATAGATAGGGAGTAATGTTCTGAGTACCTTACTTATAACAGTCTCATCTGAGATTGTTCCTCCAGAAGCTCTAATTGCACTTACACTTGCTTTGATTCTTTCAACATATTTTGCAACGTTTTCATCTTCCTTCATATTCATCTTGTCAAACTGTCCTCTTAGGCTTTCTGCTCTGGCGCTTTTCACATTTGCATCACCACCATATATTTTCTTCAATGCCATTCACATTTCATATGCAGTAGTGCAGTCTTTAATATCATCAAATTCTTCATAGCTGAGAGCAGATGCAATGTCTATCATCATGGTGTTGTGAGTCTTTTTATCTGCAATGTCTTCAACAGTTAATGCACCATTAGGAATTGTGTATTCTTCATCAATGTATTTGCATCCTGAATCACCAATGGAAGCCAGATGAAGTCGCATGAGACCTTGCCATGCTGAAAAGTTATCTCTGTTGAGCTTTGGAATTTCCCTCTTGTAAGACATCCTGATCTTTAGCTTAGGTCTTTGAAACCCTTCCTGCAAGCACCAAAAGCTCTGATACCAATTGATGGAATATGGATGAAGTGACTGAGAGGGGGGGGGGGGGGGTGAATCAGTCAACCATAAAACACTTCACAATTAATTCTTTCCAGATCCCTTAGGATATCTTAACAATGTTATCTGTTTTAGCACTCGGTAAATAGATTGCAGTAACTTTGAAGATGCAGAAAGTATTAGCAAAATTATCTTTAGATATTCATCAGCACATGTATATGATTGAGAAAGCAATTAAGAACACAAGAGACACAAGATTTAACGTGGAAACCCAATATGGGAAAAACCACCAATGTATCTAGATACTGATTTTCACTTTTCTGAAGTGATGCCCGGTTAGAAGCCAACCCGGTAAAAGGTTACAAAACACACTGTTAGGTGTGACCTTGTTAGAGGATTTAAAACACCCTGCTAGGAGTGGCCTGGTAAGAGGTCTTGAAAACAATTCAATGGAATTGTCACCTTGTTAGAGGATTTACAATATGGTTGTTAAACCAACTCGGTTAAGAGATTTAGAATTCACTGTTACAATGATAAGAAGGTAACAATGAAAAATGACCTGTATAATAATGCAACTGTCTTGATGATTACAGATCTCTGTTCTGCATAAGTCTGATCCTTTCTGATCGAATAAATCTCTGCTGCACCTCAAGGATATCTGAACATCCTTCACAAATTCACATACACCTTTCCTGCTTTTCTTCTGTAAATCTTCTGCTGTATTTCTTGTTTACTTTTCACATTTGACCTTTTATTTATATGATTTTAGATTTGTCAAATCGACATTATTTAGTATAATAGTCGGCTGAATTAAGCAAACTCTATTTGCAAAAATCCTTCAAGGGCCGACAGTGCTTGGTGACCATAACTTTCTATAATCTTTCGGAGACCGAGGGAACTCGGTAAACACCGACAATCTTTTACCTTCGATAACCGACTGAACTCGGTAAACACTAACTTTTCTTCGATGACCGACTGAACTCGGTAAACACTAACTTTTTTTTCGATAACCGAGTGAACTCGGTAAATACTAAATTTTCTTTGGTAACCGAGTGAACTCGGTAGACACTGCTTTTCTTCGATAACCAAGTGGACTCGGTAAGCACTAATATTCCTGTCTGGCAGACCGACTGAGCTCAATAGGATCTGATTGCTGTGAACTATGACATTGTGTGACATCAAAGACAATACATAATTGAGTAGCAATTTCCTTCAGACAATTTTTTCCAACAGATGGTCCATATGTTAGGTTATCATGAATGCTTATGGTTTTACTAACCCCATACTTGCATGTGTATGGTCGATGTGTATGTTTTATATTTCTGTTTGACATGCTTGATGTGGTTGAGATTCGAAGTCATAGTTACTTTCTTATGAGATCCACACGATCGGCCGATCCCCGCCATTACTTGTTTATATTTATGCATGTATGTACATGCTTGTCTTTTATGCAGGTTTGCAGGTATCAGGTATCGAATTCTCTGAAATGTCAGGATAAGCATGCCCTATCGCAAAATCTCAATGGTAAGAGAGGGGAGATAACATAGAAATCCAAATCCTAACCATGTCCATTGATTGCCCTTAATATTGGACAAGTATTTGTTTCTACCCATCCGAATTCGTCAAGATGACGTGAATTCGTGAGCCCTTCCTTGGTGTTTATTTGATATAGAGTTAGTCATTTTTTGAATTTTGGGAGTCAAGTGGATTTGTTTGTGTGAATTATTTGATTTAATTAACTAAGCTAGGAGTAATTTTGAGATTGTAATAAATATATTTTATGAATGTGGAAATATTTGATATAGAATATATTTAATTATTAAGGGTAATTACATATCTTTTTTAATTAAATGATTAAATTAAAAGATTTAAATTTGGAATTAAAGGGTTTAATTAATTATTGAAACCTAATATATATAAAGTGTTGAAAACTGTAATTGAAACAATTCTTGTATTGTCATTGATGTCAAAACCTTAACTGGTAAGACTCTTACTACTTAGGAAAGTACTATATCTATTGAAGTGTTGTGAATGAGTGAAGCAAGGTTGGTAACAATAGCACCTAGGGAAAGGTTGAGTTATCTTGATACTACAAAGTGTACTGGACTATGTTGTACAATGATGAGATAATGTATTGTTTATCTTAGTGAGATTGAAGACTAAACTAGTAGGCTTAACTGAGCAAAAATGGATAAAATCATGTTTAAGCCGAGTTATGTTAGTGTCGACTGAGTTAGTGGATGCCAAGAAAAATCCTATGTCGATCGAGTATCAGTAAATTGTCGAGGAAGACAGTGCATGCCGAGGAAACAGTTTTAGTAATGACCGAGCATTCTACATGAAGACCAAGTGGATGATCATAGTATTGACCGAGCATCAACAATTTTATATTTGAAGAGAATTCTTTTTGGGGACGACATTGTTTGAATTCTTGGTTTATGTAAAACATGTTGACTTTATTTATTGATTGTATGGAAGCATTTAATGCACTGTAAAATATTTTATTGTAAATCTTTATGAGATTTGAGATGTTTCTAGAAAAGAAGGTGAAGAACAAAATGTGGGTAGATTCAATGAATCTGACCTAACCCTAAGATCTACAAATGAGATTAAGCGACAAAAGATAAGTTAACCTAATTGAGGAAAGTATTAAAGGAACCTGAACATTGGATTAGATGTATGAGAGTGGAGAAAAAGGTTGATGTATTGGGGTGAAACTGAAATATTGGAAGATAAGTTTTATTGACTGTATAAGCAAAAAGGCTGAAGGTGAAATGTGGTGATCACTTGAAGAAAAGTTCCGAGCAGATCAGAGATGGAGATGGAAAAGTTTCAAAGTCAATAAACTAGTATTTGTGTACGGAATTGGATCTAATATTTGCAAAGTAAGTTGTATATTTTTCAAATCAACATTGCTGCTACTTTCTAACCATTGTAACAGTCAAAATCCTTTTAACAGAGGTTGATCTAACAGTCATAAGTTAAATCCTTTGAACAAGGTTGCATTCTAATGGAATGTATGTAAGTCCTTTGACCAAGCTCACTTTTAATAGGGTGATTGAATCCTTTAACTGGGTCACACTTGACAGTGTGCATTGTAACCTTTGACAGGGTTGGTTTTTAACCGAGCTCACTTCAGAAGAGTGAAAATCATAGTAGCATGTTACAAAGTGGTTTTTCCCATATTGGGTTTCCACTATAAATCCTGGTGTCATACTTGTGTGTGAATGTTTTGGTGTGAACATTTCTATGGTTTACAAGTTAGATACAACTGGGTAGTGGACTGCATTGTTATATGTTTCTATTGATGAATCAGTGATGACCGAGTTTGTTTTGGTTGCTTGATCTGATTTAAAGTAAAGTTTTTAAGTTTGTCTTATACATCAGGACCTGAGAACAACTGATTCACCCCCCCTCTCTGTTGTTCTAAATCATATTAACATAAACGACATAGTTGATTTATTTAGTATTTGATTTATTAGTTTGCATAGTTAATTATGTGCTAAAAGTATTTGTTTTAATTAAATAATTATATGCAATTTAAGCTGCACATTTGGTTTAAGTAAAATTGAAATTATAATTAAAGTTAAAATTTAAGTTAGAGTTTTATTTTAAAAGTGTATTATTTATTTTTGAGTTATTTATCATGCAACTAGAGAGAGAGAGAGAGAGAGAGAGAGAGAGAGTTGAGTTCTGCTTTAGGGTTTGCATATTTTAGAAACCCTAGGAGGGATAGGTTTTCTTTATGTAGGGATTATGGGTATTATTGTCATTATGTCTATTAGGTTTTGGAGGAGCTATGGAAGAAATGGAAGATTTTTGGGAAGCTTGTTTCAGTGGGCATTATTTTGTGATTGTTTGAAAGCTTGGATTTTGAAGGTTGGTTTGGATCTTTCTTGGCTTCAGATTTTCAGACGTTGGTTGAGGTAGGGTTTGAAACCCTCTTTTTGCAAATTCTTCTTTTGAAAAGATTGTATACTTCGTGTCTGTAATTTTTATGTGAATTATCTCGAATTGGCTTATGTTTTAAATTGGGTTTGTTATTGTAAAAATTTGGATTAAATTGATGTTATATTGATTTGGTATTTCATTTTGGGTATTTTGGAAACTCTAGAATAAATCTTAGGAAAATTAATATCTTTTTCTCAATATGTTGCAAAAGATTAAATTAGGAATTACATGTGCAATCTAAATCAATAGATGATAGTTTTGTCAAAAAAACCCCTAGTTTTCTATTGAAGAAAATCAATTTGTAATTATACGTTTTGCATGTCTAAATGTATGAGGGTTTGATTTAAATCTGTTATTAATTTAAAAATATATATATTATATTTTGGTTTTGGCAGCCTATCCCACATTTAATTCTAGTGTTTTTTTTGTTATTATGTGAAATATATATATTTTTAAAAGAGTTATATATATATATATATATATATATATATATATATATATATATATATATATATATATATATATATATATATATATATATATATATATATATATATATATATATATATATATATATATATATATATATATATATATATAAGGGGGGGACCCCATCCCCCACCCCTCGATGGCCAAAAGCTACCACAATAGCCGACTGTCGTAGCAGTTGTGACTGTTGCAGTGCAATAGTGGGCTGCCTACGATAGTCACTGCTGCCATGGTAGCAATGCTATCCCATGACAGTAGGGAGGGGTTGGCCAGTCCCCCCAAGTTATATTATATTACATTTTTTTAATTTATTTAAAAATAAATATGTTTATTTATTATTAATTTTAATTTATTTATTATTAAAATGAATTTATTAATTATTTTATATGTTAACTTATTTATTATTAAAAATAGATAATAATTATTCAGTTTTAATTTATATTTAAAATAAGTTAGGTTATTTTGCATGTTCTTTTTATTGTTATTAAATAATTGAATGGAGTTGAGAGTTTCTTGATGAATTTTGATAGTAAAATATAATTAAATTTATATCTTCATTAATTGATTTAATTGGGTATATTTGAGATATATTTGTTTAGTATGATGGTGATTTTATTGATATTATTTGATTTAAATAGATGTGTGTGGGATGTTATGGGTAATATTATTTTAGAGCAATATAAGAGTAATTCATTTTATATTTTCTATACGTGATCTTTATGTTTAAAATGGTTGGTTATAATGGGTTTGTGAGTAGTCTTTTTGATCTTATTTCTGACCTTGTTTCTTAATGGGATTTATTTGCATGTTGATTTTCTTGGAGAGTACTTTTGGGATGTTATGGTTATTTGAGAGTCGATGTGTTCCTTTGAACTGAAATGAAATAATTTGATCAACATACTTTTCTGAGACCTATGTGATTATTTATGCTTGTGAGCCTAAGGGAGGTTAAATAGGTGCATCTTAGGGGAGTGGCTTACAATAGGGGTCCAAGACCCAAATTGATCATTGCCAGGGTAACCTATCATAAGTTGTTTAATAAGTGATAACCTAATAAAAAAACTTGGAGACAATATTAAATACAATATTGATCATTGATGTCTCACCCATGCCTTAAGTGCTTGTATAGGCTAAGGATGAGAATGGGATGATACCTAAAGAGTAGGTATGATTATAATTCCTCATCTTCATGAGAGGGTATTCTAGTTCTGCATGGGTCATGTTGAGGGTCCAAGGTCCAGAGTGGCCAGTCCAGGGTAACTCAACCTGATAAACGCTTGAGGGTCCGGGGTCTAGAGAGACCAGTCCAAGGTAACTCAAGTAGTTGTCCATGTGATAACACGCCCATAGGATGTAGCCTAAGTATCCTCCATAGTTTCTATATTTTCCTCTGGAGGTGTATCCTTGTTGTCTCATTATTACTTTGTGGTTTATTTTGTATTATCTAGTGATTGTGTACGTGTTCGATATTATGGTATTTGGTATTTTGGTATGAGTTGGTTATTTGATGTTCATTTATCTTAGTTGTGGTACCTTTGAGTTAGAAATTCTTCAAGACCTTTTCTTAGTTATCGTTTATTGAGTTTGTTATTTGAGTGGGGGTTTGTTGTTATCTCCTCAACACGGTGGGAGTGGACCTTTGGTTCCACGAGGTCGGGTGGTAGTGTTTTCTTTTACCATTTGAGATTTTGATGATTCTATAGCGATGCTAGAGGATGCTTGTTGTTGTTACCTTCTTATTCTTTGTTGGAGGCTTTTTCGTTCCTATCTTTTTACGTTCGTGGTTATATCTTGTACTAGTGCTTTAGAGTTATAGATATTGTATTAGACTTTGTATTTGATTTTTGTGGCATACCCTACGACTTGTGTAGAGGATGTAGTATCATTATGTATACCTTATGGTGATGTACTTGTTATTCATATGAGTGAATTTTTAATTATTCTTAATTTAAATATTTATTTTGTTATATGTAATTCTACGTCATGGGACCCTCAATGATTGTTAACTGTAATTGAGTTGTGTATATGTTCTTGTTTGAATCTCATGGTTGTATTGCTTCTACATTGTTATCATCATTGTTTGTAAACACTTAAGGAAAAAAAATTATTCTGTAAACATAGTGACTTGTATTAGGTTAAATTCTCCTGGGTTGCCTGGTGGGGAATTACAATGCGACCATGCTAGATAAAAAAGTTGCAATTTATTATTCTTCTTGTGAGAGGCTGAGTTCAAATGATCTTGATCTTTTTCTTTTTAGCTTTTATGCTTAGCCTAATATGATCATGTTACACCACACTTACATTATGTTAATTATAGGGCCACTTTTTGGTCCCCATATTTTTTTACTTATTCCCAAACAATTATAAATCATATTGTGTACTAACCAAAATGCTATATAAATTTCATGAAACTTGATTAATCACCAATGGAAAAGGCACCTAGAGATTCATATGCACTACATTCAAGAGTAACATGGACTTGTAATTTATCTCTATTACTTTATAATTTTAAGGAAATATATTGATATTCTCACCAAACCGTTTATAGAATGCAAATATCTTCTTCGATGAGCTTTACCAAGGTTGTAGGAGGATTCATATTCTGTGAGATTTATTTGTACTTCCTTTTCTCTCTACCTTGAGTAGGGTTTTTTTTTCCTTCTCTCAAGGATTTCTATGTACATAGGTACAAGTCATTAGACTTTATTTGTCAACACCAATCTTTTCACCCACTTAATCTACATTTAAGAGGAATGTTAGTGTCTTTTTTCATTTTTTGTATGTTTGAGGCTATCTATTTTTCCTACACATATTATTAAGCTTGTTTAGGCTAATTAGACATGATTATTATGAGAGAACATGACAAAATTCATCAATTACACATGTCACTCTCACCCACTTCAAGTATTTGAGTCTTACACTATCTTTTAGATTTATTAATCACCTTTGATAACCATTTATTTATATTAATGTTAGTAGGAGTAACTATGTATTTTGTTATCTAATAAGTATGCAAAGCTCTAACCTATTCTTAGGAACTAGAGTTATTACTCCTCTTGGATGCATGCCTTTATATTTTTTGTATACAACACTCACCTCTTATATTTGGATGGCATAATGTGAGAATTACCTAGTTTCTCTTAAGATTTTGACTCACAAATTCTCTTTTTAGGACTTTCTCTCTAGTCTTCTATTTTGAGCTTCAACCATGTGTTGATCCAAGTGTGTGATCTATGAATAAAATGTATCTTAGCTCAAATTATCATTTCTCATAAAATCTAACCACCTAGGACACATAAGCATGAAATCTTTGATGGGGCCCCTACAAAGTAGAAACAATGATTCTAGGGGGATTTTTTATACCATTTGGTTTAGGCAAATTATTTTTGACATTTCAAATGCAATTGAGTTATGAATAGTTTTCAATTTGAATTATTTGGATATTTTTATTCTTGCATTTATAATTAAGTTTGAAACAATCTTTTCTTGAATAAATTGAAACCATACCTATTTGTTATTGTTTTTATTCTTTTTATGTGCTTTGACTCTTTTTGAAAATTTTGTGGTTTTTGATTGCAATGAAAAATAAACTAAATTGACATATCTTTTAGAATTTTTAATATTGTATGCAATTTAGATAGTTGATGAGTGTGTTGAAAATGCAAAAATCCATTTATTTGTATAGTTACCCCTCCTTTTTATTGAATACAAGTGCTCTTAATGAATCAAGTCTATAACAAAAAGATGACATATTTTCTTTTAACTTGTTGGAATAATTAAATGATGATTGAAGTACACACAATTAACCAAACCCAATTTCTCCCTTGTTTTCTTTTTAGAAATAATTTCTTAAAAATAAATAAGAGAGAAAAGACAACAAAATTAGATCAATCCCTCTTTTTGAAATAAGATGCAAACTACCAAACATTTCATGTTTCAATTGACTTTTCAATAGTTGTTTAGATTGAAAAGAAAATAGCAAAGAGTAATGATTTAAATCCTATTTTTTTTCCTCCTTGGACTAATAATCTAATGACATTGAGCTTGTACTTTCAAATAACAACATCAATTTGACTTGTTTTATAACACATGAAAGTAATGGTGATAAAATTATTTAGTGATATTAAAACATCTATCTTGAAAAGCAACTCTACAACCTAGATGAAATTAAAATATAAATCCAAATGATAATCTACCATTAAACCTATGTACCTTTTCAAAAACACAATGCATGATCTATTTCCAAATTAAATTATCAAATAAACCGACATCTAGGATTTATACCGAGGACATGAATTACCCAAAACTCATAACAAGCTTTTGGCTATCCTTAGTAACCCATCTATTCAATAAACTTACCACTTTTAATTTCTATAACTAATCTCATTACTAGAAGAGGACAGTAAAATAGGTTGGTACTAGACAATAATGATCCAACAAACAAAGGATATATGATAGGTCATAATAAAATCTTGGGAATTTTCAAACTACCACAAATTAGGATAGGATGCTAGAGCAATTCTTAAAAAAAATGGATCCTTCAAAATAATAAAAGATCCACTATTTATAGGAAAAGATGATTAGATTAAGGTTTAGGAAGAATTGCTAAAGATAGATGACTTAATTTTGGTGGCATGTTGAGTTGGGAAGCTAGAATTTAGATCACATTTTACATGACAAAAACCACATAAATTATTCATCCTTATTATTAATTCGTTTATCGGGGCATCCAAATATTTTGCTAAGAAATCTAAGGAGTTCACTAGGACATCCACCTCGTTGATTATTACAAATTGATAACTTATGTGCAAAGTCATAAATGAGAAAAAAAATGATTTTTACATAGGAAAGAGATTATGAATATATTAGGGTTGACTTAGATTGCACAAATGAACAATTTTCAATCATGGACTCAAAAGTTTGAAGGTTATTTTCATTCTCATGCCACATGGGGTCATCAATTGTCATGCCATCATAAGATTTCTTATCTATTTTTAGACACTTAGGCCATGTTTGGTTGCATGAATTGACCTGGAATTGGCATAAACTAATTTCGAATTTGTCAAATCTTCAGTTTGGTAGTGCAAAATGAAATTGGAAGAGGGAGATGTATATGCTCATTTTGACCCAAAATCATCGTATACATCTTCCACTTGAAAAGGTGAAATTGGAATTTGAGGACCAAATGCCCATTTTGAAACCATTTCGGGTCCACGTGCAAACAAATTTAACATTTGGGGTCCGCGTGCAAACAAATTTAAAACATTCACATCAGTTTCCCCAACCTTTGGAAAGCATTTGTGCGAGCAACAAACAACATGTTGTGGGTTTCTTTTGATGTGTTGTGTTCAAATGATTGTGGGTTTCCTGCCTAGAACAGTTGTGTTGTTTTGTTGAGTTGGAGCGGTTGTGGGTTTCCTAGCTAGAACAATTATGTTGTTATGTTGTGTTGGAGTGGCTATGGGTTTCATGGCTAGAATGGTTTTACTGTTGTGTTGTGTTGGGTTTGCACAACGAAGGGACGAGTATGTTCTTT
This sequence comes from Chamaecyparis obtusa, assembly GCA_027943335.1. NCBI lineage: Eukaryota > Viridiplantae > Streptophyta > Pinopsida > Cupressales > Cupressaceae > Chamaecyparis > Chamaecyparis obtusa. The sequence continues at coordinate 235,808 of BSBK01006768.1, read as the reverse complement.
GCGCTTTTTCCTCCATTGGTTGCTTTCTTTGCCATGGTTGTTGCTATGGTCAAGCTTAGACTTGGACTTTGCAAAAGAAAATTGCGTTCTCCTCCATTCGTTGCAAAAAAATAAACTTGTTTATGATTTTCTATATAAAATTAAATAAAAATAAAAATAAATAAACTAATAAATAAATTAATAAAAATGAATTATTAAATTCAAAAATGTTAAAACAACTCAAATTTTTTTTTAAAAACCATACTCAAATTCCAATTCCAATTTCAAAATGTGGAACCAAACAGAGGAAATGCATCTTCTCGCTCATATTCCAAACTATATTCTAAAAATGAAAAATCGAAATATCAAATCCATGATTTGACCATTTCTAACATTTGATCAAATTTAGCATTTTCTAATTCAACCAAGCAGGGGGGTTGTAGTTGTCAATTTCCTACTCGTTTAATTCCAAATATAACTTATTTACATATTCAAACATTATTTTTTTACAAGACTATTTTCCACCGTATCAACCAATCAATTCCTAACATATTTAATAATATGTTTTTTCCTGTAATGTTTGAACTAAATGTTAGATTACATTTATATTCTAGAAATTGAATTCTACAAAAATGATTCAAATCTTGAACTTTATTCTATAATAAATTTGTTTAATGTTAAATTTATTTACCATTAAGATTAATTAATTTAATTAAAACATTTATTTCCACATTTAAAACTCCCTTAACACTAAAAATAATAATATTCTTAAATATATTAAAAAAATTTAAATACACATCAAATTTAAAATATTATAAAAAAGTTGACTTTATTAGTACTTGCCAATAGACTAGGCAAGTACTATTGCATCCATTGTTGGATTTCTTCCATTAACTAGTGATTAAAAAATCACATTTCTACCAATTAAAATTATTATTTTTATCAAATTTGTTACAAAATTAATAATTTGTATAGTATACATGCACATTTTTTATGTTTATAATTCAACAAAATTAATTTCGAGCTCTTCTATTGGCTTAAAATTTAGGCTCTTATACACGGATTTTGTGGAAGCACTACCTCTATTACAATTTTGGAGGCAATATTATAGGGCAAATACTTTACCTTGACCTTAAAATAATTTATATTTATTTTTAAAAATATGTTATAATATAAATGCATGGTTTTGGATATAGATTATTTATTAACGAATGTATATTAAATTGAATAATAAAATTTGTTATATGTATTATAATTAGATGTTATATATTTAGATTATATAACATAAATTATAATTATAATTTAAATATTAATAAACTTAACTTTTTCATTATATATTTTATATTAATTAACTTATGAATTAGTGATAATAATATCTATTATTTATAATAAATAATTATAGGTTATATTTTAAAATACTAAATAATATGATTTGACATAAGTTATATGAACTATATAAAATATTATTAAAGTTGTTCCTAGTTAATTAAATGATGTAATTTATTTTGATTTTAACAATTATTTTTTTAAAACAGGAAAGTATATTATATTAGATTAATAATTTATGTGATGTATTTAAATTTTGATTTATAGTTATATTTTTTTAAATATCTTATAATATATTATATTGATTATTTATGTATAAATTATTTTATTTCAAAAATTAATAATTATATTTAAGAAAAATAATTTTATTGATATTTTTAATTATATATTTTATAAATATTGATAATATATAAAATTTTAAAATTAAAAAATAATACAAAAGATATTACTTGAAATCTTTTTAAAAATTAAAGATAATTTATGTACTTCATTAACATAGATATATTCACTTACATTTATAAGGATTAATTTTCTTTTGTTTTTATTAATTTGATTTAAACTATGATAATTAAATATCTTAAAATTGTAAAACAAAATAGTAAAATATTTATAATTATTATATATTTATAATTCTAAATTAATATAAGACTTCATCTATTATATCAGATAGCTATAATATTAATTACATTGTGATTAATATCAATTATACTTGTACTTAGTAACTAAAACAATGGATAGTTGTTTATCTTTAACTTATCATTATTAACTTAATATCAAACTCCTAATCAATTAATCAATCTAATTATATTTGTCTGAAATAGCCATAATACAATTTGAAAGAATTTTATTATTATTAATATTAAGACAAGTACTTTGCCACTAGGTGGCACTTATTTTATATCATATTGATATGTTATCATAGAAATTTAATTCACGTAGTTAAGAATATTTATATGAGGAATATTTATTTCCCTGATTTGAATTACCTAAATTCTGAGAACAATACTCTTAATTTGCGAAGGTTTTTTCTCTGTGTTGGACAGACTAATTTTTGCAACGTTGCGGATGGATTTTTCATTGCAAGAGCAGCTTCTATCTCTACCCAATCGAACTTTTTAAGATATGTTTCCAGCAGAGAAACTTTCTGAGGTAAAGTTGGCAAAAATTTATGTTCGAGATTATCTTTTAAAAAATGAAAACCAGAAGAGACCAGTAGATATTTGGCTATTGGTTTGTTTTCTGCCAATTTTTTTCTTTTTTTGTGTATAATGTCGAAGAGGACTGACCTCACAAACTTTGTCAATTAAGGTTGTACTGATAATTTAATTTTAAATCCTAATCTTAGATGTTAATTCTAAAACCCTAAGCCCTAAGCTCTGTATATACCATTTGAAAACCTACAATTTCAATTGTTGTGAAGCTCTAGCCGTCAATGCGTAATCTTTGAATGAGACATCGTCTGAACTTCTCATACAAAAGGATTCTTTTGCACCCTATTAGTTACCCTTCGAGTTGAATCTCCTGAAATAAGGTATATATTCTGTTCGGGATGTTGTGCAGAATTACATCTCAGGGGAAGGCAAGGCAGAAAAAAAGGATAGCCGACAGTTTTTTTTTTCTGTGATCTTGTTTAGTTCTCATTGCTGTAGATATGGCCACTGTTAATGCTTTCACATTTAGCAGAGTTGAGAACGTTTATACCATATGCAACCCTTCAAGTAAAAGCTCAAGAAAATCCAGGAGAACTGTTCGCTTGGTAGGTGCTAAAAGCCCGAACGTTTTGCCTTCCTTTCCAGTGGTCGATAACATCTATAGGTCTACATCTTTTCGATGTATTATGGGAGAGAGCTTAAAGCAAGGACGGGAATTAGAACTAGAAGACACTCTGCCCTGTCGCGAGGAAGACAGGAGGAAAATCTTATTTGAGAAAAGGACTGCCGCAGAATTCCTGGTCAGAAGGGGTTCAAACATTGGGGTTTTAGTTGATCAAATCTCCACTAGCATACACAGAAAACATTGGGCAGAAACAAGGGAAATTACAAAATTGAGATCGATGAAGAAAGATTTGAAGGCAGATGTTGTTTTGGAGGTTCTGAAGCTTGAAACCAATGCAAAGAAGGCCCTTGAATTTTTCTACTGGGCAGAAAAGCTGGAGGAATATGAGCACCATCCTGCCTCCTACGACAGAACTATTGAGATTCTGAGCTCCTCAAACATGCTTGACGCAGCTGAAGCCATCATAGAACAGATGAAGAACAACAGAATTCAGATAAATTCACGCATTTACGATATTTTCATTAAATGGTATGGAGAGCTTGGGAAAACTAGAGAAGCACTGGATGTTTTTGATTTCATGAAAATTGAGGGATACATGCCAACGAATAAAAGTTACAGCGCTCTTCTGGTAGCCCTTGTTAGGGCTAAAGAGTTAGACATGGCTATAAACATCCATGCAGAGATGTTGGGATACAGAGTAGTTATGAATAAACTAACTTTTGTAACGATGATTCACTGCTTGTGTTTGGGAAACAAACTTAGAGAAGCGAAGGACATGCTCGAGGACATGTTGGACAAAGGCCATTCCCCAGATGGTGTGACATATACGCAATTAATCTCCGCCTTTTGTAAAAGAGGAAAGATGTCACAAGCATTTGACATTCTTGGGAAAATGCAGGAGCAAGGTTGCAGGCCAAATGTTCTGACTCACAATGCTATAATCTATGGACTGTGCTTTGAAGGCAAAGTGGAGGCAGCTTTGATATGGCTGCAGAAGATGCCTAGCAAGGGTTGCACCCCTAATATCTACAGCTACACTTGCCTAATGGAAGGTCTGGGTAAGGTTGGCAGAACCAATGAGGCGAAACAGTTGCTTAGTGAAGCTATTGGGAAACGCCTCACACCTACCATTTTCAGCTATAATGCCCTATTTGATGGGTATTTTAGGGAAGGAAGGCCAGATGATGCTCTGAATCTGTTTAATGAGATGCCTCGGAAACGTGTTAGGCCTGACAGGATGACTTACACCATCTTGATTCATGGCCTTGTCAAATGGAGAAGAATACCAGACGCTTTGAGATTCCAAGATGCCATGCAAGTGAGGGGTTATAAGCTTGATTTTCCAACTATGAAGGCTTTGCTTCAGGGATTGTGCAAAGAAGGCAATCCCAAAACTGCATGCAGGTTATTCCGAAAAATGCAAAAGATGGGTCATCTTCATGATCCCAAGGCATATTATATGGTTATCAATGCCAATTTGTTGGCAGGAGAGATGGAAGAGGCATTGGCCCTCTTCTATGAGCTGGTGAGAAATAACCCACCAAATCTCTTAGTTTATAATAAAGTTCTCAAAGAGTTTTGCAACAATGGAAGACTTGATGATGCTATTCGCCTTTTGATATTCATGATCGAAAATGGTGGGGTTGCAAATGTCACTTCATATAGCATCCTGCTTAAAGAGCTTTGCAAAGAAGGTAGACAAGATGTTGCAAGGCGATTCTATGCAGCAGCATTGAGGAGAGGTCTGTTTCCTTATTACAATCCTGACAACCCTGTATGCAGAAGAAAATTCATGGATCAGATTGAACAAGAGTTTTGAAAGCTTCGTGCACTTTACTAACTTTTTAGTGTCATGGAGGGTTGGGTTGAATCCTGCATGTTATCTTCATCCTGGTACATTGTTTTGGTTTCCTGGAATCTGACAGTAAAGAAGATTTTAGTGTACAGTAAACACTTTCACATTCATGAAAGAAGCTTACAGTTTCCAGATCTAATGAAGGAAACTCTAATTAGAGTTTACTTTCAGAAGCTTTTGTCCTATGTTACACAAACAGGTTTGCATCCAGAATCATTTACTTGTTGAGAGCAATTCATGGAAAATAAGATTATTTTGAATCGAATTCATTTTTCTCAAATTTCCTTAAAGACGAGGAATTGATTATTCATATGATCTAATTGATAAACAGGAAAACATGATTATTTCTATTTAATTGTATGCCCACATTCTGGTCAGTTAACTGTTACAAACTTTTTAGGACTCACACTTTTCTATAGTAATCTTATGCCTTGCTGGAATAAACCAGCAATGCAGATAATATTTCTATATAATTGCACTGGTGTAAATCAACTATGTCCAATTAATTGAGTACACACGAAATTAGGAATGTGCTTTGAGATAAATAAATTGTGTGGGGATGTGTCAGTCATTTACCATCAGTTATATTTCTGTCAATTAATGTTGGAGGAAATTAATCAATAGGAGAGAATCAGTTACGCTGCCAGCAGCTATGCAGCCAACAAATATTTGTTAGTTCTGCAAGCATATATGTGTAATAAATCAGCTACCCATCAGTCGTGCAGATGGTAATTATGAGTCGATTAGCATTAATTATGTAGTATAATTAGGAATATGTTAGTACAATATATTTAAGGTGGCAAAAGGAACCTTAGAAGAGACACAAAAGCCTTAATCCTGTGGGAGCTAGAAAATGTCATTAGGTCTCAAATAAAAATGTGTGCTTTTGGATGGGAATATTATTGAGCAGACTCCTGTGGACAGACTGATTGCATCCAAGAGCACTACCCATACTGCTGTTGGATTGGATCCAAGTTTGTACTGATTTTTAATGTCCCCTTTTGGGATATTCTTTTAAACAATAATATTCAACAAATGTGATAATAGTTTTAAGTTTTAAACTTTTATCAAATATTACAAATTATGATAATGGCCGCTGCTTGGATTGATTTTCTGAATTATATTTATTGCTGACTGTGTTTCTAAAATAATGATATTCTGAATAGATATGCTGAATTGATGCCCTTTCAAATGATTTGTTCTCCTCCTTATACATTCTATTGAGAGGGAGTCATACCTCTTCACTTTGCAAGAGTCACACTCCTCCATAGCTAAGCGCTGTTCTTAAAGTGTTTTAATGATGGCTGAGATGATATCTTGTTATCTTGATCAAACCTTTATTTATTTCCGTATGCTTTATTATCATCAAGGCTGTGATCTCACTGGTAAAGGTAGTGATCTTATGGCGGGGGCACGACATGATTTCTTTACATGAAAGCCTCTTGTCACCTCCTTCAGTACCTAAGAAATGCTTTTTAAATTTTATTTCAGTTCTATTTTATGTTTTCAGATTGGGTGTGTATTTCCAGAAACTTAAAATTTAGCATAAAAGAAAAAGTCAAAAAATAAGATTATTAAACTTGTTTTTAAGATATTTCAATTTCTGTGGCAGTTTTCTGTTCAGTATTGGTTCCACAATCACAAGAGAATCTATATGTAATTGATTAATTACTGATGTATTTCTTCACAAGTGACACAAAACTGTTGGCTGTTTAAACATTGGCAACACAATTGATTGTAAATGATGTGTACTTTTAATTCCACACCAATTGAAAAGGGCATAATTGCTACTACAGGACTGACTTATCCTGCACAATATATTTGCCCTGTGCATACTTGCTACTTTCTTGCATTACTGTATTTACCCTGCATTTCCTGTACAACCACAGAGGAATACTAATTTTTGACACAAGGATGCCTCTTCCGGGGTTAATAACTTTTGCCATCTTGTTTCAATGTAATTTGCTTGTTAATGTCAAGTTAAAATGAGCTAGACTTTAAAGGCATGAATCTTGTGGTAATGATATCGTTTTAGCCAATTTTGAAAAAATGCACTAGCCATTTGTTTAGCCTGGATATTTGAATTTTAAAGCGTGGGATATTCTGCCTATTCCATATTAATAGTTATGCTGGAGATTTAGCTAGGACATTTCCTCCCAAATTTCTTGAGATAATTTCAAATTGGAATTGAAAAATGTGAATGTCGGGTGCAATCATCACCACATTGGTGTAACAAGAATCTTGAAGCAGCTTTTGAAGAACAGTTTGTGTCCTGTGACTATTTCAACAGTATCTTAACATGCCTATCATGTCTTTGCAACTGCAGCTTGTGAAAAAAAAATCTGCTTTCAAACACATTAAGCATCTCCATTTCCTGCTCAAAAACCTTGGATTTCCGCACAAAAAGCTGCATGTGTGTCAAGTTTGGTATTACAATTGCCAATTTGCTTCCTGTAGAACTGTACAAGATCTTTTTGGCAATCCATTTTAGTATATTGAGCAGTGTGAATCATTTTGTCAAATGAATGATGTGCAGCCACAATTAAACATCTTGACAAAAAAACCTTCCACATGTTATATTATTGGCATGCTGGAGTTTGTTGCGAAGGATCGTGGAGTTTGGCTCAAGCCATTATACAACAGATGAAGAACAAAGGTGTTGAGGTAAGCTTGAATACTTTTAGTGGTTTGAATAGATGTCATGGAAAAATTGGCAAAGTAATCTTTTTCATTGAGTTTCTGGGACAGGGGGATGTGGGGACGGGTATGTGTAGACATGGGAACACGGTTTTGGGGGCAGCAAATTTTTTCTCCAAATTTGGGGGACAACTCTTTAAAAAATTTGAACAAACGACAGCAGTTGAAATTAAAAAAATGTAAATTCAGTATGCTGAATTTGCTGGATAATCCTCCACATCCTAGCTTTTTAGGGGCTTTAGCATTTCTTTCCCTTTAAAAGCTTCCTTTATAAATTTATATGCACCAAAAAGAGCATCTGTTCAATCTCGGACAAAGGGGAGGTCCCCTCGAAGTCCCCAGGGTGTTTGCGCCATTGGGGACATTACTCACAATGCTAGAAATATGTTCCCATGGAGCACGACTTCAAAAAATCAGAGAAGCACTGGATGCATCCGATTTCATGAAAAGTGAGGATACATTCCTAGTACTTTCTCCAATAAAAGAATTCTGGTAGCACTTCCTAGAGCTAAGAGCTTGAATGGCTGAAAACATTTACATAGAGGTGTTGCGATATGAACTAGTTATGGATACATGAACTTTCACGGTGATGATTTACTGCTAGTGTATGAGAAACAAACGCGGGGAAGCAAAAGCCGTGCTAGAGAATATATTGGAAATATGCCGTCACCTGAATGCTGTAACATACAGTTTAAATCTCTAGCCTTGTAAAATAGGCAAGATCTCACGAGCATTAGGTGTATTTGACAAAACGGGGGAGAATGGTTGCAATTCAAATATTATGAGTTACAATTCTAATATGTACAATAGACACTGCTTTGTAGGAAAAGTGGGAGGACATCCTGAGATGGCTGCAAATAATGCATAATAAGGTTATATCCTTGATATGTATAGCTACGCTTGCCTACTGGTTGGACTAGGTAAGGTAGGCAGAACCAGCGAAGTAAAATAAATTCTCATTGAAGCTATTGGAAGAGGCCTGATAGTGCACTATATGTATTGTAGGGATGGAAAGTCAAAAAGTGTTTTGGATCTTGTTCGTTAGATATCTCAGAAAGATGTCTTGTCTGTGAGCATGACTTTACCTTATTTTATGAGCCGTGAGATTGCAAGCTGAAATTGAAGAGAAGGAGCCACCTGGCTTTCAAAGCATGCCTATCCATGAGATTTTTATTTGCTTACACTATTTGGACATCCTCCTTTGATTTAGGACTGTCTCAAGACTTTTGTTGCATCTTTATCATTTTTGGGATGCTTTTTACTTGTCTTCGCAGGGGCTGTCTATGCAGGGGCCAAAATGCATCTGATCAGACAATTTATTTGCATTTATTAATTAATTTAAAAATTACAGTACAATGCTTTTGTGAATTTTAATTTATTTAAAAAATACAAACAAATGGTCTAATTAGGTGCATTTTGGCCCTTGCATAGCCAAAACCGTCTTTGCAGCTTTAATCAATTTATTTTTAACTATGTTCTTATTAGGCTTTTGTGCACTATCTTCTATTTTCACTTGATTTTATGGTTGAACCTCAATCTTTGCTATCCATTTTATTTTATGCATTACCATTAGTGAGCCTGTCGGTTGAGAGAAAAAATCTCCCGGGAACGACCCAAGTGGAGAACAAAGCAAAGCTAGCTACTTTGCCCCACTATAAACAAATGCCTCTTTGAGATTAAAGTCTCGAAGGATGGTGGTATCTTATGTGTGGTCTTGTAGGGCTATAGGCCTCAATCCTGCTTGCAGGACTACATTGCCTTGTATGATTAACATAAGATATCACTAAACAGTGCCCCAAACTAAACTCCATAGTGTAGAAGCTACTTGGTTTACCTCCGGAAGTTTGATAATCTTTGTACAAGGAAGATAGTAACTTCCCCAAGACACTTGTCATATTGTGCATTCCTTGAGTGTTTGGAGTTGGCTAATACAACATTGCATGACCCATTGTGTGGTCTTCAATGGCTATATTTTGATTAGCTCTTGGAAGTGTGCCTAAGTTTGCGAGCAAAGGTTTTCACACTATGCCAATTCCTTTGGGGATAATGTGTGTTTGCTTCACTTTACCTACATGTGCTTGATGTGTGCGTTCAAAAACCCAAAACGTTGTAAAAAACAAGACAAACACATAGTTAGAAACTTGCCAAAATTTCCAAAAAACATTAAAAAGTTGGCAAATTTCCCAAAAACAAGTGGCAAATCCTTCAGATTAGTGCATTATCGTACGAAAGCTTCCTTATATCGTACCAATTGGGAAGAATTATCATATCAACGAAGAAGAATTGTCATTTCATCCCTCGAGAATTGTTGTACCAACCATTACTTTTGTCTTAGGTTTTTAACTGCTTGACACTACATATTATCGTTTCAATCTCTAGTAATAGTCATACGAACCCAGAATTATTGTATCACTATCTGTGACTCATTGCACGATGCATGTCTTTCATCGTATCAGTCTATCATTGTTTGACCTCCAAAGCTTGATTTTGACGTCTAACATCATCGTTTGACCTTCGATTTAATTGTCCAGTTGGATATTTGGTCTATCTTGAGAAGTATTCTTGGGTCTTAACCTGGTTATCTCATTTTATCACATCGATCATGTACCCTTGTCATAGTGACTCTCGGTCTATCCGTCCTTCATCTTGGGTTTATCAAGAGTTCAACTTGTCTTAATCTCATATCCTTCAATCAATCCTAATCAACTTGGTCACAAGTGTCACTTATCAAGGTAATCAAGCCTTAACTTTGACACCATGTACCAAGTTCCTCATCAATCTTCAAACATCATCTTTCATCAATCTGTTGAGAGAAGTTGTCACCCTCCTATTTGGATATTGAGCTAAACAACCTAGTTGCTTTTAGCTCTTAGCCACATCTATCTTTCATGCCAGTACGAAGCAGGGGTCAACCAAAAAACCTAATCCTGATTCAAAAGGTAAGGCTATCGATGATTCTACTCTTGGACCCTCGTCACATTAGAAATCAAGATCCACACAAAAGACTCCAAATCAAAACTGTTAGAGTAAAGTATTAATTATATTAATTAACTTTACTCCCTTCTTAAGATGTCAACTCTTTTGCTTTGGTTGTTTATATTTAAACACATGCACTAGTTGTTCTAAACTCATGCACTAGGTGTTTTAAATATAACTTTGCATGCATTGGTCTTGTAATAATTTGACTAATTATTACATGCACTAGGGTTTGCCTTTCAAGGCTTTCGATCTCTTTTATAAGGTTGATTTATTGTATATTTCAATCATTCATTATTTGAGGATATTTTCTTCTTCATATTTTTGAGTCAAATCATTGCCACTTTTTTGTCTCTACTTCCTTGTAACAAGTTTTTGAATGCAGGTGATCTTCGAGTTTTGTGGATTTGTATTGCTCAAATCCTACATGGTATTAGAGCCTAATCTGCTACAACATGTTCGTGTTTGAAGGATTCAAAAATTAGAAAATTATCTGTTTCAAATTATGGTTTTTTTTTGTTTTTATTAAAATTAGGGGGTCCCTAAATTTTTGTGCACTTTGAGCTCAAACGGACCTCACCGTTGAGCTCGCAGCGCCCAAAAACCCCTATTTCGATATAAAACACGTCAAATTTGGACAACTTTGCATTTTGGGGCATTTTTTTGGTACTAGACAACTTAGCACGCTTCCTAAGGCAAAATTTATATCGATTGACACGCTTCCTGAGGTAGAATTTTTTATTTTTGGCATGCAAATTGAGGCAAAAATTTTGTTACCTAGCACACAAATTAAGATCAAAAAATTGGCATGCAAATCGAGACAAAAATTCGAAAGGCTTGACACGAAACTCGAGGCACGCATGCAATTTTGCAAAAAAAAAAATTCCATTTTGGCTAGCGACGGCCATTTGGCCGTCAAATTTAAGCCAAGCGGATGTAGTTTTAGCCCCTGGTCATGGCGACCAAGGGCCAAAATTTTAGCCCCAGGGGGCTTGAATGCTGCAACGGTCATTTGGCCGTCAATTTTAAGCTCGTGAAGTGCTAACGTCAGCTCATTTAGACACCATTTGGGCCCTCCAGCGCAACAGTTGGTATTTTTCTCATAACTTGAGCATACAATGTCGAAATTAGACAAACGAGATATCGTCGGAAAGCTGGATCTAGAGGTTTGAATTTCTAATTTTGCTTTTTTTATGGTGTTTTTTTACTGTTAAAGCCAGATGTTCAGTTTTGTACTCCGGAAGCTCTCTATTGCGCATCCGGACTCCGTTTTGGGAAAGCGAAATATCGTTTGAAAGCTTGTTCTAAGAGATTTCTAGTGTTGTGAGTCATTTTCTCGGATTCTGCTCCAGGTATATTTTATTCAGTTTTTTGCATTTTTGCACTTTGGTGGATATCTTGGGTGTTACAGGTCCTGGGATCTTTTCCTTTTAAGGGATGACTCTTCTTAGGCTATTCTTTTGTTTCAGCAACCTTCTCTCTTATTTGAGCAGTGTATACTTTACTTTTGTAGCATTCTTTTATGCACATACACTAAGATAAAGTGTCATTTTCTTGCATGCTTGGAATCTTGAACATGTTTGTGCTATTTGTACTTGCACTCCATTATAAAGTGTCATGGGGGGTTTGATGTTTGCCCTTATTTGCCATCTACTTTTGTCAAGTGAGTGTTCCTTCCACGACATTAGCTTCAGGATATCTTTATTTGTGTTTGTACTTTCACTGCACCTTTGATGTTCTTGGTTCTTCACGATGTAGTTCTTATTGGCACTCTTTTTAGTGTACCTGTCACCTCTCCCTTGTCAGCATGATGAGGGGTTTCTACTGATCGTTCTTCTGCTTCCTTGGTTCGATAGTGTGAGCTATGTATTCAGTATTTCTTCCTATGTGCTAGGCGGATGCAATGGTTAGGTACCTATGCATTTCGGTGAGATTGATCATTTACCATATAGACACTCTTTCTTTCCTATTTTTAGAGGCACTCTTCCATCTTCGATTGATTAGCTCTTTAGACTTTGGTGTTTTATACCATCTATATGTTCGAGTTCAGTTGTTTGCCTTTGTTTGTCTCCTGATTCAAGTAGTGTCATTTGAGGGCACTCATACAGATTACAGTTTTCTCTACCTGCTCATGCTCTATTTCAGTAGAGGATCTTCAGATCAACAGTTACTTCTTGACAGAGTTTGCATCTTCTTGCTTCAGTGATGTTCTACATGTTCATTCTTATTCCTATTTTCTGGAACATTCTTAGTTTCGGAGGCTTCTTCAGTCCTTCAGATTAGTCTTTGTCTCTTTTTGGAGTAGAGTTTTTCCCATGTGGTATTCTCTATTTCTCTGTTTTATAGAGACTCTCTTTTGTACTTGGGTACCTCATCAGGCCATGTTGCTGGGACTCATTTTTTGCTTTCAGCAGTGTAGTTTCTTTTGCTTTTTTCTTGCATTGTTTGTAGTTGCATTGTTGCTCATCTTAAGGGGGGGTGTTAGAGTAAAATATTAATTATGTTAATTAATTTTTACTCCCTTCTTAGTCTCTAATTCCTTGTAACAGGTTTTTGTATGCAGGTGATCTTCGTGTTTTGTGGATTTGTATTGCTCAAATCCTACAAAAACAAATCATCTACACATCAATCAATAACCCTACTCCAAAATTCAAGTCCTCAAAATCAATCATTTTATATTAATCATCATAACAAATCAAACATGTTGGGGTATGATTGGGGATCTAGTCATGGTCGACGAAGCCACCACAATAGCGTTTCTTCCTCGGATGAGGAGCCTACTGAGGAAGAAATCAGAAAATGTTAACAAGACAAACACTTCCAAAAGATGATGCAAACGATCATGCAACTAGACAAAGACAAATATTTCATGCATCTAGCCTCAATGGGAATCAAACTCCCTCCAAATTTTGATATTGAGAGACTAATACAACATAAGGAAGAGTCTCGTATCGCTATCCTCAACAAACAAATACAAGACATGAGATGTGATATCAAGGAACTAAAGAAAGAAAGGGACCAATCTTCCATAAGTACTTACTTGAGTTTATATGTCCTTTTCCATTTAAAAGGAATTTATACATGTCACCATTTCCTCCCAAGGCTGAAATTCAAAAATATGACAAATATGACGGAAATGGCGACCCCAAGATCACGTAAGAGAATTTTGCACTTTTAGCATGGATTTTATGCATGAACAAACATATCTAATGAGACTGTTTCCTAGAAGTCTCAGAGGTCAAGCTATGGAATGGTTCACTAAACTCTCGTCAGGCATCCAAACATTTAACGAACTTGTGTAAAGATTCATCCAACAATACTCATATAACATCCTACATACTGTCACCATGTTAGATTTGTGTAACGCCAAACAACGCAGTGGTGAATCTTTTGTCAAATTCCTTCAAAGATGGAGAAAGACATTTGCAAGATATCCTAGACAAATCCCAAAAATAGAAAAGATAGACATCTTTAACAATAACCTGGTACTAGAAATTAACTATGCACTCCAAATGCAAACTCATGCTACTTTTGACAAATTGGTAGATAGCGTTGTTCGGATTGAAGTTCTTGTAAGGAAGGGTGAACTTACTCTATATAAAGATACTAAATCCTCAAACGGTTTCAATAATAACAACAACAAGGACAAGAACAAATATTGGAACAAAAACAAAAACAAAAACGTGGTCAATGACGAGGTGGTTGATTCATCCGATTTCAAACCCAAATAACCAATTTTTAATCTCTCTAGTGGCATCTAGATTGTTAAGACCAATTCAAACGTCTCATCAACTCCAAAAGCTAATCAAAACACGAACAAAGACAAGGCGCCATAGATACCCAAACCTAAGCATAACTTCACTCCCCTTGCGGAACTGCTTGAAGCAACATTAAAGACCTTATTGGCTAACAAGATCATCACATTGCCAAACTCAAAACCTTGGGAACCAATAGTCAAACTTAGGTGGAGGAATGACAACCATTTTTGTGAGTATCACTAAAACAAAGGACACTTGACCAATGAATGCATGAAACTAAAAAATGTGATACAAGACTTGATTGATAACGAAACTATCACTGTTGATGGACATCATTCGAATAATGATCACAAGGCTTTCAAACAACCTCTTCCCTCTTCTGAGCAAAGGGAATCATCAAAGAACAAAGGTGCTAAGGTGAACTATACCTACATTGATAGCGACAATGTGATTTATATGCTCGAGCCATGTGATTAGTCTGTCAATGTGATCATTATCAAGGATAAGAAAGAGTTTGAATTTGCCAATGTTGTGATGAGAAATTAGTCCAAGGTTACCCTAAAGGGAGTGGCCTCATCATCAAAGCAGCCTGTTACATCCAAAATGAAAACATCAACATCAAAACAATTGGTCTCATCAACTCTAGTGGTGAATTACAACTTGTATGATTAGTTACAATGTACCCCCACTCAAATTTCTATTCTAGAGTTGTTCAAGATCTTGCTATCACACAAAAAGATTCTTGAAACTACCCTTCTAGAGGAAACTGTGCCAAAATACCTTGATGTTGATTGATTCCAAACAGTGGTAGGTCCCCTAACCTCACCTCACTACCTAACTTTCTCCTAGGAAGATGATAAATCGCTAAACCACCCTCATAACTAGCCTTTGCACATAGAGGTTTTGATACATAAGCATAGAGTCAAACACGTCTTGATAGATGGAGGTGTTGGTTTGCATATATTTACATTCAATCTAGTCAAAGCATTGAGCTTTTTAGAACACACTATTGATCCACATAGGAAGATAACAATAAAGGCATATGACAAAGAAGAAATATCATCCAAAGGATTGGTTGTATTGCCACTAAGAGTGGGACCCATTGAGAGAGATGTCATTTTCCAAGTGTTGGACTTACCTCTAGCTTACAACATCTTATTGGGCAAGCCTAAGATCTATGACATGTAGGTTGTCCCGTCAACATACCATCAATGTGTGAAGTTCCCACACAATAGAGTAGAAGTCACTATCCCAACAGATGCTAGCTACTCTTGCAACAACATGAAACAAGCTGACAACATGGTCCCACATAACAAAGAGGCCTTCAATGGTCAAGAAGCTGAAAGTTGTAAAGCAGTTACCTTGAGAATTTTTTAGAAGAAATTAAGAATCAAAGATATGGGTATGGGAGGGTACAAACTGGATCTATTTCCATCTATGTGATGCAACAACATCTTGGGTTCGGAGCATATTGCATCAACCAAAAATATTTTCCTTTAAGTTTGTTCGTAGTTTGTTCTCATTTGCCAATTTCAGTGTTTTTAGTTGTGGTTCTTAGTCTTGGAGCATTTGTTGTTGCGAACTTGAATGAATCTTTTGGACATCATGTGGAATCTATGTCTGGGTTCGCATCAGAGTTTGTTCTTTCTTGGATTCTTGGTTCGAACCTATTGTTCTTCACGT
This sequence comes from Chamaecyparis obtusa, assembly GCA_027943335.1. Taxonomy (NCBI): domain Eukaryota; kingdom Viridiplantae; phylum Streptophyta; class Pinopsida; order Cupressales; family Cupressaceae; genus Chamaecyparis; species Chamaecyparis obtusa. Next base: position 219,758 of record BSBK01006768.1, on the reverse strand, counting down.
TATTAGCTAGTCTTCGACTGTTGGATCTTTTGTGATTTGAAAACCTCTCTAGCGCATTGTTCAATGATCTTTGGGTCATGGCTGACTTATCTTATGGATCACACATTATGATTTATTATTTTAAAGGAGATCCTTATGATTTAGATCCAGACCTAAATTTGTAATACATTTTCCTTTTCTTGGAGAATGTGAATCTCTCCCAGACCAACTTGTGGCTTGTGATTTGTATATATTGTGGCTTATGTTTCGTAGTTAAGGGATCCTTAGCAAAATAACCTCTTGGAGGTTCGCATCCAGTATGGACCTGGATGTTGGGGTGTAATCAGGCATGTATGTTGAATGTATGTAAGTTACATGTGGCAGTCATACTTGATGTAAATCTTGATTTCAGATGATGTGAATGAATGAAGGTGTGTTGGATGTTCAATTTTGTGTTCTTATTGATTTGAGATGGTTAACTTCCATTGTGTTGACTCTTGTTGCAAGGGTTGGATAGATCATTATTGGTCCCTCCATCCTTGAATGCATCAAATGGTATCAGATCTGGTTTGATCTTGTGGTGGTGTGAATCCTAATGTCTAAATTTGCGAAGCTTCTAGCACGTTGTTTGTGAGATGACAGAGTGTAGATCTAACTCGCATCAGCGAAGGGCTTGCACAAGATGGTAAGAAGGGATTTATTTTTGGAAGGTTGAGTTGTTGTGATGATATGAGTGAGTTGTGGATCTTGGTGTGATAGACGTTTGTTCCTGAGCTTGCGAATCTTTTAAGGGCTTTTTGTAGGGTAGCAGAAAGTGGATTTGACTTGCACTTGTTGTGGACTTGTGTGAGATGGCTCAGAGAGGAACTATTGTTGTTGATGGTTATAAACCTTGGAATGAGTTGTGTTCTTTGATGTATCCTATTGGTGGACAAATCGTCGATTTGAGGCAGATTGTGAAGGTTGTAAATAGATCGCCGATGGAGAGGCAATTGAAGTCTTGCAATCCAACTGCTGAAGTGAGACAATTGCACCTTAGGAGAGAGGAGATGCTGATGAAAATGACTAAGCATTTGACAGAGAAGAGAAAGAGGAAGATGACATGTTATTGGGTGGATTCTTTGAATTCCTAGGCTAGAGAAATTCAAAGAGAGGAAGCAAGAGGAGATAAGATTTGGTATGATTGAGTTGAAGAGACAAGTGGAGGAAATAGAGATGGAGTTGCAGAGAATATTTTCTAATAAAAAAGAGGATTCTCTAGAGTGTTTTTCTGAACCTAAGGTTTATGAATGCATAGGAGATGTTGCTGATGTGAATTTTGCAAAGGGAAGAAGTCATGGTGAAGGATTGGAGGATCTTGTTGGATTAGAAGTGGGGCTTGTTGAGAAAAGTACACCGGCGAGTCTTCTTGCTTTTGAGATGTCTGTGGATGAAGAAGAAAGGGTTATTGATGAGTTCCTTAGTCAATTGATTGGATCTGATGAGAAATTTGGTGAGTGCCTTGTTGTTGTAGATGTTGTTGATTATGAGGTTCCTTTGGGTGAACTTCCTATGGTTGCATTTGATAGTTTCATTGAAGATAACTTGTTGATGAAAATTGTTGAGGTAGAAGCTAACTGGGACACCTTGGTTGGTAAGGTTGAAGAGAGTTGTTTTCTTATGATTGAGAAATAGTTTCATGTGGTTGGATCTAGTGAACTTGTTGAGCTAATTGAAGGACTAGTTGCATAGAGTGTGATTGTTGATGATATTGTTGTTGAGTAGTGTAACCGTACTTTGGATGAGCTTGTTGTGAGTGAAGCGTTGTAGACTGAAGCATTTCAGTTTGATACTAACATATTGTAGAAATTACTTTATGGATGTGAAGGTAAGGGTTTGAGTTACCTTGTTGATGCCAATGTGATTGGATGTGGAGATGAGATTGTTGTTGCATAACAGGTTTGGAAGGTAGAGCAGAGCTCCTTTGGAAGGAATTGGTACTTGGACTTGAGAATGGGCATTCAAAAATTGAAGATAAAGACTGGGTTGGCAGAGTTGGTTCTGTTGACTGAGGATGTGTGGATGATGGATAGAGGTGGCATAATTATTGAGTTCCTTTTTGTTGATGATATGATGGCTGAGAGTAATCAGATGTGTGTTGAAGATGGAATTGAGTTGTATAAGTTGTGTAGAGAGTTTAAGAAGGAGAGTGCATGTCCAAGGCATTGTTTTGTTGCTGATGGGTTTGGCCTTGTCAATGATTTTTCTAGCTAGTGTGTTGCAGTGCAAAGGGTTTGGAGATTTGATTAGTGGAGTTAGAGAGTTGGTATTTATAGATTCATCTTGTTAGCCTTGAGGGTTGGGAAGCCGAATGTCAAGATGAAGTTTTGTGATCATATTTTCTTCATGCTATGGATTCTTCTTACAACATTAAAGAGAGAGGCTCTCTTTCTTCTTACCTTGGGTGTTTGATGCAGGAGCATATTGGGTTCAGAGCAATCTTGCATCAACCAAAAATATTTTCCTTTCAATTTGTTTGTAGTTTGTTCCTGTTTGCTAGTTTCAATGTTTTTAGTTACAATTCTTAGTCTTGGAGCATTTGTTGCTACGAACCTGAGGGAATCTTCTGGACATCATGTGGAATCTATGTCTAGGCTCACATTGCATTATTTCTATCTTGGTGGAGATTTATTGGAATCTTGGTTAAGACCTATTTTTCTTCACATTATTAGCTAGTCTTTGATTGTTGGATCTTGCAATGGATCTTTGTGATTTGTGAACCTATCTGTCACATCGTTCAATGATCTTTGGGTTGTGGTCGAGTTATCTTATAGATCAGACATTGTGGTTTGTTAATCCAAAGGAGATCCTTATGATTTAGGTCCAAAACTATATTTGTAATATGTTTTCTTGTTCTTGGAGAATGTGAATCTCTCCTAGGCCGACTTGTGGCTTCCGATTTGTATATTTCATGGTTTATGTTTCTTAGTTAGGAGATCCTTAGCAAAGTAACCTCTTGGAGGTTTGCATTGAAAATGGATTTGGATGTTGGGGTGTAATCAAACATGTATGTTGAATATATGTGATTTGCATGTTGTAGTCAGACTTGATGTAAATATTAATTTTCTGATAATGCGAATGAATGAAGATGCATGTTGGTTGCTCAATTGAGTGTTCTTATTGACCTAAGATTGTTAATTTCTACTATGTTGACTCTTGTTGCAAGGATTGGATAGATCTCCCATCCTTGACTGCATCACTATGGCTAATCTTTCTACATCCCCAAGTCTTATGGGAAACCCTCATCATCATTCAAGTCTTGTAATGCTTAAGCGTTAACAATTCATGAAGGAACTAGGATGGTAATTGCTAACGTCTCTCTTTCCTAGGAAAATGAAGACAAAGTTGTCTTTGATTGGCTCTATAGAGGAGAAGAACATCATCATGAAGTCAAACATGTTGAAATATCCCCACAAAAATATGGGAATGAATACTAGATCATGCAACAAATGGGATATGAAGGCAAAGGACCCCTAGGAAAAGATAAAGGATTAATAGATCCCTTACACACAGAGTTCAGAAACCCAAAAGATAAAATGAGGCTAGGATACAATGAACAAAAAATTAATCCTTCATCTAAAGATGGTCATGTATTTGATTGAGCAGGGGATTTTGATGATTAATCTAGGGAAGAAGCAAAAAATTTACACCCATCCTCTGAAAGGTTGTTGTGTATCCAAACAAAGAATCCTAATTATCGAGGAGAACCATACGTCCCACATGAGTTGAGAAATCTCCTTAATCCTATTGATTCAGTGTTACATCAATCATCACTACCAAAAGAGAGACAACAAAGTCAAGAAGAAAATCAACCAATAGGGGAAACATTGATAACTCAACAAGACCATATTCAAGAGACTAATCATCAACAAGTAGAGAATGATTCACAAGAAAATGAGCTAGGCTAAAGTGAACAAGAAGAAAGACACCCTAATTGGGGGAAGTTGGTTATTGTCACTCATATACTAGATCTACCTCACTTCATTGATCCAAGAGAAGTATCCACATCAACACAAAAAATGTAGATATCAACACCTCAACCAACATAAATACAAGAAACTGAAATACAAGCACCTATGCAAGAGAGTGAAAATCAACAAGGAGAGGAGAGTGGTTCAGATGAAGATGAAGAAATTCCCTTGACTATAGCTTAAAACCTAGATAGTTCTGATGACAACCAAATGGATTCTCATGAATATGAATGGGACTTCTTTTCTGATGATATAGTGGATATAAAATTTGAGGTTATTCATAAGTATATGCCTCAATCTAAACAAGGTGAAAGCTCGGGTGCTAGGAAAACCACAATCCTTTTGTAGAACATCAATTGGAACCTATAGGATGATGATGGATATCTTAGTGTCATGGATAGACCAACACCAAGATTTTTTGATATGGTATTTCCAGGAATGAGTAATGCAGATAATGGGATCTTAATGATACACGAAGAAAGAGCCCTCAAAGGTCAAGGTTGTGACGTTAGATCAAACGACTTAGATTCACATAATACTAACAACGACTCTAATAAGGACGTTAGGATTCTTCATGGCCTAGACACTTCTTTGGAGAGTATAATAGATCTCATCTTACTGGTTAATAATTTTGATCACAATAACGTGGTGCTATCCCTGGAACCAATTGAATCCTTATCCCTAATAAACCATGAACTTATTGAGTGGAATCAAAATGAACCCTTGAACCTAATTTTCTGCCCAAATGATACACCTTAGCATGTTATCTAAATGTTATTAAGCCCCTTAACTCTTCCACTATTGAAAAAAGTATGAATATGATGGAGGGGTATATCAAGTTTCTTAGTCTTAAAAAGAAGAATAAAAAGGAAAAGGGGTCTGGCAGTGAAAACCACATTGTGGCAGTGTCAGAACCCAAAATAGTAAAAGTAAATGATGTATGAAATGGTGAAAACCTTTCAAAAGCGTTGGAGGATGGAAGCTTGATATCCTACTTCACCACTTTCAGGAGAGGTCTTTAGTTCTCATAGAGCCTGCACAACTAGTCAACTTGGGAATAGTAGACTCACCTCAATTGATACACCTAGTGCAATTATTGTCTAAAGAAGAAAAGCAAAAATTCACATAGTTTTTCATGGACAAAATGATCAACTTTGCTTGGTCCTATTCATAAATTCTTGGACTTGATACGAATTTAATAATGCACCATTTATCAATTTCTCTAGGAGTAAAACCAATGAAATAAAAACTATGCTATGTTGAGTGGATCTCAAACATCGTACTCATCTCCAAACCAGATAAATCAATCAGGGCATGTACAAACTTCAAAGATCTGAATAGATCTTGTCCAAAAGATGACTTTCCACTTCCAAATATAGACATGATCATCGATCTTACACCTGGGTATGAAATGTACTCCCTAATGGATGAATTTTCATAGTACAACCAGATAAAGATAGTGCCTAAGGATAAGGAGAAAATAACTCGTACTTGTTCTTGGGGCACGTTATGCTGGAACATCATACCTTTTGGTCTTAAAAATATTGGTGCAACATATCAAAGAGCAATGACAACTATATTCCACGACATGATGCACAATAATATGGAAGATTACTTTGATGATACATTAGCTAAATTAGTGAAAAGAACAACACACATGGCTGACTTAGATAAGATCATTTATAGAATGGAGAAATTCAAACAAAGATTGAACCCAAAGTAATGTGCCTTCGGCGTAACATCTGGTAAACTCCTTAGATATATTGTATCGAAAAAAGGCATTTAAGTCGATTTGGAAAAGGTAAAGGTGATAATGGAGATGCAACCCCCAAAGAATATCAGTTAGATCATAACATTACATGGAAAGCTACAATCAATCAGGAGGTTTATCTGACAACTAGTGGATAAGGCTCCACCCTTAACAAAAACATTGCATAAAGGTGTAACATTCAAATGGGACGAAGGATGTGAAAATAACTTCCAATAGATCAAAGAATAATTGACAAATCCACCTATTCTAATGGCACCTATACTAGGGAAACCTCTGTTACTATATATCTCAGCTACAACATCTCTCTGAGCTCTACTGGCACAACATGATGAAATGGGAAAGGAAAGAGCTATACTATATCTATAGAACTTTGGTTTCTTATGAACTCAATTACACCATCATTGAAAATGATTGCATCGTAGTTGTATTTGCGTCACAAAAATTCAAACATTACATGCTAGCACATTCAGTACAATTGATTGCAAAGATTGATCCATTGAAATACTTACTGAACAAAGCTACATTAATAGGAAGACTAGCTAAATGGGTCATGATCCTAAGTGAGTTCAACATTGAATATGTGGACCGGAAAGAAATCAAGGGTCAAGTTCTAGTTGATCATCTAGTCAATGCACCACTTCAAGATATAAGACCCCCCACAATAGAGTTTCCTAATGAACCTATTTTACATTTGATACAACATCCTTGGAAAATGTTGTTTTATGGATCATTCACCCAACAAGGATAAGGTGTTGTGGTGTTGTTCAATACCCCACAAGGATATAAGATTCCTAAATCTTATAAAATAATTTCTCCTTGTACTAACAACATTGTTGAATATGAAGCTTTAGCGAATGGATTGAAGCTAGCCATTGAGTGGAAAATTATGGAGTTACACATTTATGGGGACTTTCAGATGATTATCAACCAAATAAATGATCAGTACCAAACCAAAGATGAAAAACTCATGCCTTACAAGAGAATGGTTGATGACCTTAAAAATTACTTTGTCTTTATCACTTTTCATCAAATTCCAAGGGAAGAGAATAAGGCAGTTGATGCCATGGCTACTCTAGCATCAATGCTACAATTAAAAGAACATCATTTCCTCTATGGTTTCCTTGTGGAATAAATCCTCTTTATAGCATACAATTCCCCTGATTCCCTTATAGTTTGTTATATTGTGAGCCATGATTCCTCTAGATACAACCAAATCTACTCATACCTACAAGACCAAATAATTCCTAATGGCTTATCTAGGAATAAAAAGATAAACCTCATAATGAATGCATCGCGTTACTTGATCATTGCTAATGACTAATATAAGCGAAGTTTAGATGATACTCTCCTTAGATGTCTAGAACGCAAAGAGTATGAGCGAGTGATAAAAGAAATCCACAAAGTTATTTTTGGAGCTCTTTCAAATGGTCTCTCGTTGGCCAAGAAACTCCTAAGGTTTGGATACTACTATCCTAACATGGAGAAAGATGTTGTTCAATATGCCAATTCCTACAAGAAATGTCAATTACACAGTATCTTAACCCACACTCTTGCTAGAGATTTGTTTTCATTTATCACACACTGGGTGTTTCAACAATGGGCCTTTGACCTTGTTGGTCAAATCTAACCTTCATCATCTAATAGGCACAAGTTTATTATCCTAGCCATGGAGTACTTCAGAAAGTGGGTGGAAGTCATCCTTTTAATCAAGGTGACCAGTAAACATGTGTCAATGTTTATCATAAACTACATCATCTATAGGTATGGGATCCCCTCTTCTATTGTAACTAAAAATGGAGGGAAATTCAAGAACAATGATATCGATGAACTATGTGAGAAATTTCACATCACCCAACACTACTCCTCTATCTACTACCCACAAGGGAACAGAAAAGATGAGACATCCAACAAAATAATACTGAAAATATTGCATAGAACTATGAGAAAACTAGGCAAGGATTGGCATCTCCAATCAAATCCAATATTGTGGGCTTATAGGACCAATATCCACTAACTCATTTGGGGTCATTTTCTAATGAACATTTTTGATAAACAAGGCATTTTGTGTCAAATTTTTTTATTTTTTTAAAATGTTGCTCGTGTTCGTCGGGATTCTGACGACAGACACTCTCGTCGGAAGTTCAATGAATGTGGGTAACATTTTAAAAACAAAACAATACGTGATATCATTATAACACAATACACAATGAGTGTTCATTCGACGATGCATCACACAATACACATGTGGGTTCATTCTACAGGTAATTAATCTTCTGTTTTGCTAAATTTGTGATTTTTTTGTTTCTATACTGGGTGTTTATGATGTGTGTTTGAAGAAAAATAGTACTACAAAGAAAGGGTTTTTATTTTTTTCAATTATTAGGTGCAATTCCAAATTCTACACCTTTTCCAAAATTCCCCCTCCCTATGTCGTGATAGGAGTTTCCAAATAGGGTATGGATATCCATCAAAGCATAATGGAAGGGTAGATTTCGTTAGATATCGTAGTTGGAAATGTATGCAGAAGGTAGGTGAATGCCACAAAGATATGGGATCTCATGGACTACAATGATTGTAGGACATTCACAAAATAGATGTGCGGAAAAGGCTTTAGAAACTTTCAAGAAAATGCAATTGGCAGGTGCCAAATTCCACAAACTTTGCCAACATGCTTCGTGCTTGTGCTAAAATGGGAGCTTTGTAACAAGGTATGAACATCCATGAAAGCATTGTGAAGTGGTATTTTTTTTAGATGTAGTTGCAAACGCCTTGGTAGACATGTATGCAAAGTTTATTCTTTTCTTTTTATAATCCCTTAGATAAAAAAATAAGTTTTTTATAAACTTAGTTGGAATTAAACAAAGTCCTCCAACATACAAAAAGGGCTATCAGTGTATTTAATCTTGATTCTAGTTGTTTCGATGGACAATCCTATCTTTAGAGAAAACCCATAATTAGAGAATTTTCACATTGAATTCATTGAACACTTTAGAAACTGTGTGTTGCATCTTGTTATTGATATAACAAATAAGTTACAATGGATGTATACAAAAATAAAGGTGAAGAAAAGGAGTTTTGTGACTAGAGCGAGACACACACATCAAACTAGTTTGGTTGGGATGGTATATCTCCTCAATCCTTCAATCTCTAATGTGAAGGCCAAAGTGTCCTTATTTAAAATATGGTTACTTGTATGTTATAAGAAATAAATTATAAAATGTTTCCAATTCCATAACTTATGTTGTTTGACCAATCAACTGCATATCATTGGTTTTCTCATAGTTGTCATTCCAAGTTTGTAGTTTGTGGGTGAAATGGTTTGTAAGGACCACATGTGCAAGGTTGTAGATTGTAAGTTTGTGAATTTTGGCAATTTTCATGTGAACAGTTGTTGATGGTTGCATTGTAACATGCCATATTGCAAGTGCTTGAGCTAGTATATGAGATGTTGTAGGGGATTTCACTTTAGCACAAAGTATTGTTCACACCTATATAAGGTTGTCTAAAGTTTTTTAGCTAATAGTGGATTGGCCCTATCATGTATTTGGTAAATCATTGAAACTAAATTTAGGGATGATAAGATGTACCATTTTTCTTATCTTACCACCTTGAATAGTGGGTGTGCGTCATTAGATAGTGTGAAATTGATCTCCTCCATTTTGTTATTTATCTCTTAATGATAAGATGTGGATTGATCTAGTTGACTATCTAATCTCTGCCATAAGGCTTTCTATAAGTGACTAAAAAATTGAGGGTCCTAGTCAAATGTAATGGGTTTTGGTAGTCAAAAATCTATTGTAACATGACTAGAGAAAAGACACACAAAAATATGTTTTCCTTACATGCAACCAATATAACAATATTTGAAATATCATTTACTACAACAAATAGTCATTGTAACATTTTCTTATATAGGTGGTTTCCTAATGAAATCTATGCTAATTACTAGAGGATTTTAGAGCCATAGCTTCTTTCTTGTGGGATTTTTAATATAATAGGGAATACAAGACTTGGTATGTTGCTCAATGTTTTTGAGTGTGGAAGACCCAAAAAAATTACTGAAGTACTGTTGCTAGTGACTTGTAAAAAGGAATTGAATCCACTGTAGAAAAAATATTTGCATTGTATTAATTTCTTACTCTCATGTATATGACTCTACAAATTTTTATGTCTAGCAAGATGTCCAAGGTGGTTGCTAGTTGGGATATAAGATAATTACAATAGATTTTAATCCCTTGTGCAAGGTTAAGATGCGAGATTGTGTGGTTGACCTCCTTCATTTGATTGTTTTATCTATGAGTGAAAAGCCATTAATTGATCTAATTATGTACCTAAGCTCTCCCACAAGGCTTATTGAAATATTCTAACAAACTTTTAATCATGATTAAAGTAATAGGTGTCAGTAGATGAATACAACCACAATTAAAGAAAAGATGCACAAGTATGCTTTCCTTACATGTAACCAACTAGTACAATAATCTTTGAAAATTTGTGTACTATGACAAATGTAGATTAATTTTGGTAATTTTCTCATAGGTAGTTTACCCCTTAATTTTATGCTAATGATTTCTATAGCTTTTTTGTTATTGCTAGAGGTTTGTAGAGCCTTATTTCTAGAGGTTTGTGGGATATATACTGCAATAGTGAATATAAGACCTGATATGGTGATTGAAGTCTGCATGCATGAGAAGCTAATAAATACATTTTAGTATCAGTGTTAGTGTTTTGATAATATTGAAGTTTGTTGTTGCAGTGCACCTCCAAGATAAGTATTTCATGAGGGGCACCACCTAGATTATAGATACACCCATCCTTTATTTTTATTGACTTTTATGAGAAGGAAACAACTCCAAAAGAAAACCATTTTGAAAGGAAAACCACTTCTCATTGACATTGCACTCCCAAAATTGCAAAAAGATGATCAGTGTTTCTATCACTTCCTTAGACAAAAAAAAATTAAAATATTGTTTCTACAATGGTTACACTGAAATGACTTTTGATTGGAATGAAGATAGTTCCTTAAATAGAATGTAGTTGGGTCAAGAGATGATAGATTTAATGTTGGTGTATTGTTCTTTCTTGTAAGTATAGTGTCAAACTATGTTGCCAAAGGTCTTTGATGAAAAGGAAGTGGATGTGCATGTTTTTGGAGAATTATGTTGAGTCTCACTTGGCCAACTCTCCCAAACTTTCTAAACTTCCATTCTATCAGACTCTGATCACATACATCTGTTGATTTCTTTCAACGACTCCATGTCACCATAAACTATCCTCTTTATCCCTGACTGCACACTCTCCTCTCAAAGGATCCCTATGACAACAAACACTCATCCTTAACACAACTAGGACCATATTGAATCTCTATTGATCCAAAAAATATATCTTTTCATTTCTAAGGCTACCATCATGCCCAACTCAAATCTCATTTATGTCCACATAACTCAATCTCCTGTCTTATTCCTTCAACCATTACAATAATACTTAACTTTGACCCAAATTCCTTATTCCCTTAGGACTATAACCCTTACAATCTCATTGGAATTTTCCCACAACACACCCAATGCCCATTAATTTATCCAAATCATAAACTTACCTACCAACCACCATATTTCAACGCTCTTTATTGTCAAAACAAGACAATTAACAACCTTTTGTAGGTAGTCACTATTTTGACCCTACCTTGGTCACACAACCCTTCCATAAACTAGGAACCATTCCCAACTCACTTTCACATCTCTCACAGTCACCGAACATCACCAAATACCTCTTTTTGGACAATTATACTCTAATACCTCTTTTGTGGACAAAATCCCATCTCTTTCACATCTCTCCAATCAGTCACTTTATAAGGGAAGTAAGTCATTGGGTAATGTGGGGAAATGACTTTTATGAGTGTTCTAAGGGTTGGAAGTTAATAGATACATAGTTAAAGTGAATGGGATTGATTGTCTTAGAGAGGGATTAGAGCATAATTGTCACTATATGACATTAAACTATTGATAATGATTGAGAGAACCAAAGTTGGGTTGTATTGGCATGTAGACAAGGTTGGTGGGGATTGTGACAAATGTCATTGAGGGTTGTAACCATTGGAAGAACCCTTGGGAAGGGATAACGATTAACAAGTAGGAAGGTTGGTGTGTAAGGTCAATTAGGGAAGTCACTTTCATATGGAAGTGCAAGAGATTAGAAAGGTATAGGATGATGTCAAAGGGTTGTGAGGGTTTTCCAAGTGTTTGGGAGGATATGGAATGGACCATTGAGACAAAATTTTGATTGTCAAAAAGAATCTATATGGTAAGATTGGAGGAAAAAGGGATGAAGTTGTCAGTGAAGGTCTTGTGATCAGTCATTGGAAGAATGTGTCAACTATATGTTTATGGGTCATGGAAGTCTTAGGAAGATAGTTTTGTTGTGATGAATGCATTGGAGGGTTTGAGAGGATCATAGAGGAAGGGTGTTGGTGAATCTTGGGAAGGGTACCCTATTGACAAAGTTGGAATAAGATTTGTTTGGGAGACTGGATGCTCTGCATCATATACCCTTGATCCTATAGTGAGTATTGGGTTATGAGTAATCAGCATATGGCTACCTTAACTTTTAAATAAGATATATAATCATTATTAAAATTGTATATAAGGGAATATAGTTAAGAATCTAACTTAGCTTGGGTGGTAGCCAAGGCACAATTGGTATATATAGGAGCTAGTGGCTAGTAATTATAGTCATGTTGAGGATTTTGGTCTTAACAAATACTATTGTAGGTGCCCCCCTCAAATTGGATTACGAGGTTTCCCCCTCAAAATCACATATATCATCAAGTATATAATTTTGCATCATGTTTACTATTATATTCATCTATTGTGCAAGTTGTTCCATTGCATTGGCACAAAATTTGATAAGACAAGTTCCATCTATACATATTCTTTGAGTTTACTTATTAACCTGTAATTGGCATTATGTTGATCTCCACAAAACCTTAAAGTACCCGTCCCCGGGACGTCCCCGCACCAGATACTTGGAGTACCCGAGTACTATGTTACTATGTTGAATGTTCAATGGTTTTGGTTCATTTTGAAATTTTTCTATGTTCAAGTATTTCAATTTGGTATATTATACTAAAATATCATTTCATAACTAACATTTGAAGTTCTATATACCTAGTTCTATGAATATTTTTGTACTTGCGACATCATTTTTCTTAGTTTGTGAAGGTTATAGACCAAAATTTCCATAGCTTGATTCTTTTTCCTATGAAGAAAAATCATGTCAGAAAATATCAGTGAAGAACAACATAAGGAGAAAATTGCTAGATTGTAGTCTATCTTGAAAAGGAAAGGTGATGGAAAATGTTATTGTTCCTGTAAAAATTGGAAGGGCTTAAAGACTAGAAGAATTTTAATCACAATAGCTGAGAAACATTGTAGGAAACATGGTCACAATGAAGGGGGGCTTGATTATCGTCCATTGGTAAGTTGTTCATTATATAGTTTTTTAAAAAATTATACATAAGAAATCACTTGGTGATGAGATCATGATCATGGTTTATTTATGTTGATCATTTTTATATAGATGGGGCATCCTAGGGAACATGATATGGACTACCACAACCTAGAGAATGTGGTTTTCCAAGTGGAGCAACATGGTGGTGTGAATATTGAAGCTGAAGATAATGTTCCTATGGACGAAGATGATCATATGCCAGAAAATATAATTGAAGATGATGGTACAAATACATTTATCTATGACACATTTAGTATTGGCGCAGTTGATCATGATGATCAAGAGGACTTTGATTTTGTTCATGATTTACCTTTACTTGAGAAGGCACGCGATCCCCTTTTTAAAGGCTCCCAAAAAAATCTTCTCTTTGTTGTATTATTGTTGGTGAACTTGAAGGTTATGAATGGTTTATTCATCATAAAAATCTCATGTATATTAAGGTATGTCATATATGTCATCTTTTTTCATCTATTTTTATTCTTGTTTCATCATAGTAAATAAAGGGTGAAATATGTACCATTAATATTCTTTATATTAACAAATTATATTTTTTTGTTGTAGATTGATAGGTGAGTTTTTGTTACCACCATCAAATATTCTACCTCACTCATACTGAGAATTGTCTGTCTTTATGAAAGATGTTGGAATGGAGTATAAAGAAATAGATGCAATTCCCAATGATCATATTATATATCATAAACAACATGAATTTACAACAGAATGCCTTGAATGTCATATCAGTAGATATTAAACAAATAAACTAACAAAAAAGGTGTCTCACAAGGTTGATCATCATATTCCCATTATTCCATGTTAGCAATGATTATTTACATGCGAAAGATTAGCACAGTTTATGGATTACCATGCACATAATAGAAGTCAAGATGACATTATTCAAATGCATGTGGATGGTTTTGTATTTATGGACATAGACAAAAAATGACCACACTTTGAAGAAGAACCTCATAATCTCAGGCTTTCATTGGCAACAGACAGTGTTAATCCATTAGGAGAGATGAGATCTATTTACTTGGTGTGACCTATTTTTTTATCAACAATAACATTCCTCCATGGATGTCAATAAAGAGGGAGCACATTGTAATGACCCTTACCAATAGGCCACTAAAAACCCCTCAAAAATGTATCTCAAAATGTAGATAGAAAATGATTTTTGAGTATCTGAGTTTGTTGTCCCAAAATTTCAAAATAATAGATAGCAACCAAATACCATCTAAAACACTATCAATGATGTAGGAAATTGCTCAAAACCATATGTCATTCATAAATCAACAATTTGCAACAATGCCATACATATTTCAGCCAATAATATGATCATCAAACCCTAGGTTTGCAATATAGATAGACTGAAAATTACAATGCCCTTTCACCTGCAAAATCCTAGCCTTCCTTTGATACCAATAATGCCAAATGGCAAACAAAGACAAGTACAATGTAAAATAGTAAAGTGCTGAAACTATATTTTGTACTCAGCTGAAAACATACATTTCTCAGAAAATATGTCAAATGCCAAATGAGAAGTGAGGAACCTGATTGTAGATGGTTGCGATAATTTTTACCAGTGCTGAAGATGCCAACACCCAAGCCAAAGTCACCCCAAATCTGAAAATGTACTTTCTTGTAGATTTTCAAAAAATGTCTAGAAATTTTGAAAATTCCTTAAAAATAAATCATGGTATTTTGGCACTCCAAAATGCACCTATCTTTATCTCCTTGATGATAGAAATCCGATGCAAAAATACCCAAAATGATATGCTAAGTAATGAGGAAGATATGAGCAAAAATGTGGTTCCAAAACCCTATCCTAAAATTCTGAAAACTGAATTAGACTTGTAGCAAAAACTTTTTCGGATTGTTTTTTTGCTCTGCTTTTTCGGATCTATTTTTTCGCTTTACTTTTTCGGATCTTCTTTTTCTCTTTGCTTTTTCAGATCTGCTTTTTCGAACTGCTTTTTCGGATCTACTTTTTCACTTTACTTTTTAAGATCTGCTTTTTTGGACTACTTTTTTGCTTTTCTTTTTCGGACTTCTTTTTTTGGATTTGCTTTTTTTTCCTCTTGCAATCAAAAACTCAAACCCTCAGGTAAGTCTGAGGACTCCAAATAAGCTCAACTTGAAATGACTGAATACCACTTCCAAAGTGCAACCCTTCAAAGGATATTTCACCTCCTCAGTTATGCAAATCCTTAAGAAACTCTATTCTTAAAAATCAAATGACAATATGCAAACCAAGATGGTGCCACAAATGCTCAAAGAGAAAAGTAGTGTAAACTCAAGTCATGGGATGTCCAAATGAGAGGCCAAGCACTCTATTTATTTACTTTTCTAAGAAGCCACTAGATCTTCTAGAAGTATCCATAAAATATTCTTATAAAATCCCTTTATAATGCACTTTTATATAAAAAGTAACTTTATAAAATAAAAAGTGCAACTCAACTCAAAATTATAACATTTTGGCCCCACATAACACATTATAATAAAAATATGATAACAACATCTCTCCAAGAGCAAATAAGACCATACAATCCCTAAATAATCATCAAAATGACTCTCTCACCAAAACCATCTACCTACGAGAGTCCATGATAGGCAAATCCACTGAAAAATGACATGTCACTAAAGAGGGGACATGACAGTCCGCCCCTCCTGAAATTTCTTGCCCTTAAGCAATCTCAAAGCTAGGTGCTGCAAAATATCTTCTCCCTCCCATGTGGCATCCTTCTCAAGCAAATTTCTCCACTTCACCAAATACTCCCTGATGGTCCTCCTGTGGAGCTACCTCTCTCTGTTGTCAATGATGTACTCAAGAACAAGAACCAACTTCCCCTCATCATCCAATGGAGGAAGAACTGTTGAAGGCATAGCATGCTGACCCAATGCCTTCTTGAGGTGTGACACATGGAAAAAATTATGTACCCTGCTGTCTGCTGGAAGCTCAAGCTCATATGCCATCTCTCTAATACGCCTGATAATCCTGAAAGGACCATAGTACCTAGGCTTAAGCTTCTTTGATCCACTCTTCCCAAGAGTAGACTATCTATAGGGCTGCAACATGAGATAAACCATATCACCAACCTCAAAATTCCTCTCTATCCGCTTCTGATCTGCATACTGCTTATGTTGATTCTGTGCCCTGGCAATATTATCTCTGAGAGCATCAACAATGTCCTTGCTCTCCTGAAGCAAATCTCCAGCACGAGGAACTCTAACATCACTCATAAGTAAATCCAGAAAACTTGGTGCCTCATAACCATATAGTGCCCTGAAAGGAGTCATCTGAATAGACATGTGGTATGTGGTATTGTAGCAATACTCACATAGATAAATCCACCTAACCCATGCCTTCTATTGCCCTGCCACATAGTTCCTCAAGTAGCCTTCCACCCACTTATTTACTATCTTAGTCTGCCCATCAGTCTGCGGGTGGTAACTAGTGCCAATCAATCCACCTGGATCCCAAATGTAGTCATGAACTGTACTATTGTCAATCAACGCAGGCTCCTGCAATATCCTCTGCAATATAACCAAGAGGAATCCATAATCAAACTGACAAATACAGCTCAACCAAACTCCAAAATCATAGTTACCACAGTCAAGAACCCACGAGACACAAACTCTCAGAACATCAGAACCCAAGTAAAGTGGACAACTCAAACTGCCAACACAGTAAATACCATCAATGCATCCCACTAGCCTATGTAGAATGTACAATCCAACTCTGCAACAATGGTGAACACTCTCGAATGGAACTGTACCAAGTATGGAGAATCCACACACTGTACAACTCCATCAGTCAACACAACTCTACAGATCACCGACCACTGTCTCATAACCATAACTCCCATGCATCGCTGATGGCGAAAAGACATCACAAGATAAACAACAAGAAATAGAACCCAAACCACATCTACCTACCATCAACTCCTCAACACAAGGATCAAAAGAAAATTGATGTACATACCCTGCAGTATAATGCTGATAAAAAGAACCAACCTTAGTCAACAACTCACCATGCATAGGTGATACAACCCATTGCGGCTGATCACCAGCTAAATCAGGAGATGTCATAGCCAAAGGAGTAGAATTAATAACAACAACCGCTGAAGCATCACTCCCAAAATCCTGCTCTAAGTCATGTATTATCAAGCTGTCAACCACAGAACCTATCACCATGTCATGCCCATCACAACTCTCATCCATCCCATAACTGATGACAAGCACTAAGGACCAAAGTACATATATGTATCATCATCTCATCAACATGGTCATCAAAGGTAAACTGGTGAGCATACCTCAAAGTGTAATGCCGATAAGATGCGCCAATTTCAGTCAGTGACTCAGACTGCAATCTAGATGAAACTAACTGCAACCGATCACTAACCAAGATGGAACTACCTACTACCTCTGAAGACACCACCAAGGGAGTAGTATCACTAGCAGGAACCATGCCAACTGTTGGCTCACCAACATCAAACATGATCTCTGATACAACATCACCAGTCTCCATGCCATCAGTAGTAGAGACCACCACCATGTCAGGCATACCACAACAATCTGCTACAGCACCCAACTCAATTGAACCTAACTCTAGTGGAAACGAATCTGATATGCCAATGATAGTATCAAGGATGGATGCATCCCCATCTCCATTGTCTCTAACAATCTCGACCATGGACATCCTCGAATCACCAAACACCACAACCTATGACTGAATAGAATCTAGTAAAGACGGCAGTCGCTCTAACTCCATGGTCACCTCAGCCAAATGAAATTGTGACTCCTCGAAAGCCAACTATGTACTCTCAAGAATCTCAGAAGTCACCTCGAGCTGCTGAGTAAGCTCACTCACCTCATCTTCCTTGGTCAATAATGCATCATACGCTGTACTGCCCCACTCCATAAGATAATCTCTGTCAGCTACCAACTGCATATAATTTTGTCTCAGAATCCAAATAGCCTCCCATAAAGAGTGGATCTTTGTCAAGGAAAGATAACCGCCTCCCTGCTCATCACTAGTAGGAGAACCCCATCCATAAACTGCTAACAACTGACGAGCAACGTCAAAATGCTGGCAAGCGATAGCAATGTCTCGCTCACTAACTCTCAGCTGACTAGACACATGATGACGCTGGCTAGACTATCTCCTACAATCCTCCTCTGATGCACTATCCAAAGGAGTATCCTCAAGGTTACTAGTCTCTAGAGTATTACCATCCATATCTTGTGAATCAACTCCAAAGCTCATATCAACATACAGAGTATCAAAAACTGTAGCACCGCTATCCAACTCCTTTGTACCAAAAGAAACTACTAAGGAAACTAAATCCTCACAACTGCCCACTGCATCCTCCTAGATGTCATCAATGCCAATATGATCCTGGGACTCATCTGTAAACACTGCCAAATATGAAAGATCATCAACACATTCCAGCAAGAATGGTCGACTGGAAATATGAACAAAGCCCAACACCGGTGTATAAAAACTAATACCGACATCGGACAAACTGCTGGCACAAGAAAGGACAACACCGTGCAATCTGCTAATCAAATCCATGATAGCACCCAAACAATCACTGCTACCAAAAAGTGATAAAGATCTCCAGTCAACTAAATCCCAAATGCCAATACAACAATCTTGAGTCCTTATCCGTAAACTAAAATTAGCTAGTAACTCAAGAAAACTCCTCACCTGAGTAATATGACTAATACCAACTAACTCCACATACCTGTCTGACACTGTCCCTGTATCCTAGATGTGAATGCCAGATGAACTCACAACATTATCAATGACCACATGTGATTCACCTGCCGCAAAAAGCTGAGTATCAGGTGTGCAAGATGAAACTAAACTCAACTCCACCCCATGCTCATCCCATGTCTCTCCAAGTCCTGTAATGCCAATGGAGTATTCACCAAAGAAGTTCGAGTGTCCTCAAGCTCGCGAGAAAGCCTGTCAACTTCCTCCTCCTTCCTCCTCAAGGCATTTGAATAGTCTCTGGCAAGGCTAAGAAGATGGTCACGATCTGATAGAAGATGTGAATAATTCAACTTCATCATTCCCATCCCTTCCCTAATCACTTGTAAGTCAACACAAGAAGACTCTGCCTGAACTCCCTTATGTCTGCCTTGTAACTAAATCATCCGGATGTGATCCTCTATCATATCCCGCATCCTATCATGATGAGATAATGAAGTCACAATACTATCTTCACTCACCTTCAGCTGGCTGAACAAATCATGAAAAGTACTACCAGCCTCAACCTCATGTGACAAAGCATCCAAATGTGCCTGGTACTCCCTCTCAACAAAGTCATGAATACTCAATGTTTGCTCATTTCTACTAGGTATCTCACCATCGTGCACAACAACATCCTCAAAATCATCATCTAAACCCTCTATGATATAGTCACTACCTGTCATAACCAAACCATCCTGAGTACCTGTGACATCACCCTCTGGTGACCTGTATACAACTGTCTCTCAACTTGAGTATCAAGTTGATAGTTACTATCAATCTGCGTAATATCCTTCACCACTTCCTCCTATGGCGGAGTAGAATCTAAGACCTCTGCCTGGCTGTAAGCTAGTTTCTCAAACTCCTCATGCAAGTTCCTGGTAATTGTGTTATCTACCCTGTGAGAAGATTGGCCAAATAGAAATCTACTCAACTTATCCACCTTAGCTGGGTTGGACAGCATGTCATTCATCATACGGTGGTGCTTAACCAACTGTTCAGACATGTCATGGCTTATTTTCTTAAGTTCATCTCGAATGTCTAAATAACCATCCTTTCTACTGTTCTGACTCTGGATCTTCCTACTTTTTCTATCAGCTATCCAAGATCGTGTCATCTGAAACTCTGTACTATACCTGTCCATTCTGGATAAAGTAGAGTGTTGATCACTC
Organism: Chamaecyparis obtusa; assembly: GCA_027943335.1. Taxonomy (NCBI): domain Eukaryota; kingdom Viridiplantae; phylum Streptophyta; class Pinopsida; order Cupressales; family Cupressaceae; genus Chamaecyparis; species Chamaecyparis obtusa. The sequence goes on along the minus strand of BSBK01006768.1, from coordinate 199,571 downwards.
ATACAAGATGGCTCTTACCCAACAAGATGGCAAGAAAACCGCTCTGATACCACTGTAATGACCCTTACCAATAGGCCACTAAAAACCCCTCAAAAATGTAACTCAAAATGTAGATAGAAAATTATTTTTGAGTATATGAGTTCGCTGTCCCAAAATTTCAGAATAATAGATAGCAACCAAATACCATCTAAAACACTATCAATGATGTAGGAAATTGCTCAAAACCATATGTCATTCATATATCAACAATTTGCAACAATGCCATACATATTTCAGCCAATAATATGATCATCAAACCCTAGGTTTGCAATATAGATAGACTGAAAATTACAATGCCCTTTCACTTGCAAAATCCTAGCCTTCCTTTGATACCAATAATGCCAAATGGCAAACAAAGACAAGTGCAATGTAAAATAGTAAAGTGCTAAAGCTATATTTTGTACTCAGCTGAAACATACATTTCTTATAAAATATGTCAAATGCCAAATGAGAAGTGAGGAACCTGATTGTAGATGGCTACGATAATTTTTACCAGTGCTGAAGATGCCAACACCCAAGCCAAAGTCACCCCAAATATGAAAATGTACTTTCTTGTAGATTTTTGAAAAATGTCTAGGAATTTTGAAAATTCCTTAAAAATAAATCATGGTATTTTGGGACTCCAAAATGCACCTATCTTTATCTCCTCAACAATAGAAATCCGATGCAAAAATACCCAAAATGATATGCTGAGTAATGAGGAAGATATGAGCAAAAATGTGGTTCCAAAACCCTATCCTGAAATTCTAAAAACTGAATTAGACTTGTAGCAAAAACTTTTTCAGATTTTTTTTTTGCTCTGCTTTTTCAGATCTGCTTTTTCACTTTTCTTTTTCGGATCTTCTTTTTTCGCTTTGCTTTTTCAGATCTGCTTTTTCGAACTGCTTTTTCGGATCTACTTGCTTTTTCGGATCTTCTTTTTTGGATCTACTTTTTTGAACTACTTTTTCGCTTTGCTTTTTTGGACTGCTTTTTCAGATTTTTTTTTTCCTCTTGCAATAAAAAACTCAAACCCTCAGGTAAGTCTGAGGACTCCAAATAAGCTCAACTTGAAATAGTTGAATACCACTTCCAAAGTGCAACCCTTCAAAGGATATTTCACCTCCTCAGTTATGCAAATCCTTAAGAAACTTCGTTCCTAAAGATCAAATGACAATCTGCAAACCAAGATGGCACCACAAATGCTCAAAGAGAAAAGTAGTGTAAACTCAAGTTATGGGATGTCCAACTGAGAGGCCAAGCACTCTATTTATTTACTTTTCTAAAAAGCCACTAGAACTTCTAGAAGTATCCATAAAACATTCTTATAAAATCCCTTTATAATGCACTTTTATATAAAAAGTAACTTTATAAAATAAAAAGTGCAACTCAACTCAAAATTATAACATTTTGACCCCACATAACACATTATAATAAAAATATGATAACACCATCTCTCCAAGAGCAAATAAGACCATCCAATCCCAAAATAATCATCAAAATGACTCTCTCACCAAAACCATCTGCCTACAAGAGTCCATGATAGGCAAATCCACTGAAAAATGACATGTCACTAAAAAGGGGGCATGACACATTATGTTAGAAATGATTGTTCTAGGTATTTTTTTCATTTAATATTCATCTACATTAAATTATAAATATTGCAGTAAAATGGTTATAATAATTATGTAATATTTTTGTTCATTCAAGTAAGTACCAAGTTAAAGATATGAATGTATATATTGAGCCACTTATTGAAGATTTGTTGGGTTTATAGAATGGTGTCACTATGCATGACGTCTCTAGACCAAAAGGATAAAGATAATTTCAATTCCATGCAATGATTATATGGATAATTCATGATTCCCCAGGGCTAACACATTTTTTGTGGTATGTTATAATGTTCAACTTGCACATAATTATAATTATAAAAATTAACATATTGAATCAAATTATACATGATCTTTTAGGTCTTCAAACAAAGAGAAAAATTTCTTGTGCATTTTGTGGTCCAAAGATGAAATCTCGTCATTAAAAAAGTTTAGGAAAGTAGGTGTTTAATAAGTATAGGCACTTCCTCAACAAAAATCATAAGTATCGAAATACGAAAAAATATATTTTCAATAGGAAAGTAAAGACTATATCAAAACCACAAAGAATGACACCTCACCTATGGAAGTTAGAATATAATAAAATTAATTGTAAAGGTAATGTCATTCCATCTAATAGTGTTTTGTTTACTCATGATGTAATCGATGATGATTATCGTTGTTAACTTTCTAAACTTATGTGTGTCATGAAGGTCATCAAGGTATTAATGACCACCTTCCAAAAGGACTAAAAATTTATTCTAGAAATTTAGTAGGTTTATGTACTACAAGTATCTATAAATTGTGCATTTGTTTGATACTATGCATATTGGAAAGAATATAACAGAGACATAAAAAAATTTGGATCGAAGGTGTGAGAAAGAAAAAATTATCAAAATTTGAAGTGACATTCAAGAATCCAATCATGCAATGAAAAATGTCATTCAATTAAATAGCAATGGAGACCAGATTAATATAAGTGCCCTTCTTTGGTTATTAATGAAGCAACAAAACAATACTATAAAAGAAGTCATAAGAAAAAATTAATTTCCCACAGAATTTGTTGTGAACATAAACAATCTCAAAACAAAGAAAAGTGAATTTGGGCCAAGGATGAAAATGCATGATTGACATACCTTCATTAAGGTAATTCATGTTCTTGTATATTTACTATATATTTGTATACTACATGTACTTTTCATTGTATTATGTTTTCTAGAAAATAATGAAAAGATCATTTTATAATTGTTGTAGTACGTTCTACCTCGATGTCTCCCAGACCACTTCGACAATAATATCAAGAAATTTATATATGATTTTGAAAAATACATGAGGTAAGTAGTGATATTTGTTCAACTTGTATAGATATTAAATTTGTGATTTGTTTTACTTTTTATATAATATATTGTATATTATTTTGTTAAATTTTATTAATATATTTGTGTCTTCAATCACATGCAGGTGGTTGTCATCTAAAGAAATCCATAAAAAAGATATAAAATATTAAAAAATAAAAATTCATCATCTAATGTGTGAAATACAAAAGTGTCTACCTTCTATTATTTTCAATGTACAAGAACACTACCTCATAAACCAAGTTGAGGATATTGAATCGTGTGGACCTGTACACACAAGGCCAATGTGGATGGTTGGGAGGCACTTAAAATTTTTAAAGACTTTGGTTTGATAAAGAGCACATCCCAAGGGTTATATGGTGGAAGCATATATGGTATACCAGACTATGGTGTACATTAATATATACCTTCCTAAGTTCGTGACAAAGATCCATGTAGATCGCATTTGGGATCCCAATTCTATTAACAAATTTGAAGGGGAGTACCTAATGGGGAAAGGTAGAATGAGAAAGTGAAAGGTAATTATTCAATGTTCATGGACATTAATATGAATACATTTTACATTTAGTTTATATATATATATATATATATATATATATATATATATATATATAGTAGTTAATTTATTTTTAATCTTCAATATACATCAGTTGTAAATTTCTAGTTATTTTTTGTACAGTTTCTCGAGAGTGGTATGCATTTGTATGTCGCAAATAATTTTGATTGGATGATGGTATGGATTCAAAGATGTCAACAATCTAGTCGTGCATTAACATGGGTACGTGTGGCTTCATTTATTAAAGAAGATCACTGTAATGAAGATTATAATATTTTTGATTAATGGTAACAGTGGGTTTTGAAGGGGGCCCCAAAACCCTTTAACAAAAGTGAACTTAAGATATATCATTAAAAGATCCCAAAATGATTTAGTCCAGCCAAGAAAAGGTTAGACACACAAACAACAACACCAAAAGACTGCATAAAGATAAATAATTTAAACCACAGTACACACAAGATAGTAGCAAGGCTATCCAGAAATCACCTTTTTATGAGAACGAATGGTCATGTCAAAAGATGAAGAGGATTTTTTAGAATGTTTCCCTTTAACAGTAATCCAACCATCTTCGAATTTCATAGCCTCCTTATGCTAGCACACTGAATTCAAGGAGCCAACTCCCAGCAAGAGAATCAGAGGCACTAAAGTCCTCAACAGTAATCATACTAGTAGGGCTGGCAGGAACAACAACCACAAAAACAAGGCTAGAGATGCTCCCAGCAAGAGAGACAAAATCACAATTATTCACAACAGTCATCACACCAGCAGGGTTGGTAGGAACAACAACCACATAGTCACCAGCAGAAGGCCTAGAATAGGGGGGTCCCTGCATAGTAGGAAACTAGGAGCATCAACAATATTAGTCCCAAAAGGACCGACGGGAGACTTAACATGAGTTGAGCAGTTTTCTTCAACAATAGGCTTCTGAGAGCTGGAGGCATAATTCGATTCCCTCAAAGACTCGGGAGAAATTTTAAGGACTGTATAATGTTTGGTGGAAGCATCCTTCCACCAAGTATGAGAGACTTTCTTCTTTTTGAAGTGTAACGCCCCGCCACGGAACCCAAGAGAGAGATTAGCCAAAAACATGCTACTAAGTTTGGTGATTTTTTTTTTCTAAATTTAACATACAAGATAAACATCAGTGTGGAAGTAATTACCATTTACTTACATTAAACCAACAACCATCACAGATTACAAAACTCGAGGGTCCCATGACATAGAATTACTTAAGAACATAACATAACTAAAATAACATCATCAAAAGATTCCATAACATAAATATTACAATTACATCATGCATCATAAATTACAATTCTTATGGACATCCATGATATCTACTTAAACTCACATCCACTACACATGTCACAGGGTATGTGTTAATCACTCTAACAATAAAATACAATGTCCAGATTAGGTAACACATGTGATACTCTAAAACTAGATTACAAATAAAGAAGATATGAAAAGAAACCACCAACGAAAAAATGTAAGGAATCCAACTGTAGAAGCACCATCAAACACCAACACCAGGACGTCAAATCTCAAATGGTAAAGAATCACTACCACCTATCCATATAGAACCACAAAGGTCTACTCCACTATGCGGAGGAGATAAAAACAAACTCCAATCTGATAACCAAAACAAAAGCAAGGTAAAACCACTAAGCAAGAGGATCCTGAAAGCTCTCTAACTCAAGGTATACAAAAGATAGTGATAGGTAAGACTCACTAATCTAGAGGCAACCGACACATGTAGAATAACTAGACTATGCATAGGAAGGTGTCATCATGTATGTCTAATCCTTGAGTCTCGTCCTGATAATCTCTTTGGATCCCGCCACTCAAGTGACCATACACGGATCAATGAATCCTCATATAGATGAAGCCATTAACTATGTTAGACACACCTCTCAAGGTGGCCAACATCATCTCCATTCCCATCTTAGTCTGTACTAGCACTCAAGCATGGGCGAGGAACATATCTTATTAAGTTCATTTAATTCCTCTTAATTTTATTAGGTTGTCACTTGATTACAGATACTTACAATAAGTGATCCTGACAGCCACTTATGGGCCCCGACGCTTATTGCAAGCCACCTCCTACTACATATCTAGGTAAACTACCCTAGGCTCACATATCTCACATAGATCAAATCAGGTATACAACCAAGTAATCCCAGATCCAATTTCACACACAAGAACCAGAAATGATTACAAATATACCATAAACAGAATACAAAAGCATCATGATCCCATCTGGTCAAGTCAGGGTATAATCATAATACACACACATCAAAACATAATGCTGAAAGCATATCCAACTGACACATACCCCGGCCTTTATTTTCCCCCTAGGTCTTCTAGTACCCGATATCACAATATGCAAAAGAAGACAGTTCAGGAATGAAGAATACAACACTCACATCATAGAAAGCTGAAAGATAATCCATAAGCATTTAATTTGAATGATAGTTCATTTCCAGGTCCATGTATAAAGATGATATTAAGGACTAATAAGAAAACTTATCCATAAAACACCTAGTCATAATGTCATAATCAATATAATACACAAAGTCTCCTAGATGTTCTAACTAGATAAAATGCCCAATTTCAGTACAAACATAACCACTAAACAAGTAATTGTTTCTAATAATTTAATCATTTAAAAAAAATAAACAATTCGCATTTAACAAATATAAATTTACAAATTATTAATCTATGATTGACTGTTAATTCTTCATAAATAATAAATCTACAAATCAAATGTCTTTAACTAAATATTAATTACTTATAACTAATATTTAATTAAAAATCCATTAAACAAAATTAAAATAAAGATTTGATTTAACTAAATTAAAAACATCTTTTTTTTAACCAAAATCAATCAATAAATTTATCTAACTAAAATTAATAAACAAACTAATTAAACTAAATTAATAAATAAAGTTAATTAAACCAAATTGACAAAGTATTTAAACTAAATTAATAGTCAAAATTAATTAAACTAATTAATAAATTAAAATTTAATTAAACTAAATTTATAATTAATATTTTAATATGAAACAAAATCTTAAAAATAAATCTTTAAAAAAAACACTGTTTTAACCTACCTTTTTGCAAGGCATGTGCATGCACATGGCAGGTGTACCATGCCCTGCGCACGGCAGCCTGCACATGGCAGGTGTACCGTGCCCTGCGCATGACAGTCGAGGGGTGGGGGGAAGGTGGTGGCCCCCGCCCCTCCTCAAATATATTTTTATATATATATATTTTTTCCTTTTTAAAATTAGAACTTTTAAATTTATTTAACACAATGTTTTTTACAAACATGCAAATATAATAAATATATTATATTTATAAAAAAAATTGGGAAACGGAAAGCATCTAAATCACAGGTTATATTGTTTTGAAACCAGTTACATCATAGGAAAAATATATTTATCTATGTATTTTTTTTTTAAACAATCATAATTTGGATTCTTTTGCACAAGAATCCATTCTATTTTTTTTTTAAAGGTATAAATATAATCAAATAAATTATGCAAAAGTCATGCCAAATATTGACTTTTCTTTTGGTTGTATTTTTTTTTACTACAATTATTTTTCCCAGCAAGTACATTTTTCAACGAGGATTGGATTTTTTTACACAAATTGATTTTTCTTTCAAAGGTAGATTTATTTACAAACCCTATAGTCAGATTATAGTCCTAATTTAATTTATTGTTTTCTAGGAAATCTATAAAGAATCTTCAACAAAATTTTGACAGCATAACATTATTATGTTAAATTTTAATAAAAACATAAAATCAACTTAACTAGGGTTTTCTAAATACCCAAAATAGTAGAAACACCAGATCTAACTTTTGAGACAAATTAAGATTGCATAAACAATGAAAACCAGATAATTGCAAGATATAAATTAACAGGCAAGAATTTAAAGTCTACCTTAGATCCAAAGCTAAAATTAAAACTGAAAACCTTTGAAGATCTAAAGACCGGAATTCCTCCCAAAATGAATCCAACGTGCAGATCTAAGTCTATGTAGGAAGCACACACACGATCTAGATGCACAAACAAGAAATCACACAATCTAAATTCTCCCCAAAATCCCAAGTGCACAAGCTCTCCAAAATTCTCCTCCAAACCTATCTAATGCTAAAGTGAATGCAAAAATCCCCTAATAGAGATTCAATTCCCCATTTCATGCAACCCTAAAAATAAATCAATAGCCAACTCCCACATCAACTCCAAATCAAAAAATTGAAAGTAAATCTAATTAATAATTAAAAACACTTTTCATGCACAACTCAACTTGACTTTTAAAAATAAGTTGATTTCTTTTGAGAATAAATTCACTTTTCAATAATATTAATGCACATGTTATAATCAAAATATGTATTAAATAGATTAAATATTTAAAGCATCCTATAACCATGTAATTAAATATTTAATTATTTAACAAGGCACTCAAGCATAATTAAATCTAATTTTCAATTAAATCCAAATAATCAAATATTTAACTTTTAATTAAATTTTCTCAAATAAACTTAGGAACATGATTAATATTAAATTTCAACTATAATCATTAAACTAATAATCACATAAAATCACCCACATAAGGAATAAATCAACCAAGACCAAACAACATAAAACTAAACAAACTCAGAAGAAGGGATCCACGAATTCATGTCAACTAGATGAATCCGGGTAGGGTAGTCAAACTGATACTTGTCCAATCTTAAGACAATTAGGCTTAGGTTAGGGTTTTGGGTCTGTGTATTATCTCCCCTTTTTACCATTGAGATGAATATTTATGGGCATGCTCACTCCTGCCAATTCAGGGAAGACGATGCCCTGTACCTACAAACCTACACAGAAAACTTGCATGTACATACATATATAAATATATAACAGACAATGGCAAGGATCGACCGATCGTGTGGATCTCATAAGAAAGTAACTACGACTCCATCCCTCAACCACATCAGACACGTCAAACAAAAATATAAAACAAACACATCAACCGTACACATGCAAGTATGGGGTCAGTAAAATCATAAGCATCAATGATTTCCTAACATATAATATATCATCCTAAAATAATCATAACATTTATAAAATCGGACTAGGGGCGGGTACTACATGAAGTCAGAACTGTATTTTGAAGTATGATGACCTGTTTTGAAACATTTTCAACATCTAAAGAGGATTCCCTCATAATCTAGTTGTTGCAACCAAAAACTTTTGAAAGTTTCAATTTTAATTTCAGCAGGAAGACCCTGTGAAATATCAATGTCTACCGGAATGTGGGAAAAGGTAGAATGGTACATATTGGAAGAATCATCATCAATAATCAAAAACTCCCCCAAAGCCTCTCGCACCTCGTCTAAGATAGCACCTTGCCAGAGATGAAGAGGAAGATTGGGGAGCCTCACCTAAATAGGAAGATTGTTAAAAAGTTCAGATGAGGCATTAAAATCTTGGTGCCATGGTTTTAACATAAGCAAGAATTTATCCTCCTCCTAGCTGAAAAAATTTTCACATAATATTTTTGTTCTATCCTTAGATCTATCAAATTTAGCTACAAAAAAACTTTTAGCTAAAGGGAAGATGTGAACATTATCTGAAAGTATTGGTTCCCATTTTCGGGAGATCTAATCGTGAAGTTGGGATAAAGTTGGCAAGAACCCCCTAAAATGACATATCAAAGCTTGGCCCTTAAGGCTCTCAAAAAAACTATTAAGCTCCCCTTCAGCAACAATAGAGAGTTTAACGGAAAGGGATCTAGAAGCATAAATCAGAATAGAAGAGGGCACCCCACGAGAAGATCCCCCATCCCCAGGTAGAGCTGAAGAAGCAACTTTGGCATAAGAACCCACCACACCATGATCAGAAGTAGTAGGCACCGGCCTAGAGATAGCATTAGCAAAAGGGGAATTTATTGAAGAAGGAAGCTGAGAACCAGTAGAACCCAAGGCATCACCAACAGGAGTAGACCCCCTTGCTGATACAACATGAGGAACCGGACCACCATTCTCCACAGTGTTTTTAAATTTTTTTGGGCGAGAAGAAGGAGACCCCTTCATGCCCACACCCACACCCACATCCATGACCAAAGACACGACCTTAGAACCCACCGATGTGTCCAAGACAGCAGGGGCAGGAATCATAGTAGTAGAAGAGGGCAAGGCAAGAGGCACACCCAAGTAAGGTAAAATGACAGCAGTAGGGGGGCACCTGAACACGCAGCTACAAGAGAAACCTTGGGCTTAGCAATAGCATGGTGGGCACTCAAATGCGCAGCAGAAGAAACCCTAGGTATGACAGAAGCTGGATGTGTGCCCAAATGTGCAACAGGAGGAGCCATTCAATATTTTGTGTGTGTATGAAGATTCTAATGTTACACCAAGGGAAACTGATTTATCATATGGTTTGAGAGATAAATGAGTACGTATAAATATATTAATCACCCATATTATTTGATTTTTTTTCAATTGCAATGATGTACACATATATATGTTGTTTTTTTCTTACAATTTTACATATTGCAGGTCAAAGACACAAGGCTAAGTGGTGCAATGGTCATAAATTTCGCATCAAAAAGTTGGATGACATGAAGAAAAATTGTGACTATGGAATAAGTATAGTATTTCAAGTGACTAAAATTTTGTCTAGAAGTGACATACATCCTCAAGTCTCAGAAAATTGATGCTATGGGATTTTGGATGATATACTTGAGTGTGACTTTAGGTCCTTCAAATTATTTATTTTCATCATCCAATGGTACAGACTACAATTGAATGCAAATGATCCTAACAGAATTGTTATTGAACATGATAATGGACTTACAATAGTTAATACAAGGTCATTTGAGTGAGCTAGAAATGAGTTGTAGGTTCTTCCAATCCAATGTGAATAGGTATTTTACTCAGAGGTTCCACATAAACTAGGTTGGTCATTTTTTTTAGACACGATCCAAGAGGAAGATTGGTAAAGTATAATGTGATGGAAGAAGAAGATACCGAAGAAGTAGAAGATGATTTAGACGATGATCATAATCAACAGTTAGTTAATGATGTTCCTAATGGAAATGTTCATGAAGAAGAAGAAGATGATGGTGGTAGTGATGGTGGTGGTGGTGGTGGTGGTGATGATAATGATGATGATGATGATGATGATGATGATGATGATGATGATGGATGAAGAAGAAGATCAATAAGATGTATGAGGTATGTGATAAGTATACTGTCTGTTTGATATTGATTTCTTGATAGAATTTTATTTGACTTATATGGTTAGATGATTAATTCATTATGTTTTAAATTCTAATTCCATTACATAATTAATTCATGATGTACCTTTTAATATTTTTAATTCATGTTCCTCCTCTAGTAGGTCCTAATAGTAGCACCATGCCACTGCTAGGAGATGGAGACAGAGAGAGTGTCGGCTAGCCCTCATTTTGTGTGATATTTTTGGAACTTTGTGTTTATTTATGGAATATGGACTATTTATAGTTATGTGATGGATGGTGATTTATGATACATATTTGATAGATTACAACATATTTATGATGATATATATGTGATGGAGTACATGTTTATGATGGTACATATGTGATTTATGATATATATGTTTTTATTATTACTCATATATTTAATGTATTATTTATCAAATTGAAAATGTAATTCTTAAGATTCTCAATTCTTGGTGTTGATTACAAGTATATATTTTGTGATTTTTTCACCCTTGGTGGAAACAAGTTATTGAGTACAGACATCCTGAACCCTTTTGTTAAGGATCTTACGGAGTCTAGGTAAAGGAAAGGTAAGGAATAAAAAATATACAATGATTATGATGAAGTTGCATATTGTAATAATAAATAAATATGTTCAAGTTGTCTACTATGTAATGTTTCACATAAGTATCATGTGACTTATGTAAATCTGATTATGATTAACCTTCACATAATATGTAAGGTAACATAAGATAAATGAACTACAAATGCAAGAACCTGAACCCATTTGATGAGGATCTAGTACAGTCTCATGAATCGACAAGTATAAGTCAATGCACCCTATAGAAATGATTTATTATTTATTTTCTTTCTCTTTACACCCATCTTGGAGTGGTTTAATAATAAGCCTGGTTTTGGCAACTATATTTTGTCAAAACTTTGATTTTTTTCTCATCAAAACCACCTTGACATCCACATGTTATAGCTCATTCCACTTTCACGGCCATACTATTTTTTTGAGTTTTTAAAACTCCAAATTACTAGGAAAACAAACTTACTCAATTTTTCAAACCTTGACATTAGCAAAGAATATAATACAGTTATCAACACTTGAGACCCTAGTTGGGCTTATTCAAAATTTAATCTCAACATCAACTTCAAGGCTAACTTCTTCATCAACATTACCCTCATTTGCAAAAAATCAACAACATATGGTGAACCATCTATTACAACTTCTTGTCATCTCTCTTCATGGAATCCTCAAATTTATTTCCTCTCATAATAACAATCAAACCTCTACCAAATATCTCTCTCATTTGATGGAGTGTAGAACTGTACCACCAAATAGGTATTTGTCAGATGTTTCTTCCTCGAGCGAGGTAAATTCGGGAAGAGAATATGAAAGTGAGACATGTAGTAGGTCTAAAAGAGGGAGATCAACTAGAGGTCAAAATATTAGAATAAAATGCATGTAACTTTTTATTTCTCAAGGGGGGTCATGTTCTTATGATGATGAGAGAATAGGCAACATCAAGGTTCCCTTGAGGTACAAACATCTACATAAACAATAGGTACCCAAGGAACCTCCTCCAGTAAACACTAATTTTGTGTTAACGAGAGGATATATTGCATAACACCATCATCATTACATGGTTTAGGCCTATTTTCCATGGATGACATAAAGGTATGTTACAAAAAAGTTTTTGAATTAATGGAGTATGTCAAAACTTGTTACAATTACAAAAAATGGATGCATCTTGTTTGATATAAAAAAAGTATGTGTAGGTATGTACTATTAGCAAATTATATACAATAGAAAGATAATGATCAAAGTAAAAGAGTGGCTAAGTATATTGACAAAATAAAAAATTCAATAGGGAATATTATAGGTTTTATAAATAATACACAACATGGGTCAACCAATAAGAAACCCAATTGCATATTCGAGGCACGTGAGGGAAATCCTATATTCTTATATGCAATAAAATTAATAAGTGATGGGGAAGAGTTTCTAATCGATTACAATTTGAATGGCATAGAGACAAACAAAGTTACTATCATGGGGGTGGTACGTACTATATACCATTTAAACTAATCTTCAATTAATGACTCCAATATACTATTTTATTATTTACTTTTTTTGGTAACCCTATTGGTTTAATTTTGCTAAAAAAAAGTTATCTAATTTTTATCATAGGACGACATGGATTTGACATGTAGCATAGATAGGGATGTAGCTCCAAACCCTTCTACCCAATAGGTAAACCTCATTGTAGTTGTACAAATTTAATAGAAGCAAAATGTTATATTATTATGCTCTTTTCTTTAGGGTTTTGGATTAATTATGAGAATGTTACTAATATTCTTGTCATGGAAAGATGTTCAAGGAAAGGAACCTGCAGTACATGAGAACATCAATACAGAGGTGGAAACACTATTATGCGATGATGACATTGCTATTCCACAAACCCTGTTGAAATGATAAGAAAGACAAAAAAAATAAAAATTTATTGCTTTGGCATACATAATCCCTCAAACTGATGAGATAAAAGAGAGGGTGAAACAATTGATGTAGAGAGAAGAAAACTTGCAAGTAAGCAGCCATGAAATATTTGATTAAAACATAAGTTCATTAATGGTTTATATTTTATACTCTTTTATGTCATGAACTAAAATATGCAAGTGTTATTTTTACAAGAATTTGTGCATCCTCGTGAAGCTTTTCATGGACATGATCAAGGTACTTTAGATGGTTTAGGTGATGACCATGTTCTATGCATACACCAACTCATATTTTTACATGTTCTCATCATTTCATTAATGTGTTATTGCTCATATATTTAATGTATTATTCTTCAAGTGTTGTCCATGTTCCTGTGTAGATGCCGCCTCATCCGATCCCATCATCCCCACCTATATTATCAATTGCAAGGTCGACAACACACAACATGCAGACATCAACTTCTAGATGTCATACAAATCCCACAGTTGGTAGATCCCTCTTGTTCTCTCTCTTTTGTTATGTATTTATTTCCCTTGAACTGTTCTTTCCTGGGGGCATTTCATAGTGGAAATTCTTTCCGCAACAAGACATGTAGATGAGGATGCAGAGGCCACTACTGGTGATATCACAACAACATTTCTTAGATCTTCTCGTATTTCTAGTATGGGAACATTTTGGGTCACATTTGTGGTGACCGAATATTTGCTTCTCATAAAGATAGAGAAGGTTCTAGGTACTTTAAAAGTATTATTATATATAGTCCAGTTGTAATTTATTTATTGATCACTCATTTTGGACTAATGATCCCATGATTTTTTTGTAGGAAATGATATTTTTTATAAAAATCTAAATGAAATTGCATTGGAGATCTTGAGGCCCACCATATGTAAACAGTCGAATGAGAAAGATAAAAAAATTAAAAGAGGAACTCATAAACTGTTTGGTTGTGTTGTTCCGAAATGACACATTTGACAAAAGCCAGGTCCTTCAGAAAGTATGCAAATATTTAAAGTATGTGAGGGACCAATATAGGACTCATTTAGAGAAGAAAAAAAAGTACAAGTGGCCCCCCATGATTCCAAAGAGGGAGTGAAAGGACATAATTTTGGATGCAAAGGAGAAATATGAAAGGAAAAAAAGACATACACTACCACGAAGAGGAAGGTATGTGATACTATTAACAATATGATTATGTACTAATTACTCTTTATATTTAGATAATCTACCATATTTCAAACTTTTCATAGACTGCTCGACACATCAAAGGCAAGTAAGGCAAGACTAGAAAAGAACAAGCAACAAAAACTTGGCTATGTGGTTATATGAAAGTTTTCGCACGAATTGTAAGTATCAATAAATGAAATATCACATCAAAATAATAAATTACAAATAATTTTTTTTAATCATTAACCAATATGATAAAAAATCATGATATTAAGAAAAAATGTAGGGCTCTAAGTTCAATAGAGCACCCACTGAATATGACATGGAAATTGCATTCTGGGAAGGTTATCGAGTCATGGTTGAATGCCTAAAAGGATTGAATGCAGAAACACAAGATTCCAGTGCATCTATCAATCAGGTAAATAAGCTAAATGAAAATTATTTAAAATTGAATACTTGATAAATAATCTATTTGATATTAACTTCCAACATAAAGTGACTATATTTGTTTTAAAAAATCAAGTAATGATAATAATGCACATGACACTAGAATGCAACCTGCTATGGGTGGAGCACAACCTACACATGATGAAGGTCATTGTGTGGGTCCCGGTACTAGAGGTATTCATGTGCTAAATAATTTTTTTTATATAATTAATGTAATCTTTTTGTTTTTATTTTAGAGCATGTAAACCATGGTGACCAAGTTGAGCATGATCCAGGTAGACAACATAAAAAATGTCATGTTCCCCCATCAAGTAAAGAGGACCATTTTTATTCTTTTAAATGAATTTAATTACAATTGGTGTATTGATTAATTTAACCTTTTGTGTTTCAACTCTAGGGGATTTAGAGGGTGTTCAGCATGTTCAGGATGAGGCTAGACAAAATTATCAAGAAGATGAGGTGGCCCCATCAGCTAAACAGAACCCTTGTATATTATTTTATTTAATGAAATACTTGTAGCAAAAATGAAAAATCTTATGAATTTAACCCATTTCTTTGTTATTGCAGTAGACCCCCCTTTTCATAGGCGTCCTCGTCATGAGTACATGACTAGGCATAAATCAAGATCATGAGCAGAGGGCACAAGAACTTAAGAGGGGAAAAATGATGAAGAAAATGATACTCCACTTAATCTTTACCTAGCTTTAAAAAAACCAAAAAAATAATGATTGTAATATTATTATTTTCTAACGAATGGATTTTATGTGTTAATGAATGTTGATGAACAACACACCCCTCAATCAGACACTTTAAGATGGGTTGTGATTTTTCTTTTGATAATATTTTTTTTTAATATTTTTTTAAAAAAATTGATATTCATTAGAATTCTGATAAACTCATCATAGCACCAACGAGGTTTCTCTACCTGCAATGTTTCCTTTCGTCATAGGTATAAAACCCTTGGCAGTGTTATGGGGGGGGTGTTTGTCAAAATTGTGACAAACCCCATCATAGCATCGACGAGGTTTGTGCACCTACGATGAAAGAAATTATTGTAGGTACAACAACCTATGCTTGGGCTAGTTGTCAGAATTCTAAAAAAAAATCTCACAACTATCGTCATTTTTTCGACAACCCAAAACCATCCTTTTGTTGATAATTTCTAACGTCAGTGTCATCATAATTGTGACGTCTATGGCTTTTCTTGGGAGTTCCAATGAAAAATAGTGACGAGTAGCTTTTCCAACTTTTCTTAGAAGTATGACATATACCTATCAAAATTATGATGAACTCTCATCAAAAATCGACCCCAAATGTGTTAGTGATTAGAACGCCTACAGGGGGAACACATTTTTCATTATTGTATGGTGTAGAAGCATTATTTCCTATTGAGGTAGAAGTGCCATCACTTAGAGTTTCTTTACAAGGACTCATAACTGATGAAGATTATGGATTTCAAGAATCCAAGAATTAGAACTGTTTGATGAAAGAAGAAAAGAAGTATTTGACCATTTGAGGGTCTACCAAAAGATAATTTCCAAAGGTTATAACAAGAAAGTAAGATACATATAATTTCAAGTTGGTGATCTTGTACTTAGAGAAAATCCAAAAAATCAACAACATTGTGAATAGAAGGGCAAATTTGAATCCAACTAGCTAGGTCCCTTCGTAAATACTGCAAGGTTTAGCTCAGGATCTTATGAAGTCTCAACCCTAGAAGGATATTTTCTCCTTGATCTGATCAATGTTATCCACCTAAATGAATTCTACATCTAGACATTCTCATAATGAGCAGAGAAAATGTTCCAAAAAAATTTCCAAAATAGTTTAAAAAATATAAAAATAGTAAAAAAATATCTTTAAAAAAAGCATTATCATGGTCAAACCCTAGCAATAGGCACCTTGATAATATCAAAAAAAATCTCAAAATACAAAAATATTAAGAAATTGGAAAAAAAAAGAAAAATTTCCTTGGTGAAAACCTGGTAAATAGACGCCTTAGTAGAAAAAACAACAATAAAGCCAAGTGGTGAAAACCTGGTGAAGATGCATCACTTTTAATCAATGCTCCATTTATTAATGGGTAGCTTGGATATCCTACTTTCATGGGCTTTAGCTTACTTTTCATCTTGTTTATATCTTAGTCACTACTGTGACCTTGTACAATGCAATTGCTCTGCGCAACATCACCATGGATTGAAATCGGTCTTTATCTTAGTCCTAGGTCACTCAATTCTCACTAGGGGGAAATTTCCTACCAAGGTGTCTTGTCAGTAACCAGTCAAAGTTAGTTTCCTAGTCTCTCAAAACCACTGAAGGGTTTTCCACTAACACAATGGTGTTCCTCAACACCTAAACCAAACTCAACTTATCAAACAATTTTTCTTAACAATATCTTCGGACACATTTGTGTTTTTCAACACTCATTAGACAAACTTATCAAAACTTTAAAATTAAACGTAAAACAAACATGAACAACAACAGTTAAACATACACTGGTGTTTCTTAACACTACACACTCAAAAGCTTAATGGTGTTTCTCAACACCCCCACACAAACAAACATTCAAAACCAAAACCTGTTGAAGATATGATGATCATGTCACCTTTGTAACTCAACGATATCTTTAGATTAGAGAAATAAGAAAAGACAATGAATCTTTACTTGTGTTCTATCTATTATCAATAGTTTTTTATTATCGTGCCTTCCTAGTAACTTGGGGATGTTTAACAACTAGAGGAACAAGACATGGGCATGATACTTTACTTTGACTTTTTCTTGTGGGTTTCATTCTGATGATCTTGAAACATCAAATAAATTATGTGTCTATGATAAGAGTCTCCACGTTTGTGGTATGTTGTGCATACCTTGACTCATTTTATTTGAATTCTAAGGTGGGTTTAGAACTATCTCCTTATCTATTATTAATCTATTTGTTCATGTGAGACATACTCATGGTCATCTTAGTTCTAAATGTTTCGATGTTGGTGTGACCTTACAATATCAACAGGAAGCTATTCTCAAGTGATCTCATCTCTAATGTCTCAATGCTTGCATTTGTTTTCCACATTTTATCCAATGAAGGTCATATTCATATTCTCATGGTTGTAGTGGAACTAGTGAGGGTTATATTAACTACGATGTTCCAAAATGCTCAAGGATGATAAAAATAACTAAAAGGATTAGTGACTAGTGTTGTAGTTTTCATTTATCCTAAGAATGCATTTAGTCTTGGCATTATGACGTTACTTGAGCTAGGTAATCCTAAGTCTTGGAATTCCAAATCATGGACTGACATCATTCATCATCTCAGTGGTCAACTATAAACATCATCCTTAACTTGAGTGAATAATTGGATATTGACACAAAAATGCTACCTTCATGAGAATTTAGTGGCATAACGTATCATATCATGTGGATTCACAAGGCATACAGTGCTAAGATTTTATCTCATTAAACAATGCCAATGCGCTTGTGACATAAATATCTAGACAACAAAGAAAGTACTAATCACATTATCAAAATTCATCACATCAAAGGGAAAGAGTACAAGAATACCAATACATCCATTTACATACATGGTATCATGTTGAAAACAAAAATACATCCATAATACCAAACATGGAAAGTAAAGGCATCCATGAGCATCAACAAGAAAGGAGACAAACATTAACATATCGTAAGCAAGATACAAGCATCCGTGGCATGAGAAAAATAAGGAACATCACATGAACATAAATAAATTGAATGGTATATCTCATATATATAGAGAGATATGTCAAATTATTGAGTACAATGAGATCACAAAAGAAGATGTCAACATATTAGTGTCATCAAGTGTACATCACAAAATGAGAAAAAGAAGAAGTTGAATCAAGACTCACTCCCACCCTCACAAACTAAAGGAGGGGGAGGAGGTGTCACATTGGCTCTGGTAGGAGTAGGGGCATGAGAAACACCCTCATACTATGTAGTATAGGGAGAATACTTTGGGTTTTATTGGTCTAGAGGCACCTCATAATTGTACAACACATAATAATAGGCAGCCCAACTAGCCTGATGAGTGGCTTCGCACTGAACTGTATCTCTCTTGGTAAGGAAATCCTTCATCATGTGGTCTCACTTGGTAACCTATGAATATTCCACTTCAACTTTCATATGTAGTTGTCTATAGTGACCCCTCATTGTCTTGACAAATTTTGTTACAAGTGCCTCTACCACAAGTGTCTTTATTGTGGGAGCCTCTTCAACGATCTCCTCCTTGCTAGTACCTATGGGTTGGCCATGTCTATCTCTGCATAACAAATGAAATCTATCCTCGGCCTATGGTCTCACCTACTGATCACCTCCCTCCTCAGGTGCATCTTATGTAGTGCCCATATCCACATCAACCTCGACAATAACATCAATAGAACCTAGTGTCCCCCCTCACCATGCATGCATTATTGTCCAATAGTGGTCCTACTAGTACTAGCATTGTCACAATTTCTAGCCCTAGGCGATGCTTCTCTTTTACCTCTTCCCTATCCATTATCCTATCCTATAGCAAGTGGATCATCATCCTCAAGGAGAGGATCTCTCTCATCTAGATCGATGAACATAGGGAAGGGATGTGCAACCATATATTGTCTATAAGTAGGAGTCACACTAGCATCGATAATATCAAGAAGATACTCCCACCTAGAAGGTTCTAATCCATGTACCTCCTATATGGCCAAAATATATGATAATTATGGGCCTCATCCTCACCTCTCCTCATTGGAATATCTGACATAAGATGTAAACTTTTTAGAGACATCCTCCTACCTCCCAAACTATTTCCATACATGAGTAATAAAAGACCTCTCAACTATAGGGACAACTCAACCAATTAGTGGTTGGCTATATAATATGTAAGACAACTCTCTACAATCATTAGACCACCTCTTAATGTCAGAATAAGGCCTCCAATCGACGGTTGTAAGTTCATCCAACTGTTGTCTCCAATAATCTATCTTTCCTAGATTAGGATGTTGATATACCATTGAACATAAGGTTGACTAACACCATGAGCCACCTTAGTAATAGGAAATGCAACATGAAGATGTCCTAGACCCATATCTAAAGTACTAACACTTTGATGTGCATGCTCCTACCATATACCACCTCGTGCAACTCTCAGTACATGTGGTATAATGAATAGGTACCCCAAGAAAACTTCTCGAGGGTATAAAACATCTCTAACAAAATCCAACCCCAACCCCAGAGGAATCCCTGTTGGCTCCTATTAGGAATCAAGATACATCTAATAATTCCAGCAATAAGATACGGAAGTGGGTAGTCTGTAGTGATCACTTCCTATGGCTCAGAAACTAGGTATAATTCTAAACTCTGGGATTGGACATCTGACTGAGCATCTTATCCTCTTTATAGAAATTCATTTAGTATGTCTGACCAAGGATGTATTACTTGAAATGGGCCAGCAAGGTATATGCACCAGGTATCACTCAGCCTTACATTTTATCGTTGCTGCAGGAAATAAATGCTAAAAGGAAACTATGCTATGATTGCAGGAAATGAATACTAAAGTAATGCTTAAGTTGAAGTTGTAGAAAAGTAAATGCTAGAATAGAAACTACAGAAATATAACTGCTAACAAAACATGGGGACTCTTACAAACTATGCCATAGTATTTCTACTGTTCCACGACTTTGGTTGCAGGAGGCGTTAGTCGATCTATAACTTTGGCTACAGGAGCAGATCAACACTTCGCACTGAAATAGCAGAAATGCAGGAAATGATTCTAAATAATATGAACATATCTAACTATGGATTTCTCACAAAGTGGGCCCCCTTGGATGAGTATCTTGAATCACAATTATACTCAACTGAATATCAACACTTCATTTATTTATTGATTGAATGACAAAGTATAGTAATTCCATAAAACAATGAAAGCAAACTGTTGCTATATTAAACTTGACAATGCCCTCCTTCTCACACAGGAGCGGGGCTTTATTTAAAGGAAAAAATCATCACTACTTTCCTAACCGTGCCATAGAAATAGGTGGGTCTTTATTACAACACTACTAACTAGAAAGGAGGAAAGATTTTAAGACTAAAATAGATTAAATCCAGAATGGAGGAAAGAGTTGCCATGATAGCAAATCTAACTTCCCACTCGAGCCTAGATCTTCTCAGAGAAATTAACGCACCGCCTTGTCCTTCGCTAGAATTGCCACCTTATCCCTTTAAGTGGTGTTGTATTGAATGTTCTTCCACTGAAAGCTGCATGAAGACCAAATGGAACAATCCATGAATGAATGCATCGTACTTGGTCAATACAACATTCGCTATTCCAATGCACTATGAATTCAAGGGTTAGGATAAGATATTTATGATAGTAATTATCAGAACACGCATAATCAATCATATTCAAACACCTACTCTACTCATTAAAACACAACAATATCTTTCAGAACAAGAAATATAGTAATTTATCCAAGCATAGCATATTTAAGTACGTTTAAACCATGTTAAATGTATGTTGGCATCATGCCATATAGTAGCAGAAAAACATAAGAGTCTTGAGGTAAATGTATCAAAATGAAGAAAAAGGTCTAGCAATTATCATCATAGGGTATCCTAAAGTATGGCATTAATATGCCTCATCATGTAGCATAATGGGTCATGAGGTGATCCCATGTCAAGTGTCTCTCAATGATACTATGATCACCAAATATCTTATGAAGTGTAGCAATTCCTTGAGCGTGCTCCTAATCATAATAGACAAGATCTATTATAAATAGAATCCAAAGAATCCTATATACATCCTTCGGCGTCACTATGATCTCATTGGTGGGAAGGTAAAATGTATTATGCTTAGAATGGAATCTATCAACTAAAGCAATAAGAAATCCATGATTAACATAGATATTGGGTATCTGAGTGAGCTTCCCAAGCCCACACTGATCAATAACTATCCTATCCTTATATGATAAGTTCCACACAAGCCTCATGGTTTGAGGATAAGCACACCAAAACTGTGGATCACTCAACTTTGCTTACATCACAAATCAACATAAAAGTGTATCAGTATCTGATCAAATCAAGCAATATAAGCAATAATCAGACATAATGAAAGAACAAACTATATGATTGCATTTAGTATTAGGTCTGGTATTCATTACTATATCAATATTTTGTTATGCAAACCTAGAGGAAGACTCATGAATGTATATTCTACCTTATTCCATATTTGAGAGGTCTGATGGTAATTGGTGTGTGAGATATGAAGATCTATATATCAGTTTTTGGTTAACATGAAGAATAGTGGCATGGTGTAGTAGATCCTTATATGAATCTATCAGATCAATTTTTGTGATTGATTTTTTTTCCTGAGCCAACATGTAAATGATTAAACCTTTTATTAAGGATATATAAGATAAATATCTTCGGTCATTTTGAAGGATGTAATACATGGATATATCGATGATGTGTAGTTGCACATGCACAATATAGTGATTTGAGGACTGAATCTAAGAAGATCAGTGAGTCAAGGTAGTGAGTGTGATGTGCTTAATTGGAACTGCATTTTAGCATATGTAGATGTTAGTTCTAATTTCAATCTTTATTCTGACATTGTTTTTGTCATATAGGAATTAATCATTTTTCTATTTGAGAAATGACCTCTATATAGTGTGCCTAAATGCATGTGCATTCCATTTTGTAAACCTTTAATAGGGTATAATACTTCTATAGATTATTTTTCACTTTGGGTTCATCCCCACTGTGGTTTTTCCCTTTTAAACAAGTTTCCACAATTAAAAAATCTTGGTGTTATGATGTTGCGGATGTTTATGTTATGCTTTATCATTTTACTTTTCATCCTATGTGTTAATTGGATAAAGAATAGGGTTAATAAAATTAAAAAATTGTAGTACACTGATTCACCTTCCCTCTCAGTGTTTCTTAATTCCAACAATTGGTATCATAGCCTAGTTCCTTCAAGGAATCCTAGCATCTTGGGGAAGATCTTGATAGGTGATTCAATGGACTCAAATAGTATTCAACAAAAACTCTTGGTTGTACTTGATGATATTGATCAATCTAGAGATGAAGTCATGGAATTGAAGAAGAGTCTCAAAGAAGCTAGAAATTTCATTCAAACATTGAAAAAGAAGTTGAACAAATCCATGGACAAGAGGAAGGATCTCTATGAGCAACTAAAGAAGAAAGGAAGCACAGATGATGGTCATGCCTTAAAGAGAAGAAAAAATAATGTGGACAACTTGCTAAAGTTAATAAGTACTAAAACATGAGATGGAATATGTGGTGATGAAGCTAACCAAAGAAATTGAGGAAAGAAGGAAAAATAAAGAAAACCGTGATCATTCCTTGAAAGAAAAACTTGATGAATGTCATAAGACTAAATTATGAGATTGGCCAACTAAAACTTGAATGGAAAGAATCCAAACATAATGAGGAAGCACTTGAAAGGGTGAATGACATTCTTAGAAGTGAACTTGCTACTCCAAATGAGTACAAGGATAAATTCACAATTAGCTCAGCTAAGCTTGATGCACTACTTGAAATCCAGAGGATGAAAGGTAACATATAAGGTCTTGGATTTGAGAAAGATGAAAGTTTTGGATCTAGTCAAAGAAATCCCATATCAAATAATCAAAAGAGTAGTCCAAAAATATCTCTGGTAAGACAACCTAATGCTCAATCTTTCAATGGTAAATGCTTTTTGTGTAATAAATTTGGTCAAAGAGTTGTTCAATGCAGAAATAGAATGATTGGTTCATTTTTTTGGGTCAATATTTCAAATGCAATAAATATGGTCATAAATCAAGTGAATGTAGAAGTGTGGTGAACAATACTTCCAATAGAGGGAATGTTAGATGTTTTACATGCAATAGATTTAGACATATTGCTAATCAGTGTGAATCAAAAGGAAACCAAGTGAACTATAGGTATGGACTGTAATGTATAAAATGTTGATCTAATGTGATTAGATCACCAAGTTATATGTACATCGGGGAAGAAGGAGAAAAAGGCAGGGAGTCCCTTGAATGTAACCCTTAGGAGGACCCGAATCAGATTAGTACAACCCAAAATTGATGTAGGGGTACTAATGCCAAATCCAAGTCCTTTTAAGGATTTTAATTCAAAGGTCTATTACACTTTCTCTTTCTTATCCATTTAATGTCTTGATTAATTGTTTGATTAAGTGTGATATAAAGAAAAATATACGTGCGATTATGGATTGCAATAGATCTAATCAAAGAAAGTTCTACAGAATGACAAAAAGGAAATTTACTTACCTTGAGGGAAAATGAAAAATGCAAGTTTAGATAAAAAATAGACTATCAAACTATGTCAGAAATAGGAACAGAGTTGGATCTAGAACCAAGAGACAAACTATGAAAATATGAAGGTCCCAAGAATAGGTCGACTTTATTGGTATAGGTAAATTTTGGGTATAGGTCGAGGTTGACCTCTACCTGATAGACTACACACTAAACTTTATGAAGTGTGATAGGATCTGCAACTCCAAATCTACCTATTTCTAAGCCCAAAAGTCTAAAAGTCTGCAAACCTAATCCTGCACACAACAAAAAGGGGATTTGTTGGGGGAAAGGAGCTTTCCTTGATCAAGCCCTTATTTTAGGAATTAACCTTGAAATCAAATGTGAAAAACATGTAAAATCAAGACAAATGTTAGTATTCATCTCTCTTGTCAAATCCTCATGAAAAGATATGGATCTTCTATCCACAAAGATGGAATTTGTCAAGATATTCTCAAGATAAAATGGCACCCAAGATACAGAAGCCAGTAGTAGTAGAGAAGATCAACTCAATCAATCCAAAGTACAAACTTCCTCCAGTTGTTGTTTTTGAAATCAATAAAATCGAAGCCCTATCCTTGATCCTGCCAAGAGTAATTTTGATTGAAGACATTCGCATCTTCATCCATTGTAAGATTGAGGATATATGTCGAGCAGAGATCGATGCATCATATCAAAAGTTGTGTGCTAATAATAAATTGAAGAATGACTACATTCACTTATAGTCAAATGGTTTGGTTCATGCAATGCATGTTCCAATAGTGTTCAAGCACAATGGATCATAATTGTCTCAAACAGAGTTCATGACAAGTTTATGTGGATAGTTGGGACAATAAAAATAACAAAGGATGTGTTGCATATAGTTACTAGATTTATGGTCTGTGATAGACCAAGGGCCTACAAACAAACCAACAAGAACAAAATTTGTGAGATGACAAAGGCTAAATGAGATGGAAGAGGTTTGAAGCTATCTATAATTGAAGATCTTGAGCTAAAGTATGCATTGAACATCATATCTTATAGGATATTCCAATCATATAGGGTAGATAGTGTACCCTGTGGAGCAGTGGACATTGTCGACAAGATTGTGAAGAAAGATATAGAAATTGACTTGTGTGAGATTCTATTGAAGAAACTCAATGACAACATGAACATAATTCGGAAGGCAAAGACAAACACACTGAAGTTTGGTTAGGTTTTGGTATGTATCTTTTTCTATTTCCAAAATTCATTCCCAATAGTCGCTGAGCTCACATAGAGTGTTAACAAACTGATAGTTTATCAAATCAGTGATTTTATTCAAAGTATGGGTGATAAATTTAATATCATTATGGACATGATTACTTCAGTAAATTTTAAGCTAGGATGCATAAGAGATATAGAATTCCACCTCAATTAGTGGAAGAATTCAAGGATGACTTATGTTTTAAAGTAGACATAGATGTATGCATAATAAGGGAAGTAGAGCCTAGAACTGAATGGCTACCCCCAATGGGTTACAAAATGAATATTGATGCAGCCACTATACAGATTAAAGAAATTTTGGGGAAGCCTGTGGACAAAACTACAACTTAGTATGGCACTTATGAAGAGGTGAAAGAGAAAATTAGAACTGGTATACTGATACCAAAGGCCATTAGGAAGATAGGTAAAATTATTAGTGATTTAATATAAAAATTAGGCATATTGATGTTGATGAAGCTCAGGAAGATGTTGTTGAGCCTTCAACAATAAAAGGGAAGAAAATAATAATCAAGAAGGAAAACCTTGATCTGATCAGTGTAAGACCATCTACTCGGTCTACCTCCACACCGAGAGGAAAGAAGAAAGTTAAAGATGAACCAGTGAAGAATAATACTTATGCCAGAGGAGGAAAGGCTATTGGAAGGCCTAGGGTAAAATTGAAATTGCAATAGGAGAGTGATACTGAGTCAGATGACTTGTCACAATTTAAAGTAGCACCAAGAAAAAAGAATAGGAGTCTTGATGAACTACTCAAAATACTAGATAAATATGGAGCATACTCTGTCATGAAGGAACTAAATATTGACACAAGGATAGATGAAAACAAGAACAAAATAGAAGAAATGGTAATTACTACACTGCATAAGTTCAAAATTCTATGAGTTGAGATAGTTGAACATCTTGACAAGGAATTGTATAAAAGAATTGATGCCAGATGGAAATATCCCATTGCTGCTGAAAAGGAGATGAGAGAGAGATCACTGGAAATCAAAGTGCCAAACCTCACAAATAGGGGAATAAAAGATACACTTAAGGAATACTCAGATAGATTTTTGGTGAATGGAAGGGCACTAAACATAATGGTCAATCAGTTACAAGAAGTTCAAAAGGATACCAATGATCTTTGGAGGAATATTTTTGAATTACGCAATAGACAATCCAAGGTATAATTGTTGAAGAAGATAAATTTGAACCAGTTGGATTGATTATAAACAAAGAAGAAATAATAATTGAAGACATTACCGAAAAAGACCCTGATGAGATGCTAAAAGAAGATGAGGAATTATGGCTATCGAGGCCATAGAAGTAGAATCTATGGACATTGATGACTCAGCTACAACAATATTGCTGACAAAAGAGCCAGTAATTTTACAAGTATGGATTTTCTTGAGATAGAAGCAATTATCTCAGAGATTACAAGTGTAGAACCTATTGTTGCTAAGACTCCTACCAAGCTAGCAAAAGAGAATGAACCTAAAGCAACTAAAGAGAAGACCACTGAGAAAGAGACTAATCAAGGTCAGAATACAGAGTCGGTGACCCCCACCAAGACTACAGGTCAGTAGGAACCTGAACAAGCACAAGAAAAGGTAGAGGAGAAGAAAGAGGAAAAACAAGAAGAGAAGAAATTAGAGAAGAAACAAGAGGACACAAAGAAGGAAGATAAGATAGAAGCTACTTCAACACAATTAGATGCAAAGATGACATCTAGTTCCAAGAGCAAATCTAAGAAGAGGAAAACTGAAAAAGAGGTAGATATCAATGAAGTGATAGTCATACTGAAGGTTGACTATACTACTATGAGCCCTAAAGAACTTTCAGAGTTTGGTGATTTTTGAAAAGAAAAGCTACACAAGATAAGCTTATAGCTAAAAAGAAGAAGACTGATGTATTGGAAAAAATAAAGAGCATTATGAATGAGATTGTTCCCAAGGCTACAATAAATGAGAAGGCAGATATTTATAGTCAGTTAAAGTAATTGGTTAGCCAAATCAATCAATTGGGAACTGACACCACTAAATATCTCATAAAGGTACACAAGAAAGACATGGAGACTAAGGTGATTGAAGAATTTGTTCAATTGGTAGCATTGGATAAGGTAACTCTATTTGAGTTAATCAATGCATTAGAAGAAGAGTTAAAGTCCATTCTTTCTATATTTCAAAAGATTTTTTTATTTTCCAACTTTACAAAAGAGATAAAGGATAAAGATGAAAATGTGGAAAAAGAGCTTACTGAGCTACTATCCAAGATTTTCACCCAGCCCAAAACAATAACCGAATATTATGAGAATCTCAAGCACCTCATGGGAGTGAAATTTGAACTAAGGAAGGAGGAGAACCAGATAAGGCTAGAACTCTTAGAACTCCAAACAATATTGCTCCCAACCATTGAATCACTACAGAGGAAGATACAGAAGGCAAAAGATCTAGTGAATACACCAGATGTCAGTGCCATGGACAGCATGGTGAGTCTAACTGTCGATATCAGTGAATAGATCATAGTGTTGCAGATACTAGATGACACCTGCAAGGAATCATTGAAGGATGTACAAGAGAAATATAAAGGTATTTTTGACAAGATCCCCATGATGGATAGTAAGTAAATATTTTGGTCTTTTTGTCAAAAAATGGGGAATATACAAGTATAAGTAAAAAGGGGGAATACACATATAAAAATTTATATACATAGCAGAAAAGGAGAATAAATAATATGATGAATAAATATATATAATATGGAGATATACCAAAATTATTACTTCAAGGGGAGTAATAAGTTTTACCGAAGAAGAGATATAGACCAGGACATAATTTTGATATATGAATTTGAAGATTGTGAAGGTTTTTTAACAAACATACCAAAATAATGCCAAAGGGGGAGATTGATACTCCTAAGAGTTAATTTCATTGTCATTAGTTATATGGAGATCATTATGTTTTTCAAAGTCATTCGGTAAGGCAGAATAGATGATTTGGTAAGGAAGAGAAAGCAGTCGGTAAAAGGAATCAGTTATCAAGGAATATCTATAAAGAGATTTAGCTAGTATAGACATCAGGTGAGGCAAAACTGAGTAATGAGAACCATGTTCTACCGAGCACCTAACCAAGAAGATATCTTAGTTACTAAGATAGAGAAAACATATTGCTGAGCAGAACAAGTTGATGCCAAATGAGATCTATGTTAATATGATTTAAAACAACAGAGAGGGGGGGTGGATCAATTGATCTCAGGTCCTGATGTATAAAACAAACTTAAAAACTTTTCCTTAAATCAGATCCAATAACCAAAACAAACTTGGTCATCACTGATTCAATAATAGAAACATGTAACAATGCAGTCCACTACCCAAATGTAACTTAACTTGTAAAACACATTGTGTGTGAGTGATTTACACCTTCATGAAATAACAAGATTTAAAAGACAATTTACACTATTCAAAGCAAACTAATCTAAATAATGCACAATTAATCTAAATATCTCATGGATCTCTAAAATAAAGTGGTAAATGAGGCTCTCAGCTATGATCCTCACTAGTGACACTCTAAAGATGAGAATTAAGCTATATGATATGCAAATTTAGATCTATTCTATCAAATTCTAGCTCTATTTGATGAACAATCTACTATGATCAATGCAATTTAAGCTAATTAGCAATGACAAATGATAAGTGAGTGATATGGATGCAAATTGACAGAGCTTTGCTGCAATTCAAAGATATGGAGTGGATGAATAATGCCTCAAAATGCCTTCAATATATAAGATTTTCCCAAGGGTAGGGGGTAGAGTGAGATAACCATGGTTATGCTTGGGTAAGGTCAATTGGCTTTGCTTTGTCCATAAATGGGAGGACAAGGAGGGGACAATCATTTAAATGGTTTCAAAAAGCTGGACCATTTCAATAAAAGTGAGTGATTTGTGTCCATTTTGTCTCATTTTTGCTTTGTTGAGGGAAATTATGATTTATTAATTAATTAAAGTAATTAAATTTAGCCATGAAGGGTACGATGTTCATTTTGATTTTTCATTTCAACAACTATGTCATTAATTGAATTTAATCAATTTCGTAGTGTTTTTCCCTTTTTCAAGCTTTATTTAATCATTTAATCATTTAATTGAATTTTCCTTTGATTTGAATTGTCTTTGTTCCATTTATTGATTTTTCATGCTATTTTGATGATTTGTTGCACCTTTTTATTGAATTAAGTCTTTGCCAATTTTTTGTGTCTACAAATGCCCCTCTTTGAGTCGATGTGCGAAGAACATCGATTCAAAGATTCCCTTAGTATGATAATCTGATTCAGGTCCTGGTTCTGATATGCCTCTGATCGTTCTGATTGATGTACTTCCTGATGATGATGCTGATATGATTCTGATGCCTCTGATATGATATGGGTCCTGGTTTGATGATAGGTCTTGGGTTTACTGATAAAGGTCCAGGGTTCACTGATAAAGGTCTTGGGTTCATTGATAAAGGTCTTGGGCTTATCGATTGCTGATATGTTGATAGGTTTGATATGATAGCAGATTTGATATTGATTTTTCCCCTGATATGAAATTAATTTGCCTCCTGATATGAAACTGATATGATATGATATGATATGATATGATAACTTGATATGATATGCCCCACTAATAAATGTTTTTGATGTGATGCCCATTTGATACTCTGATGCCCCCTCAGAAATAAAACATATTAATTCCTTGATTTGAATGATTTTGAGTAGTTAGAATATGTTTTGATTTCTGATACTGTTTGAAAGACATAAGCAAGTTTTATTCATGCCCCGGTTAATGAAGATGTCATATAATAGGTCCAAAGTGCATTTTTAAGTGTTTATTAGGACCAATTTCACCTTAAATAGGGTAAAACCCCTCATTTTACTATTCATTTGCACCGTTCCCTCTTGAGATTTTAGCTCTGATTTTAGCCCTTTTTACACGATGGTGGTCCCACATCACGAGCATCGGTTTGAGAGAGCGCACCGGTTCGGTCGGAGAGCGACCGATGGTCCTCCGGTATGTCATTCAAATTTTCCTCATGTTTTGAAAGTTGCATTTATGACCTCATTTAATGCATTTTAAAATTTTGATTCTGCATTTTTGAAAAGAAATGTCACCTCCGTGCCTTTTAATTACACCTGAAAAATTTAAATGTCACCTTTGGTAAATTTGATATCGCCTTCCTTAGCTTTGCTCACGCTTTTAGAAAATCCTTTATCGCCTTCCGACAATTTAATATCGCTTAGGGTTTAAGCATTTTTAATTGTGTATCACGTGAAAATGTTGGATAATAAAATGTCACCTGCTGAAAATCTTATACCGCGTCCGTGAAATTAAGTCACGCGAATGATTAAAATCACGCGTGTGGAGAATTAGATGTCACCTCTGGTAAAAGAAATGATGCCTGAAAGAAAAGTCGCGTAAATGAAAAACTTTTTATGTTATTTGAGACTTTTCTATGACGTCTGATTGCTCGATTGCGTCAACTTGATTGATATCGATCACATCAATGAATTGGATCGAATGTTCAGTTAGGGTGTTCCCCTTGTTTGATTTCAACAATGAATTAGGACATTGGTAACTATAATATCGAAGGATATGGTAAATCAATCTTCATCATGAATGATAGGTCATGGATCTAATCGTCCATTCATTTTATTCTCAAATGCTTAGAGACATAAAACTAGGATCATCCTTCCTCAATGCTTAGAGTTAGGATTGGTAGGTCTGATAGGTATATTTAAATTGATGACTATGATTGATTGTTTGATTTCCTGATAGTAGGTTACTCATGTGATTCCATTGTTTTGATTAAACAGGAGGATGTCCCTGTGCTGTACCTCCAGACTGTACCACATTGGGTGCTGGAGCTTAGGGAGCAGTTGACTGACGCCGAGAGGTGAGTGATTAGGCGTTACAGTTTATTATGTGTATTAGAGCTTCCTCAGTTCCAGATGAATCAAGGTTTGATTACCGTTGTCACAGAGCGTTGGCACTCTGAGACAAACACTTTTTGGCTGCCACAGGGAGAGATGACTATTACTCCTGAGGATGTATATAGATTGCTGCGGATCATGACTCATGGAGAGATAGCATATTACGATGTAGTATATGATGGGACTTATTGTCGACGAGTATTCGGAGATCCTTCTATAGGTGATGATTGCATCTTATGGCCTCAGTTTGCCTCATTTCCTATTTTACCTCCGTTGTTAGGTGCTATCATTGGTGGTGTATTATTACTTGATCGTCGGGGTCACGGATTTTCAGTGGGATGGGGCAGGATTATCGAGGACTTGCTACATCAGCCTCGACGCTTTGATTGGGGATCTTGTGTGCTTGTGCAGCTTTACCATGATCTTCATGAGGTGGTTTATAAGAGATCAGCTTCGTTATCTACTGGGATTCATATTTTGCAGCTTTGGATATGGGAGCACCTACCAGTTAGTCATCCTATATCAGAGCGAGACCGACCTTTAGGATATCATTTTGCATGGTAGTATACTGGGATGGTGACACAGCATCACTTGGTTCATTTGGAGTATTGGTGGCGACAGATTGATGATATGGATGAGGTCTATTGGAGACCATATGTCGAGGTTGAGGATTGGAGAGAGGATAGCTTGGAGTTACCATATATGTTTGCTCCTCGATGGATGATCGGCAGGATCAACTCTGTTCTTGAGAGATTCTTGGCAGGTAGAGTACTATGGCAGTTTGGGCGGATTCAACCTATGCCTCAGGGATCTACAGTTTATGCTCGTTCCAGTGTAGAAAGGGCTACTTGGGGACACATGCCTTCATATGATGATGCTATTGAGTAGATATCACTGCTTGGTTATATGGACTGGGATATGAGGTTACACATTAGAGATGCTGGGGTTACTCAGGAGTATCTAGCTTGGTTGATGGAGCATCCTATGCCTCGATTTACAGACCCTGCAGAGCCAGTGCCTGGGAGAGATGATGATGGTGATGATATCGGTGGTGGGAGGAGATGCAGAGGTAGACCACGAGGTAGGGTGGTGATTAGACTCAAAGGATGAGCGAGAGATATACAGATACAGGCACCACCTCCTCCTCCTTCTCGTCCTGCAGTAGCACAGAGACAGAGGATAGATCGTCAGGACCATGTGAGGGCTGCAAGGCAGGATCCAGTTGCAGGATAGGATACAGGAGCAGGATTATAGCAAGCTATCGTAGATGGTCAGGATACAGGTGCACAGCAGATGCCAGTAGCTTTTTCCCATGATCGGGGAAAAGCTCCTATAGATACAGGTGATCCTCAGAGTACCTATGAGGTTGGGGAGAGTTCTAGTAGTACCCAGCTGCAAGCAAATGTGGGAGCATTACGGACAGAGGTATCACAGATGTCTTCTATGATTCAGTAGTTAGTGTCAGGTTTGGCTCCATTGGTTCCTCTCCTTGTTGCTATGGTTGGTCAGACGCCTCCTCAGCTGCCTCAGCAGCCTCCATCACAGCCTCCTCCACAGCCTCCTCCAGGACCTCCTCCCAGTGGTGATGAGAGTTGAGCTATGAGTGCTCTTGTTGATCATTTGTGTACTGATGTTGAGATACTTGATGTTGTACCATATTCTTGTGACCTTGGTGTCACCTTTCCAGTTGTACTTTGATACTTTTTTGACATTGATGCCCCTGTTGATGGGTGATTATAGAGTTGATTTATGATATCATTGTTATACTTGATGCATTGAGTTTTGAGTAGACATGTGATATGAGGACATTTATGATCTTTCCTGCTTTTTACTTGATGATATATGAGATTACCTTTAGATGCTGCTATATGTGTTTATCTAATGCATTTGTTTTGGATGGATGTGTCTATGGATGCAATGTATCTTATGTATGATATATATAGATGGATGCATTTCTTTCTTCATGTATGGATGCAAGTTTTTTTGTTTTGGAAATGTTATTTCTCATGTATGCAATCTGTATGTATGCACATGTAAATGATTATTTCCTTCTTTTCCTTGATAATATATCTATGTAATGATTAATGATATGGAATGAATGCAAAAAGTATAATCTCATGTTTTTATTGTAGAAAAGATGATATTGAGGTGATGTTGTCCTTGCTGATTTGACCTTGTTGATGATGTTATGTACCCCCTTTTTGATGCAAAATGAAGCCCTTGGAAAAAAAAAATGCATGTGCAATTAATCTAACATGAGAATGCATTTAACCTTTTATGAATGCAGCTAAGTGTCACTAGCTTTTAGCAAATAAATGCCTTGAGGATATATTTTCATCATTGAGCACTTGGGACCGGAAAGTCAATACAATCACCACTGCCCACTGACATGATGATATGAATATTGCTTTTTATTGCTCATATGGTAACCTCCATTTTGCTTTCCCATCGGTCTCGTCGATACGACTATCATTGATTACAAACAATCATGAGAGTACGAATACCGATTTTGTCAGATTCTATGTTGCAAGTGGATTTTGGCATTTAGATATGAAGAATCTAAATATCCAAGGTATTCGGTTGCGTAAACAAACAAAGGTTAACTCATTGTTTTATAAGATAATCCTCGATGGTTCTTTGATGACCATGTCTTTAGATGAATTCTCATAAGGCAATGAATCTTCCTCCAAACATTCACTTCATAGTCAAGAAAAATATCATGTCTCCATCATTGCCAATCTAGTCGAAACATCATTGATTAGCTAAAAAAGACTTGATACAAATTGAATTAATGTAAGTAAATAGATTTTTAACCAATTTTTCAAAAGAATCTATCTAGGTGTTTTGCATTATTTTCTGATCTTCAAAGAATATTTCCAAGTGTTTTGATCATAGAGTGATGGTTGATTTTTAATCCTGAATAATAAGTCAATTTAGGCTCAAGGATTTTGTTGTGGTAGTCAACTTCTTGGTTAGTAAACAATGATATCAATCAAAGGTTTACCAAAAATCTGATCTCTCTTTTGAAAATGTTGATCCCTTCTTGCTGGTGACTGAATGTTGCTCATTTGAATCCTTTTTGAGGTACCCACTTTCCAATCCGTTTATGCTGCCCCCAAGTGTTTGATGTATCAGTTTTGACAACTTTGGGCAATGCAAAGGATGATGCTACAAAATGTTATTATGACTATGTACAAATGACGGATGCAATGAAGGTTTAGACAAATGGGATGATGAGATGCATTATGTACATATGTGACTAGGAAAGAAATGACTTAAGGGAACCAAAAGTGCTTGTTGCCAAGTTTTCACCTTTGGGTGCTCTCTTTTTTTTTCTTGCTACCGAGGCGCCTATTGCTAGGTTTTCACCAAGGCACTTTTTTCTTTTTCATTTTTTTTTTCATTTTTCATTTTTTTCTTTTTTTGTATTTTTCTTTTTTTTTATTTTTTTTTATTTTTCTTTATCACCTTGGTGCCTATTTGCTAGGTTTTCACCAAGAGATAGTTTTTCAAATGTTTTTGCTTTCTTCATGCTCAATTTTCCACTGTTTTTTATTTTTTTTCTTTTCCAATGTTTTTGGATTTTCCATTTTCAAATGTTTTTGTATTTTCAAGATCCCTTTTCAACTATGTACAATAATTATGATGCTTTCTCATCTGATACTCTTTATACTCTTTCATCTACTTTAGGTGTAGAACCTCTTCAAATGAATGTTATTTATGGGTTCTTGTAATTCTTCACCATTACAATCTGATAACTTATATGTTCCAATTCCAAAGGATGACACTATCACAAATGGGCCTATCCAATTAGCTTCCCACTTTCCTTTCTTTTCCCTTTCAGCTTGATTTTTGGGATTTTCTCTTAGTACCAAGTCTCCTACTTGAAAAGTTCTTGGTTTCATGTGTTTGTTGTAATTGCGTGAAATCCTATTTTGATAAACTCTTAAATGCTTATAAGCTTGAGTCTGGTGTTCCTCTAACAATTCCAATTGTTGCAATCTGGCAATCCTATAATCCTCATCAGTGATCAATCCTCTTAATGAAACCCGTAGAGATGGAATTTCAACTTCTAATGGTAGAACTACTTCGGTTCCATAGAATAAAGAGAATGGGGTGGCTCTTGTAGGTGTTCTGATACTAGTTCTGTAAGCCCATAGTGCAGGATTTATTTGCACGTGCCAATCTCTTCCTAATTTGTTAACTGATCTTTTTAATATTTTGAGGATATTTTTGTTCGTTGCTTCAGCTTGTCCATTGCCTTGTGGATAATAAATGGATGATGAATGATGTGTAATGTGAAATGTCATGCAAAGTTCATCAATATCCTAATTTTTGAATTGTTTCCCATTATCTGTGATAATGGCATGTGGAATACCATAGCGGCAAATTATGTGGTTCAAAATGAACATTGAAATTTGTTTGCCGGTTGCTGTGGTCAATGGAACTGCTTCCACCCATTTGGTGAAGTATTCTGTTGCTATGATGATATACTTGTGTCCGTTTGAAGATGGAGGATGTATGATTGCAATCAAGTCAAAACCCCATTGATAAAAAGGCCATGGTGTAATGAATGGGTGTAATTCTTGAGCCGGTGCATGTATCATATTACCATGATATTGACATTTGCTGCATGTCTTCACAAATTAACAAGCATCCTTTTCTAATGTTGTCCAAAAGTACCCTAAACGAAGGATTTTCTTAGCTAGATTAAGACCGCTTGAGTGTGACCCGCAAATGCCTTCGTGGACCTCGCGTAAAGCTAACTTAGACTCTTCTTCCTCTAGACATCTAAGTAACGTCCCATCAAGACCCTTACGATACAATGTGTCTGAAAGGATTAGGTAACGAGCGGCTTGGCGTATGAAGTTACATTTTTGGGCATGAGTTTGGTCTATGGGGAGTATTTGGTCTTTAAGGTAAGTATAGATGGGTCCATACCAAGGAGAGTCATGTCCATGTAAAAGAGCAACAATTTGGGTGTCAGGAAGGTTGAATGCTGGTTTTACCAACTCTTCCACCAAGAACTCATACTTCTCATTTTGATCTGGTTTTTGTAACAATGAAGCCAAGGTAGCCATGGCATCTGCTGCTCTATTCTTTTCTCTTGGAATCTGTTCAAATGTGATCAAAGCAAAGTACTTCTTCCATCCATCAATCAAGGTTTTATATTTCATCAATGTTATATCTTTGGTGTTGTATTCATTATTAACCTGATTGATTATGAGTTGGGAATCCCCATACACTTGTAATTCTGCAATATTCCATTCCAAAGCCATTTTGATGCCAATGACTAATGCCTCATATTCCGCTATGTTATTGGTGCACGGAAATAAGAGTTTGTAGGACTTTGGAATGGTGTACCCTTGAGGGGTAACCAATAATATACCTACTCCAGAACCTCCTTGTGTGTAAGATCCATCAAAATATAATTTCCATGTCTTTGCTTCTATGTTGACGATTTCTGCATCTGGAAATTCAATTTGCATGGTTTGTGTAGACTCCATTGGGTTATCTGCTAAGTGATCTGCTATCACTTGTCCTTTAATTGCTCTTCTCTCAACATATTCAATGTCGAATTCACTTAGGATCATGACCCATTTTGCTATTCTACCTGTTAAGGCAGTTTTACTTAGCAAGTATTTGAGAGGATCAATCTTGGCAATTAATTTGATCTTATGCATCAACATATAATGTCTTAGTTTTTGAGATGTAAAAACCACTGCTAGAAATGCTCTTTCCATGAATGAATAATTTAGTTCATATTTTATTAAGGTTCTACTAAGATAGTAGATTGCCCTTTCTTTTCCTTGCTCATCTTCTTGTGCCAACAATATGCCTAGAGACCTTTCTGTGGCTGATATGTATAACAACAGTTCTTTACCCTTGATAGGTGACATAAGAATAGGTGGGTTTATCAAATAAGTCTTCAAAATAGTGAAGGCCTTATCACATTCTTCATCCCACATAAATGTAGTGTCCTTGTGTAGCAATCTGGTAAAGGAGTGACAGTTTTCTGCTAATTGAGAGATAAATCTCCTTATTGATTGAATCTTTCCTTGTAGTGACCTCATTTGGCTAATATTTCTTGGAATCTCCATTTCTAGAATGGCTTGTACTTTTTCAGGATCAACTTCAATGCCTTTTGCTGACACTATATAACCCAATAACTTGCCAGATTGGACACCAAAGGCACACTTCTTTGGGTTTAATCTAGCTTTGAATTGTTCTAACCGAATGAATATTTTTCTTAGGATTTGTAAATGCTCTTCTCTATTGTGGGACTTTGCTAGAATGTCATCCACATAATCTTCTAAGAAAGTGTGCATCATGTCATGGAAAATAGTTGTCATGGCCCTTTGATATGTAGCTCCAGCATTTTTTAGACCGAAGGGCATGACATTCCAACAAAAAGTACCCCAAGGGCAAGTAAATGTTGTCTTTTCTTGGTCTTCGGGAGAAATCTTTATTTGGTTGTAGCCACTAAATCCATCCATTAATGAGTACATTGTGTGACCTGCTGTCAGATCCACTATAGTATCAATGCTTGGCAATGGGAAGTCATCTTTGGGACATGCAAGGTTTAAATCTCTGAAATCCGTACACACACGGATAGATTTATCATGCTTAGTAACCGGCACAATGTTAGAGATCCAATCAGCATATGCTATTGTTCTTATGAACCCCACCTTTAACAATTTTTCCAATTCTGCCTTGACTAGGAGAGCCACATGTGGGTGCATTTTCCTTAGTTTTTGCTTCATAGGTTTAACTCTGGGTCTAACATTCAGATGATGCATTATGAAATCAGGATCTAGTTCGGGCATGTTGGCATATGACCATGCAAAATTTACTTGTTGTTCTTGGAAGAATTTGATAAAATCTTCTCTTTCAAGAGATGTAAGTGATGTAGCCAAGTGTACGACCTTTGGCTCTAGTTCTGTACCAATGTTAACTTTTTCTGTTGGTTCTATAAGAATAGATGATCGTTCTTCTTCATGTTCAGGAAAAGTGTCCAATCTCTCTTCTAATGGTGCCACAGTTGGGTTTTCACCAAAAGAAACATCTTTTATTTTCATTGTTTTTTGTTCTAATGGTGCCACAGTTGGGTTTTCACCAATAGAACTTCTCATTTTTTTTTTTTTTTTTCATTTTTTTCTTTTTTTGACTAAGAGATTGGACCCTTGCTGTTGTCATTATGTCTGTATTGAGTTCATTGGTGAAAGAGGGTTCAACTGCATTGAGGTATTGGTTTGTTGCTTGGTCATTTGGGAAGTAAAGTAAGTCATGTGGTTCGGTTTGATCCCAATCAATGAGGTCCGGATGCATCAAAATTAAGGAGTTATTGGGTAAGGTATCATCAATAGGATTTATGGACATGACTTCATTTGAGGGTTCATACATTGTATTGTTTAGATCTATGATGTGCGCTTCCTCAAGATGATCCATGGAAGCAGGCTCAAAGTCCCCTTCACTTGAATCCTCGTCAACCTCTACGGGAAACAATGTGGGAAAAGCCACAAGCGGGTTAAAACTAACGTTTGAATTTCCCTCCTCTGAAGGTGTCCAAAATGTTTCTATCCATGCTCCACTACTAGATGCTTGTTCTATATTAGGCCTTTGAATAGGAGATTCTTCATTAATTGGAGCATCTTGTTTTTGGATTTTTGCATAAGTATGTATAGCAATGACTTCTTTATCTTGACATGACTCATCTGATAAAGTATCCCATTCATAATCCCTAGAGTCATCACTATCTCCTTCAGATTCTAATGCATTTATTTGAGGATGAAAATCATGCATTGGACTTGAACTTTCTCCCTTACATTGAAAACCTACTCCGGATTTTTCATGACTTGCCCTCCAAATAGGTTCAATAGGTTCTAATAATCCTCTATTTCTTTGGCCTAGAGGTCCTCTTCCTTTGTATCCCATCTTTTGCATAATATCAAATCCTTTCCCATATCGTTCGATTTGTATATTGACATGCTGAATTCTTTCCATGGGAGTGTCTAAGGTATCATCCTCATCATGATAAAGCCATTGAAGGACATCATCTTCTTCCTTATCCCATGTTGCTTTGCTATCTTCCCTCACAAAATAATAATTATACTTATGTGGAAGATGTTCTTTTGATGGTTTTCCATGTGATTTGGGAGACATGGGCATGTCAAATAGAGAAACTGAATATTCTCCTACCCCTTTTGAACTAATCTTGCATTGTTTGTCAAATTTGTTCATCATCTCACTCATGTATTGGTAATGATATTCTTTAGCTTGTTCTTTTTCCTCTTTAGTAGGTTTGTAGATCACTGTCTCCAATTTAGGTGTTACATATGGACTTTCCATTACATTTGGACCCTCGTAGCTCACTTTTTCCTTGCCCTTAGTTGATGTAGTTGAGCTAGCTTGAAGAGGATTTTGTGCATCTTCATTGGTGATTCTTGGAACAACTCCTTCATGATTATGTGGAATGTATAATTCATGCAAGGGTTTGAGTGCATTACAATATTGAAATGGATTTGAGTCTCCTCCAACTGTGATTTCTTCACCCATGTATGGGAACTTGATGCATTGGTGATATGTGGATGGGACAGCTTGCATCTCATGAATCCATGGTCTTCCCAATAAGATGTTATAGGTTAATTTCATGTCCAACACTTGACACTTGGTTTCCTTCTTGACTGGTCCCACTTGGATGGGCAACACAATCATGCCTTTAGAAGCTCTTTCAGCTTCGTCGTAAGCTTTTATGGTGATTTTCTTTGTAGGGTCAATGCAAGACTAGAATAGACCTAAGGATTTTACAAGACTCAATGTGCATATGTTAAGACCAGCCCCTCCATCAATAAGGGCTCTTTTGACTCTATGCCTTTCCATCAAAACCTCTATATGTAATGGCAAATTTTGAGGATGAGTTATAGACATGTCATCTTGATCGGAAAATGAAAGACAATGAGGAGCCACGAGATGTCCTACCATATTTTGAAATTTTTCTTCCCCTAAGGTAGTAGAAACATGTGTCTCTTCCAAAGCTTTTTCTAAAATCTCTTTATGATTCAGTGACAACTTTAATAACTCTAAGATTGAGATTTGTGCTGGAGTACGTTGCAATTGGTCCACCAAACTATAAGGCCTTGCTGCTATAGGAGGTTGTTTGACCACAATGTTGGATTGTGGGATATTGGTGTTTTCAGGGACTATCCCTTGTAAAGTCATTCTAGAATTCTACCCTCTTGTAATGACATTTGTTGCTTCCTTTTGAGGCTATTCATTAATTATTATAGCATTAACAATATGATCATATGATGGAGCAAAGTTGAGATTATTGGCACTTTGTTTCTTGCCATTTGATGACTCACCTTTATCATGTTTGTAAAAAGGTTGTTTGCAGGCCGTATGATCTTCATTATTTTGGGGTCCATCAATGGTGATTATGTTATTATCTATCAAGTCTTGCACCACATTCTTTAATTGTAGACATTCATTTGTAGTGTGCCCCCGAATCCTATGATATTCACAATGATTCTTAGCATCCCACCAGCCTGGCTTGTGGTCTGGTTCATAAGGCTTAATAGCAGGTAATGTAATAACATTGTTAGCCATGAGAGCCTTTAATGCAGTTTCAAGTGATTCTCCCAAGGGTGTAAAGTGTCTTGAAG
Organism: Chamaecyparis obtusa; assembly: GCA_027943335.1. Lineage (NCBI taxonomy): Eukaryota > Viridiplantae > Streptophyta > Pinopsida > Cupressales > Cupressaceae > Chamaecyparis > Chamaecyparis obtusa. Next base: position 158,524 of record BSBK01006768.1, on the reverse strand, counting down.
GAGTGGGCTTCAAATACTTATCATACTTGCTGTTTTGATCCTTGTTTCCTTGATTATTCTTGTTGGCATTGTTGTTATTGTTGGAAGGTGCATTATATGCTTGATTAGTATTATTCACTTGATTTGGTGTCTTTGTAAGGGCAAATGGAATCACCTTCAAGTTGCTGGATTCCACTACACCATCATTAACAATGCCTTTGTTGTTATTCTTTGTAGCATAACGGCTATTGTTGTTGTACCAACTTTTATTTTGATTGTTGTTATTGTTAATATTGTTGTTGTTGGAGTTAGAGTTATTCTTATTTTCCTTGTACAATTTCAACTCTCCACTCTTAATCAACACTTCTTCCATTGTAATTCCGTTATCAATCAAATCTTGGAAGGTTTTAGGACATTGCATCCTTAGTCTATAATTCAGTTCGCTTCTTAAACCGTTAATAAAGATATCCATTTTTTCTTTCTCCGGTACACTTCTTGGATATCTAGCAAATGCAGTCCTCCATCTTTGCAAGAATGTGAGGAAGGCTTCTCCATCTTGTTGCTTCGTGTTACATAACGTTATCATTGTGACCTCATGTTTGATGTTATAAGAGTAATGAGTCACAAATTTAGAAGCTAATTCTTCAAAGGATTTTATGTCGGATGGTAGTTTTGAAAACCAATCCATGGCCGTTCCTCCCAAGCTTCTTGGGAATAGTCTCATTAAATAGGTTGATTCATGCATGAATTCAAGACTCAATGCACAAAACCCTAGAAGATGATCATGTGGGTCAGATGTTCCTTCATACCTCTCATATTTAGGAAATGTTACATTAATGGGAAAAGGCACCATGACCAAACTCTTATCGAATGGAAAAGGACATAATGTTTCAATAGAGAAAGGCTTAGGAGCCCCGTTTTGTTTCAAACTGTCGATTTCCATTTGTAATGCCTTGAATTGTTCCCTTATTGCTTCCATAGGGTCTTCTATTTCCTTGGGCTTTAATTGTTCTATGTCAAAATCTTTAGGTAGCTTTACCCCCGTTTGTATCAAGTCCATGAAGTGTTTTTCTTTATCCATAAGCATGGTCTTTTTCATTAGTTCTATGAAATAAGGGCATTGTCTTGCCTCTAACGCTCTTTCAACCATGGCTTCTTCCGCAGTTGGGGGTAAGTTTGTATTATGAGGAGGAAATAAGTTGTTGCCTTGTGAATTTGCCTCTTGGGAATTAGGATCTCTTCCTCCATTATTAGAATTTCCTTGATTGTTGTTAGGATCCATACCCCCATTCATGTTGTTCCCTTGGTTGTTAGGATCCATACCCCCATTCATGTTGTTCCCTTGGTTGTTGGGATCGGTATTTCCTAGGGTACCGCTAAACATCTTGTTAATGTCCTTTGCCTTAGCGGGTTTTTCAATCACTCGTGAAGTAATGAAAGTGTTCTTCGGAAATGGGAGCTCTTCTCCATTGTAGGTCCCATCTGTTTGTAATGCTTTCCTTATAGAGAGTGATCTTGTAATAACAGGCATGAACAAACTTTAAGGGTATGTTGACTTTCTTCTCTTGATAAGCTAGTTTTTGGAATAAGGTAAAAGTTTTTGATCACTTTTAAATGGTTTAAAATTTTAATGATGTTTTGATCAATAACTTTGGAATATCTTGTTTGAAAATAGAAAAACAATCTCAACACACACATCAATTGGGTACCATATCCTTAGAATGCTCTAATGTGTGTATTTTTGAATGTTTTCACAGGTTGAAACACAAGAATAGCTTCCACGCAATCTACCTAGCACATAATTGGTTCGTAAAGATGGCTCTAATAGGTAGTTTTGCTATTTTACCGTTATGTAGTAAGTTTTTTGTTCAAAATAAATCTTAGCTTTTCATCCCCCAAGTATGTTAAGGGGCTTCCCACACGCACCAAAGCACAATTTTGCGCAATCTGTTAAGACTACTAGCAGAAGTTCGAAAGAGCTAAAATCCTTTTTGTCATGCACCCCATTAAGGATACCCGCGTTTCATTTTATAGTGGGTTAGATTCTTGCGGCAAAAGCAAGTGTATCCCACTTTGGGCTGTCCCTCTCACTGACCCTTTTAAGGCAATCTCGGGAGGCGAGCCCACTAAGTTTTAAACATGTTCATTTGAAAGCATGAAAAGTGGATTTGGTAGAGCAAGTTTGGGAATTTGATTCACTCAAAGAGTGAAGAGCATATCCCTATTGCTTTTCCCTTATCCCAAACACTCACAATCAATTTGGTTCTTTTTCAACCCCGTAACAAAGGGGTTCTTAGAATTGAAGTGTTTATTTTTTTCCTTTTATGATTAAACTATATTTTGAACTTTGAAATGCCACAAGCTAAGGGAATGTGCAAACTTGATGAGAGAAATACCTCAAACGATGCTAGCAAAGGCTAGGCACATTTTTAAGTAGTAGATTTCTCATTTTATCTCCAAATCCTTCCCTTACCTTAGCAAAACGTTCCCTCCACCAACAAGTTAGTCAGCACAATACAAACAAAGTGAGGGGAAACCAAAATCAAAGCTTAAAATGATATAATTGATTATGCTTTTGATTCTTTTTACCAAAATACTTGCAAAATTCTTACAAACTTAAGGACTAAACTCCCAATTTAATGATACGTATTTTTGTTTGTAAGCATCTACAATAGCAATGTATTTAGCATATAATTCTACTTCCTTCTCTAAATCATTGTTGAGAACAAAAGTAGAGTGTACCCGGTTTTATTTTCTTATCCTCTTAGAGATCAATTTCTCCTCTAAGTTATGCCTTCTCTCTGGTTTTTGCACTTTCTTATGACAGACCATGCTCTTGAGACAAAAAAATGACCGTGAAGTTAGAATACAGTCATCATTTTAACAATTTTGATAAAATAAGAAACATATAGCCACGCGACATTATCCAGACTACAAGCGAGATAAAATTTAATAAAGATGTGACTACTTTAACCACGAGCGTCACCAAAAGGGGCTCAAGCGAGATTAAAATAACCAAGTGCGATATCAAATTTTAGCTATGCGTGAAATCTTTACTAGACGCGACAACAGTAATTACTCTGATAAAATATAAATGCTCAATCAGGCGACATTGTCTATGCTGAACGCAAGATCTGATTTAATAAAGACGTAATTACTTTAACTGTGAGCGTCACCATAAGGGGCTCAAGCGAGATTAAAATAATCAAGTGCGATATCAAATTATAACAACACGTGAAATCTTTATTATAAGCAACAAATTAATCTTAGCAAAGTGACATTTCATTAATCAAAGGCGACATTTAAAATCAACGAAGTGAGAAATTACATGAATAAGGCAGAATACTCCCTTTACACCAGGCATAAAATAATTCCTCGGCCGCGGCTTTTAATTCTATCCACGCGACATTTAAATGACCAAAGGCATCAACTGCTTGTCCGTGACGCGAGAGTTTGATTTCTGCAGGTGTAATTTCTTTGGCCAGAAGCATGATTCTGCAGGTTGAAAAGTGTAAGCGTTCAGACTTCAGGCGATATTTTAATTTCTGCGCGTGACATCTCTTTGCTTTAAGTGTGACTTCTTTACCGGCAGGCGTGATTTCTTTTCTATAACCTGCAAACAGTAAGCAAATTCATGCAATCCTAGCCTAAATTTTGCAAATAACATGGAAATTATGATGAATTTGAGGCCTAGGGCCCCACGGTGGGCGTCATTTGTGTGTGAGTGATTTACACCTTCATGAAATAACAAGATTTAAAAGACAATTTACACTATTCAAAGCAAACTAATCTAAATAATGCACAATTAATCTAAATATCTCATGGATCTCTAAAATAAAGTGGTAAATGAGGCTCTCAGCTATGATCCTCACTAGTGACACTCTAAAGATGAGAATTAAACTATATGATATGCAAATTTAGATCTATTCTATCAAATTCTAGCTCTATTTGATGAACAATCTACTATGATCAATGCAATTTAAGCTAATTAGCAATAACAAATGATAAGTGAGTGATATGGATGCAAATTGACAGAGCTTTGCTGCAATTCAAAGATATGGAGTGGATGAATAATGCCTCAAAATGCCTTCAATATATAAGATTTTCCCAAGGGTAGGGGGTAGAGTGAGATAACCATGGTTATGCTTGGGTAAGGTCAATTGGCTTTGCTTCGTCCATAAATGGGAGGACAAGGAGGGGACAATCTTTAAATGGTTTCAAAAGGCTGGACCATTTCAATAAAAGTGAGTGATTTGTGTCCATTTTGTCTCATTTTTGCTTTGTTGAGGGAAATTATGATTTATTAATTAATTAAAGTAATTAAATTTAGCCATGAAGGGTACGATGTTCATTTTGATTTTTCATTTCAACAACTATGTCATTAATTGAATTTAATCAATTTCGTAGTGTTTTTCCCTTTTTCAAGCTTTATTTAATCATTTAATCATTTAATTGAATTTTTCTTTGATTTGAATTGCCTTTGTTCCATTTATTGATTTTTCATGCTATTTTGATGATTTGTTGCACCTTTTTATTGAATTAAGCCTTTGCCAATTTTCTGTGTCTACACACATAAATGTTCAAACCAAAACATTCACACAAGTATTAACATCAGGATTTATAGTGGAAACCCAATGTGGGAAAAACCACTTTGTAACATGCTACTATTATTTTCACTCTTCTGAAGTGAGCTCGGTTAAAAGCCAACCCTATCAAAGGCTACAATACGCACTGTTAGGTGTGACCCGGTTAAAGGATTTCAATCACCCTGTTAAAAGTGAGCCTTGTTATAGGACTTACATACACTCCATTAGAATGCAACCTTGTTCAAAGGATTTAACATATGACTGTTAGGTCAACCTCTATTAAAAGGATTTTGACTGTTATAATGGTTAGAAAGTAGCAGCAATATTTATCTGAAAAATATACAACTCACTTTGCAAATATCAGATTCGATTCCGTACACTAATGCTAGTTTACTGACTTTGAAACTTTGCCATCTCCATCTTTGATCTGCTCGAAACTTTTCTTCAAGCAACCACCACAATTCTCCTTCAACCTTTTTTGCTTATACAGTCAATAAAACTTTACTAATCTTCCAGCATTCTCTTTTTCACCCATGCACACGCATATCCAATGCTCAAGTTCCCTTAATACTTTCCTCAATTAGGTTAACTCATCTTATGCCACTCAATCTCATTTGTAGATCTTAGGGTTAGGTTAGATTTATTGAATCTACCCGCTTCATGTTCTTCGGCTTCATTTCTAGAATCATCTCAAATCTCTTAAAGATTTACAATAAAACATTTTACAGTGCATTTAATGCTTTCAAACAATCAATAAATAAAGTCAACATGTTTTACATAATCCAAGAATTCAACAATGTCGGCTCCAAAACTAAATTATCTTCAAATATAAAAATATTGATGCTCGGTCAATATTGTGATCAACTACTCGATCTTCATGTAGAAAGCTCGGTCATTACTAGAAATATTTCATCGGCTTATACTGTCTTACTCGGCAATTAACTGTTGTTCAGTTGACACTAGAATTTTGCTCGGCATACACTGACTCAGTCGACACTAACATTACTTGGCTTAAACATGATTTCTCCATTTTTTGCTCAGTCAAGCCTACCAGTTTAGTCTTCAGTCTTACTAGGATAAACAATACATTGTCTCATCATTGTACAACATAGTCAAGTACACTTTGTAATATCAAGATAACTCAACCTTTCCCTAGGTGCTATTGTTACCAACCTTGCCTATCCCCTTAGCAACACTCAAATAGATATAGTACTTTCCTAAGTAGCAACAATCTTACCAATTAAGGTTTGACATCAATGACAATACAACAATTATTTCAATTGTAGTTTCCAACAATCTCCCTCTTTGGCATTGATGGAAACACCATATGATATCACCTAAATAACACATGGATTACCAACCAATCCAAAAACTTATTTGTTCATCGGAGAATTATTTATAATATCCTTAGCTTTATTCTAATTCAGAATCCTATAAGCCTCACTTCTGTGACCGTCAGAAGTATTCAGATCTCCCTCTATCCTGATCCTTCATTTCAGTTCATCACCCTTACCTTTCAGTATCATGTGTTATCATATCAGTTCATCTCCCTCTTTCACAAAAATGCCAAAGTAGCAACTAAAAATATACATCCATCAAATGTAGATAATATCTATGCAGCTCAGTGTTTCTCCCTCTGTCATCTTTCTTATGACTGATTCCTTATCTTTGCTCCTTTTCACAACTCTAGGCCAGCCCTAAAGTGTGACAATCTTCTGCATCAATTTGTCAAATATTCTGCTATAGCATATTTGATGCAGTGCTCCTAGCTTGACTAGGCAGCCTCAATTAGGGGAAGGACCCCTAATTGAATTCTCAAATACTCACAAGCTTCTCTAGGTAAAGCTTTAGTGAATATGTCTACTAATTGTTCTTTTGTATTCACATATTCTATTCAAACTTCTTTATCTTGTACTAATTCTCTCAAGTAGTGATACTTGATTGCTATGTGCTTGGTCTTAGTGTGCATCACTGGATTCTTAGAAATATTGATAGCACTTGTGTTGTCATAGAAAATAACAATAGGTTCAGTGATTTCTTCTTTCATGCCTATCAACAATTGTTTTATCCATACCAAATTTGAAAATTTTACTGCAGCAGCAACATACTCGGCCTCAGCAGTAGATTGGGAAATGCAATTTTGTTTCTTTCTCATTCAGGAGACTAATCTTTGTTCAAGAAAGAAAGCTCCACCACTAGTACTCTTTCTATCATCTACATTTCCTACCCAATCAGCATCTATATAAACTCTAAGTTCAAATTTGTCATCCTTCTTATAATATAGACCATAGTTAGCAGTTCCTTTCAAGTATCTCATAATTTTTTTCACAGCCATCATGTGTGTTTCCTTAGGATTGGTAGAGAGAATCTTGCCACAATCCCAATAGCTAGTGCAATATCTGGTCTACTATGTACAACATACTACAATTTTCCAATCATGGATCTATACAAAGTCTGATTCACTTCTACAGCATCATCATTCTTAGATAACTTTTGTCCAATAACCATAGGAGTACTCACTGGTTTAGCATCTTCCATCCCAAAAGTTTTCAGTATTTCGTTAACATACTTAGACTATGTAATGAAAATTCCTTTCTTCCTCTAATATACTTGTAAACCAACAAAGAATTTGATCTCACTAAACATGCTCATTTCAAATTCAGTTTGCATTTCATTTGAAAATCTTTTACACAATGCATCTTATCCACCAAAAATAATGTCATCCACAAAAAATTTTGCCAACAGGATACCTTTACCTTCTTCATCTTTCATGTACAGATTGCTTGTGTCATCTGTTCTTGAAAATCCAATCTGTATCAAGTAGCTGTGCAACCTCTCATACCATGCTCTAGTAGCTTGCTTCAATCCATATAGTGCTTTGTTCAGTTTGCACACCATGTGTCTTCTGTTTGGATCAATAAAACCTTTTGGTTGTTCTATGTAAACTTCTTCTTCTAGTATACCATTCAAAAATGCAGACTTGACATCTATTTGATATACCTTGAAATATTTATAAGCAGCATATGCAAGCAAAGTTCTTACTCCTTCCAATCTAGCTACAAGAGAAAATGTCTCCCCATAATCTATTCCTTCTTCTTGTGTGTAGCCTTTGCATACCGGCCTAGCTTTTTTCCTAGTTATTTCACCATTTTCATTCATCTTATTCCGAAACACCCACTTTGTTCCTATAACATTCTTGTTTTCAAGTCTTGGTACCAGAGTCCAAGTATCATTCTTCTCAATCTAGTCAATCTCTCCATTCATTGCTTGTATCCAGTCTTCATTCTCTAATGCCTCTCTAGTTGACTTGGGTTCAAATTCACATAGTAGGCATGTTGGATCCTTAGTCTTACTTCTGGTCTAAATTCTAGTATTTTTGTCTCCAATTATTTGTTCAGGCTTGTGATGTCTTCTTACATATTTTGCCAAAATAGGTTCAGCTCTTCTCTCCTCTATTTCATCAGGTTCCCCAACCAAATTTTCAGATTCAACTTCTGAATGCTCGGTAACCTCTTCCTGATACTCAACAACATTTTCTTATAGCTCGACATGTTCTTGTTCTCTTTCGGCACTGTTTTCCTGATGCTCGGCAACATCTGTCTGTCACTCGGCATTGCTTACCTGAGACTCAGCATCAGGTGCAAGTCTGTTACTTGCCTCTTCTTCTTCCTCAATGTACACAAAAGATCTATAATCTTCTGGTTCTCTTTTACTGTCAGCTTCATTTCCTTCTGCATACTCATCAATTTTGACATTCACACTTTCTACAATTTTATTAGTGTTAGAGTTCAAACACTTATAAGCTTTACTTTTTGTGGAATATCCTAGGAATAAGCCTTCATCACTCTTAGCATCAGACTTTCCATTCCTAGTGTCTTTTAATATATAGCACTTACTTCCAAAGATTCTAAAGTATTTAACACTCGGTGCATGCCCATGCCACAATTCATAGGGTGTCAGATTTGTACCTTTCTTGATCTGTACCCGGTTAAGAGTGTAGACAGCAGTGCTTATAGCTTCTTTCCAATATTTATGTGCCACATTCTTTTTAATCAACAATGTCCTTGCACAATCCAAGATAGATCTATTTCTTCTTTCTGCTATACCATTCTATGGAGGTGTTCTAGGTGCAAACATATGTCTTTTAATTCCTCTATAATTGCAAAATAGATTGAATTCATTTGATGTAAATTCTCCACCTCAATCAAATCTAAGACATTTCAGGTTCCTACCTGTCTCCTTCTCAACCTTATCCAAATACCACTTAAAGAATTGAAAAGCTTCAGATTTTTCTTTTAGAAACATTACATGCATCATCCTAGTATGATCATCAACAAACAAGATAAAGTATCTAGCACCACAGTAATTGTGTACACCCATAGGTCCACAAAGGTCAGTATGAACCAAATCTAAAATATTTTCAGAAGTAAAGGATTTTCTCTTAAAACTTGACTTTGTCATCTTTCCTAACTAACATTCCTTGCACATCACATTCTCAGGTTTCCTCAATCTAGGTAGACCTCTTACCTTTTTCTTCTTACTTATCTCTACTAGATTGTCAAAGTTAACATGACATAGCCTTTTATGCCATAACCAAATATCATCAAGTTGTGCAATTATACATGTTTCTTCAGATAGGTCAAGATAGAACAAATTACCTCTAGTCTGATCTCCACTTCCAATTAGTTCTCCAATAGCATCAAATATTTTAGCTTGCTTGTGATGAAATTCCACTCGGTAACTAGTTTTGTTGAGCTGAGCAACACTTAACAAATTATAATTAAGACCTTCAACCCAATATGTATTTTCACAAGATATCTTATCAGTCAGTTTAATCAAACCTTTTCCTCTAATAGGACATGGTGCATCATTACCAAATTTTACACTTTTACCTCTATAATGATGTAAGGTCTCAAACTTATTTTTGTCACCAGTCATGTGATGTGAACAACCAGTGTCAATAATCCATTTATCATTCTTGTTCACATAGGATATCAATGCAGTTTTCTCATCCTCATCAAATTCATCTTTCATTGCAACATAGACTACCTCAATTTCAAAATCATCACTATCAATGTCAGTTTCTTTTTCAGCAATGTAACAAGATTTCTTATCTTTTCCTTTTTAGTCCTTGTTCCTTCGGTAGCTTCTGTCATCTCTTATGTCTTTGTGTTTTCTTTTTCTTTCATCATCTTTATCCTTCCTGTCAGGACATCTAGTAGATATATGACCAACTTTATTACATGCAAAACATATAATAGGAAGTTTACCTTTATAGTTTCTTTTTCCTCTTTTTAGTCTTCTAGCCATAAGAGCTTCTAGATCTTCCAGTTCTTCATCAGAAGTGTCACTGTCACTTTCACTTTCACTAATGCATCTTTCTTTTTCTTTCTTTGGCTTGATCAAAACTAGTTGTGACTTGAAAGTAGATTCAACATTACCAATGCTTCCAACAGTAAAATTATCATAGTTAGAGAGTTCAAAAGCAGTCAGCTTACCAACCAAACTTTCCAAAGTAAGCACATTAGTAGATTTGCATCTAGATTCCTGAATAGCTGAGATCTTAATAGCATATATAGGACGTAGGGTTCTTAGTGCTTTCTCAATTATAGTTTCATCATCAATAACCCCATTTGCTCCTCTAATAGCATTCACAACTTCTTTTATTCTACCATAATATTGTGCAATGTTTTCACCTTCTTGCATTCTCATTTCATCAAACTTACCTCTAAGACTCTCAGCATTTGCTTTCAGTACATTTAAGTCACCACCATAGATCCTCGCAAGAGTGTCCCACATCTCCTTAGCAATTGTGCAATCCTTAATGTCCTCAAATTCTGGATAGCTTAGGGTAGATGCAATTTCCAGCATTGCCTGATTATGTTCTTGCTTAGCTCTCATTTCTTCGGCAGTCAAAGGTGCGACAGATGAGACATAGCCATTCTCAATGTAGTACTTTGTAGAGTCACCAATATCAGCCAGATGCAGCTTCATCAAGCTTTGCCATGCAAGGAAGTTTTCCTTATTCAGCTTTAGTACCTCCTTCTTATACATCTTGATCATTTGCTTCAAGTCCCTTTAAACTTGCTTTCTATAAACACTAAAAATAAGCAACAAAGCTCTGATACCAATTGTTAATATGATTTAGAACAACAGAGAGGGGGGGTGAATCAGTTGTTCTCATGTCCTGATGTATAAAACAAACTTTAAAAAATTTCCTTAAATCATATCCAATAACCAAAACAAACTCAGTCATCACTGATTCAATAATAGAAACATATAACAATGCAGTCCACTACCTAGCTGTAACTTAACTTGTAACACACAAAAATGTTCAAACCAAAACATTCACACAAGTATTAACACCAGGATTTATAGTGGAAACCAAATGTGAGAAAAACCACTTTGTAACATGCTACTATTATTTTCACTCTTCTGAAGTGAGCTCAGTTAAAAGCCAATCCTGTCAAAGGTTACAATACACACTGTTAGGTGTGACCCGGTTAAAGGATTTCAATCACCCTGTTAAAAGTGAGCCTTGTTATAGGACTTACATACACTCCATTATAATGCAACCTTGTTCAAAGGATTTAACATATGACTGTTAGGTCAACCTCTGTTAAAAAGATTTTGACTATTACAATGGTTAGAAAGTAGCAGCAATATTTATCTGAAACATATACAACTCACTTTGCAAATATCAGATCTGATTCCGTACACTAATGCTGGTTTACTGACTTTGAAAATTTGTCATCTCCATCTCTGATTTGCTCGGAACTTTTCTTCAAGCAACCACCATAATTCTCCTTCAGTCTTTTCTACTTATACAGTCAATAAAACTTTACTAATCTTCCAGCATTCTCTTTTTCACCCATGCACACGCATGTCCAATGCTCAGGTTCCCTTAATGCTTTCCTCAATTAGGTTAACTCATCTTATGCCGCTCAATCTCATTCGTAGATCTTAGGGTTAGGTCAGATTCATTGAATCTACCCGCTTCATGTTCTTTGGCTTCATTTCTAGAATAATCTCAAATCTCTTAAAGATTTACAATAAAATATTTTACAGTGCATTTAATGCTTTCAAACAATCAATAAATAAAGTCAACACATTTTACATAATCCAAGAATTCAACAATGTCGGCTCCAAAACTAAATTCTCTTCAAATATAAAAATGTTGATGCTCGATCAATACTGTGATCAACTACTCGATCTTCATGTAGAAAGCTCAGTCATTACTAGAAATATTTCCTTGGCTTATATTGTCTTACTCGGCAATTAACTATTGTTCGATCGACACTAGAATTTTGCTCGACATACACTGACTCAGTCGACACTAACATTACTCGGCTTAAACATGATTTCTCCATTTTTTGCTCAGTCAAACCTACCAGTTTAGTCTTTAGTCTTACTAGGATAAACAATACATGGTATCATCATTATACAACATAGTCAAGTACACTTTGTAATATCAAGATAACTCAACCTTTCCCTAGGTGCTATTGTTACCAACCTTGCCTATCCCCTTAGCAACACTCAAATAGATATAGTACTTTCTTAAGTAGCAATAGTCTTACCAATTAAGGTTTGACATCAATGACAATACAACAATTGTTTCAATTGCAGTTTCCAACAATCTAAGTATATTGAACCTAGACACTTATTAGAAAATAGTTTACAAATCTCGAGGAGATTGAATAACATAACTTTGGAGATTGAAATAAAATGATTACACATGATTACAAAGTGAGTTTAGCCAATGGGAAAATGGATGAAATATGCATTAGAAGTGTACCCAATACTAGCACAGCTTGAAGATGAAGATTCTAGAAGTTCTAGCACTGCTTCTAGAGATATATAAATAGACTAGAGAAGTATAGATCAAAATGATGAATAATGAGGCTATGGTGATATGAATACATGAGAAGATTGCATGTATGAAGCATAACAAAGAAGAAGGTGAATAAGAAGAGAAATCCACTGGGTATCAGAAGTATTACAAAACAGATTTACCAAGTACTGAATTATTTATGTGAAGGTTACACAGTATGAGATAATGAGATAACGAGCACATAGAGTCTGATAAGTATTTTTTGATACACATTTGACAAACATTTTGTATTATTGATTAAAAGTTAATCCAAATTTTATAAGTCTCTTAACCAGGGAGATCTTAATAGATCTTATTTATAAATCTTTTAACCAGGTACAATTCTTAGATTAGAGTTGTGAAATCTCTTAACAGAATAGATGTAGCAGTCTTAGAACTATTAACCAGGTTAATACATTTAATAGGATAAGCTATTAGAAATCGCTAAGCATTATATCTCTAACCAAGCAAATTTATTTTTGTAGTCGTGAAGAATTTTGGGTGTCATCCCCACCACATTTTTAATCCTCTAAAAAGGATTTTTGCGATACCAAAATCAATGTGTTATGTGTTGTTTATCTTATGTTTATTTATTTTCATATAATATGAGAAAAGGTTAAGTAATCGATAAATGAATGTGAAGAAGTTTAGAAAATTTTAAAAGTGTTTTGAAGTACTGATTCACCCCTCCCCTCTTAGTACAAGTATCTTTCCACACCTTAATCCAACAATGAAATCTAATGTGAAGGTAAAATTTTGATATTATATAGAGGTATAATATTAGTGATAGAAGAAGAACAATCATCATATTAGGAAATACCAAATTAATAGGCTCATTACTAGGCATGAAGAATGTGCATCATCATATGTGAGTGAGAAAAAATGTATATTTACAGTCCAAGGACCATAGAGATTTGATGGTTGTAGGCTTTTCAGTTAGTTGTCTTCGGCCCTCTATTTGTTTGTTGCAATGAAAATGACAATGGGGGCTACCTTCTCCATAGACATTTCAAAGCAACATAAGGCTTCCAAGGGGTCGATGCAAAGGGAGAGAATGATGGCGTTGTTGAAAATCAAAGATTTAAAGGTGGGGGAGGCAACTCTTGCAATATTGGGAAGTCAATTTCAAGAAAAATAGAGGAAATGGAGAGTAAACCAATATGTGATTGCAATGTTAATCGTATGGGATTTGGAGGTGGCTGAAGAGACAATTGAGGTGGAAAACATTATGAGAAGCTTGTTTCAAGATGACGTGTTGTTAGGGTTGGAGTCAATATTGGAATGGGTTGTTTCGAGGATTGGCTCAGATTATAGTGAATGCTTTAAGGATGAAGAAGAAGGCTAGGTTTATGGACTTGTGTCATTTGTGTGTTCGTGAGGAAAAGTGAACAAGGGGGAATATACAATAGAAATTTATAAAGCATGGGAGAAACTGAAGAAATTGGTGAAAGAGGCCGAGGTGAAGGAAATGTAGAAGAAGAGGGTGTTTGAGGTTTCGGTTCCAAGGAAGAAATGAGGATCACACAACAAAAAATAAAAAAAGTAATGAGTGATGGCTCTATGTGATAAAGAGAAAATTTGGGAATTTTGGGAAAGGAAATGATAATCAATGGTTTTTTTGTATTAAGAAATGGACGTGCCCTAGAAGATGACAGAATATTTCAAAGGAGAAAAGGGCATTTTTGAAGATGTTGAAGTTCATTTTTGTTTTGATAAGAAAAGAATTGCGGTGACGACGACCTAGGAAGCTTGAAAGATGGCTGGATAAATGGTGTCAGGAAAGTGCAAAATAAATTTTGGTTGCATCCAATGAAAAAATATGTTGAAAGGGTTAAACCCTAAATAAATTTAAATTTCTATAGTAACAGTGCAAATATAGGGAAATATATTAAGTAATATGTATACATGATAAGTCGTAGGATGATAAGGTGTAGTGTTTGCTTATGTCCATAGTAGATAGACTCCTAAAGTATTCAACAATTGCAGTTAGATTTTGGTCTACAAACTTGACATAATCTTATTTTGTTAATATTAATAAAATAATTATTATAGATAAAAAAACATCACATGAGTCAATAATTTGAGTTGCATCAATTGAATATAGTGATGAACCAAAAGCTAAGTCACAATAACAATCTATAAAATATGTCTCATAATAAAGCATTGTGACATAAAAAATGGGAGAACATATAAATGAAAACATAATTTAAAATAATTGGAAATTAAAAAATAAGAAGTATCAGTATATCAAATCTTAAAATGAAACCCTAATGTGGGATGTAAGAGTGCATAGGGTGGGTAAATGAGACAATAAAGTTAGGACCATAATATATAATAAGAAAATAATGTTAATAATTAATAAAATCTATACATAAAGAGTTTTCTATTTAACAATGAGATGTAAATTTATTCAAAATGTATAGATCTAGAAACCCTAAAAAAAGATGAAAAACCCTAGTTGATAAAACTAGGTCATGTATGATCTATCAAGTTAACTAAAATGTAATGGTCATAAGTTTTTTTTAGTTTTAATGTAGGTCAATCCAATAAGACAATTACAAATAAGAATAGAATAACCTAGATCTAATACATATGGACAATATTAAATATTGTATTAAAATTATCCTTAAAGTTATGTAAAGTAAATAAGAAAATAATGATACTTAAGTCATTATTTAAAGAATGATCTTTTAGTTGATGAAGACTATGAAACTTCATTGCTTCTACCTTGAATAATGAGCTCTATTTTTTTACCTTAGATCTTGTAATTAATCTACACTCTATATAGGATCAAGTACATAATGTAGGAATAATCCTTATTCACAAATTCGTTTTATATGTCTAGATTTGACCTTTTGTAGTACATGTGAACTTACACTCTCTAGTCTAATGGATTTGCCTCTACTTACTTTACCTTCTAATCTAATCTAATACTAAGAAGAAGAAGGAGGAGGAGGAAGAGGAGAAGGAGAAGAAGCAGAAGGAGAAGGAGAAGGAGAAGAAGAAGAAGGAGAAGGAGAAGGAGAAGGAGAAGAAGAAGAAGCAGAAGCAGAAGCAGAAGAAGGAGAAGGAGAAGGAGAAGAAGAAGAAGAAGAAGAAGAAGAAGAAGAAGCAGAAGAAGGAGGAGGAGGAGGAGGAGAAGGAGAAGGAGAAGAAGAAGCAGAAGGAGGAGGAGGAGGAGGAGGAGGAGAAGAAGAAGAAGAAGAAGAAGCAGGAGGAGGAGAAGAAGGAGAAGGAGAAGGAGAAGGAGAAGAAGGAGAAGAAGGAGAAGAAGGAGAAGGAGAAGGAGGAGAAGAAGAAGGAGAAGGAGAAGGAGAAGTAGGAGGAGGAGGAGGAGGAGGAGGAGGAGGAGAAGGAGAAGGAGAAGGAGAAGGAGAGGGCCGGAGAGGGAGAGGGAGAGGGAGAAGAAGAAGAAGAAGGCCTTCAGACACTCCACTAATAAAGAGGCATACCAAAAATGATCACATATTGGTATTTCTTTGAGCTTTAAGGTAAAGAGAATACAAGGGTGCAATTTTGAAACTTGTAAAAAAAAGGCTAGCAAATTACTGCAAATTGATCTTTCTTTGAGCTTTCAAGTATAGAGAATACAAGTATGCAATTTTGAAACTTATACAAAAATGATAACAAATTGAAATGTCTTCAAATTTTGAAGTAGAAGGTATGAGAAATAAATTTTTAAGAACTATTAAGGTTTTTGCTAAATTTTGAATTGTTAAATAATTTAAACAACAAACAAATTTAAATAAAATGTGATAATATTTGACTTTTTAATATTCAAAATATTTTTCTTTAATTTTTTTTTTCTTATACATTATTTGATTTTTGAATAGAGGATACTCATTTCAAATCGAAGAGACTCTTCTAAACTTTATGAAATGTAAGTAAAAATTAAAAATAGCATTTAAATTATATAGACATTATCATTTCTATTTTTATATATTAGATTATAACATTATGAAAGAGCTACGAATAAAATGAGAATCGAGATGATGATCAGAATCAAGATCATAAAGATCAAAATGATAAAAACAAAATAAAGATGAATGATAAAAATATAATAATTGAATTTAGCTCCTCTAATATATATATAGTAACTCGTAGATAGCCTAATTACAACTATATATTTTGTAAGTAGTCTATTTCTTTTTTATAACCAAATATCAATTTAAAAAAAAACTCTATAAAAAATCATTTATTTTCAAATCTCTCTTTCCTTGAACACAATCTCTAGAATTGGAGATTGACCTTACTTTCATGAATGTAAAAGCAAACATACACAATACTAGATTATTATGAATGTAGAAGCAAACATACATAATACTAGACTATTATGTAATTTGGACAATGGTAATGGGTGAAGAAGAAACGGGGTGGTCATATTCTCGCTTGGGTATTGTCACACAAAGCACGCCATTCTCCATCTCTGCTCTCACTTCCTCTGCCTTCAAACCAGCCGGCAATTTCAATCTTCGCAGAAAACCACCTTCCCTTCTTCGCTCTGCCCTGTGCCATTTTCGTCCCTCTTCATTATACTCAACATCCTCCACTCTTTTCCTCCCACTTATCTGCAATATCCGTTCATCTTCTATAATAACTTCGATCTCATTCTTACATAGTCCTGCATTGGAAGCAAACAAAACTATCAATCCAATACCCACTTGAGAATTTCAATCTGGTATTCCACTGGATGTTATATAACCTAACCATGGCCTTAACAGCAATAATAAAACTTATAACATATTAAATTAGTGAGGAAATCTCTACATTTCATATTGCAGATAATGTTGTGTTTGGTTTAAAATTGTGTGTAAATGAATGAATCAATATTTCGGATCACATTTAGTGATCTATTATTAAGATTGTAAAGAGTCAAAAGAAATAATAAATATTAAGTTGTACTCTAATTTGTGTTTTTAGACTGTGACATAACATTTATAGTTTCTTAAGACTTTTTACCATTGTGATGATAGATTATGGAGTGTGATCTGAAACATTGATCTTTAAAATGTTGAGATCTTCGACTGCAACTTAACATGAATCAAGGAGTGTGATCTGAAATATTGATTCAAAACATTAAGATCTTGAACTGCAACTTAACAATCTATTGTTTCCTTTAGCTCTCTACCATCATGATGATGGATCACTAAGTGTGATCCAAATCATTAATCCAAAAACTTTGATATCTTCGAGTGCCAGTTAACATCTATTGTTTCCTTGACTCTCTAATATTTTGATGATGAATCAAAATGTGATCCCAAATATTGATTCAAAAATTTATATACTATTTTTTTCTCCAATTGTTTGTTCCTTTGACTCTCTTCTATCTAAAACATTGTTTTGAAAATTTATACACAATTTAACGTTATCTACATATCAAATTACCAGGAAGATCTGCCTTGACTATATGGGCATGAAGGGTCTCAAACCAGTCTACTTGAGTGTTGGAAATGGCCATGGCGTCCTTTGCAATTGCTTCATGATTGTTGTAGTCCACAGAAGAACTGGTGTTGGCATTTTCCTCGAACATCATATCCCACAAACTGTTTGGATCCCACTTTTCCAAAGCACTGCTCTCTGTGAAGAAAGGCGCCATCGCCATTGATGCTCAACTAATGGCATGCAAGTATGAATTAGAGTGCCTTTATTCTCTAGAATTGTGTGGAATATTTATTGGTGCAATCCCAACAAAGTCTACATGAGAATTTCATGGCCGGCCTTGTGTATCCCATTGTCTTTGCATGTTCCCCATCCACGCCGATGCTGCATTTGAGGAAGGTTGAAAATATGCTAACAACTCTCCATCTCCTTTACAACAAAAAAATTATGTATTGGGTATCCACATTTGATGAATTGAAACTTAGAATATAATATGATTTTAAATAATTGATAATTAGCTGATAGGCTTTACCTGTGAGGTTGCTCCCGTACGCACGCCAAAAATACCTGTTTTACAGTTTAAACTACTATTTCTCCTGTTTTGAACTGCAATAGTAGAAATTGGTTTTTAACGCATACATGTCTTTTGGGCGTACAGATTTGCAGAGTCTACAGTGATGAACAGATTATGTGTTGGGTTGCTCTACTGGGGTTTGCAGAGAAGGACGTAGTTGTTCCTCTAATGCCTTAATAGTTTGGCAAGTTCCTTGTGACCTTGCTCGCGTCCGTACTCACCAATACTTGTCTCATGCCCATAAAAAAACCATTTATCAACACCATCAAACCATATTTAGTTGCCAGTTTTTCCATTAGTAATTCCTTCTTACCTTGCAATATGACAAGAAGCTCGTCTGTGCGGAGCATTAGGCTTCATTTCCTCGTGGCTCTTCAAGCTTCTCCTCCAAAGAGGTTATGTTATTTGAGGTACCGTTTGTGATTTAGGCATTTTTCAGTATTTTTGTGATTCAAGGTACTCTGATTCATTTTAATTTATAAGGGTCTGTTTGGTAAGGACCTATTTTCCGATTAATTAATTCTTAAAATGAAAATTGGAATTTGCGTTTGGATCTCATAATGTGGAATTACAATAAGGATTATTTTTTATTTTTTTAATTAATTTGAACAATATGTATTTTTAAATTATTAAAAAAATTATAATTATTAAAAAAAAAATTTCTTACAAATTTTAATTTTTGAACTTATCATTTTTGTTGCTGATTTTTTAATTAAAATATATATGTATTTTTAACTTGTATATTTTTAAATTAAAATATGTATTATTAACTTTTTTCTTTAAATTATTAAAAAAATAAGATTATAATGCCTTAACCGTTCACGCACGGACCCAATGACTTATACATTTTGTTGTAATTTCGAATCCATGTAAAGCTTATTCTGGAATAAAAAATGAATTCCAGGTTTTTTTTGGAATTAATTAATCTAAGCATTGGCCCAAAAATAGGGATTAATTTTCTAATTTAGGAATTCAAAAAATGGCCACAAACGGCGAATTACTTAATTCTTGCATTAAATAATGACTATTTCAGATTAATACCAGGAACCAAACAAGCCCTAAACAAAATTCTTTAATCCACTCTTCTGCGGGATTATTTATTTATTTTTGTGAAGGTTGTGTCAAAGGAATTTACAGGGTATATTAATAATAGATACCATTGATGGATTTATAAGTGGTTTTTGATAATAGATATTTTGTCGTCATCATATATCAAGAGTAATACTGAATATAGTTTTTAAAATATTTGTCTTATCAACGACCTAAGCTTAGTATTGAAAGACAAAGATAGTGTCTAGACTCTAGAGAATCGATCTCATCTAACTTGATTTGGCTCTTAGTACCTAATTTTAATGATTCTTCATGAACATTTTCAGACTTGCACATGGACATTTAATGCAATTTGACTTTTTCTCACTAAAAGTGTCTGAAGAAAATAAGTTTATTTAAATGTTTAGATTTGTGTACCAATTGATTTTGAATAAAACAACAACACCTGTTCCATATAAGTTTCCTTATCCTAAACTATTATTTGGTGCCTATTGAGAGCTCTGGACGCAAGGATTTGGTCAACCAGAGACAGCTTCAAGAGACATTGGAGACCCATGCATAGCAGAGAAGATACATTACAAGTGAAGAGGGGAGGTGCCAGACATGGACTAAGAGGATAGAGAGAAGTTAGAGAAGGGTTTATGAAGCAAGGGAATATTTTTTTCCTTTTGTCTTTTAATACAGGCAACCTGTTGACCCAAGGCTCTTGCTTGGGAGCACGAGGTTGGGACAAAGAGAGAAGGCAAGTTCATCAATAAGAGAGAGGATTAGGTTGCTTCCTTTTTATTAGTTCACTTGTTTCTTTGAATTTCTTTGCAGCATGATTGATTAAAAAGTATCAAAAATTGATTGGATAACATAGGGTGTAATTCTCTTTTCAAATGCCATAGGATGGGATAAAATTTATACCAAACATGGAAGCAACTTTCTGATCTTTAGAAAAAATATAAAGATTATGTTTTCATATTGAAATTAATCCTCATATATGGATAAATATGAAAAGTTTAATAAGAAATTAAGAGCAATGGTAAACTATGAGACTTTTGTGCTTGTTGAGAAAACCCCTAATCTTATTCTTTGTAATACTTAATAGGAAAATGGTGCAATGGTTATGGAACTATATAATAGTACAAACAAACAAAATAAAACTTGAAGAAAATTACTGTAGTAATATTGCCTATTTTCTTTCTAAATGTATAAGGTATTTGAGGTTGAGACATCCATTCTTAACCATGTAATACAATGCTTGTTTACAAATTCAGATTTGTTGTGAATAGAAAGTAATTGTTGCAACTTTTCTTAATGTTTTTTGGTTGCTTTTGTAGGTGCTTTCTCTTAATAACTTCAACTAATGGGATTGACCCAATTTGTGTGAAGGACCAAGATCTTACAAATAAATATGTGTTTGAGAGGTTTGTTTGAAAAGGTTTTTTGTTTATTTTGATTCCTATTGAACATTACAATTACAAAGATTTTTTTTATAAAATTTCAAATTCTATTACATATATTTTGCATTATATATTATGGTATCTATGATCACAATAGAATGTTGTCATAACTTTATTCCTGAATGGTTTACCTGTGATGGTCTTAGATCCATATCAAACAAAGGATGCATTTGACATCTTCGAAATCCTAGCATGATACAAATTTTATAAGCACATTTTCAATGTAATGCTTGCAAGTGTTTCTAAACATATATATTTTCTAATCTCTCTTTTAAAATCATAAGCACTTATATTGTTTGTGGATGTTATTCCGACTGTAGGTCTGAAGCACATAGAGTTTATCATAATATATGAAATACGGAGTGAACAAACTAAGAATTAGGTTCTTATCCAAGAACTAATTGATAATACTAAATTTATACCTAACAAAATTGAACATGATTACATATATGCAACAGGACTTGAATCATAGTTGAACATATATTAGAGAATAAATATAACAAAACAGAAAGAGCTATAATAAGTGGAAAATGTTATCTTCATCCACACTTGTTATCTACATTGGTGTAAATATTTCACCAAGAGAAAATAGGAGACTATTCTTCCATAAACTAACCCTATAGCTGCAATCAACACTAATGGCCTTGGAATACATATTTAGAACCCATGGCAAGCCCAAATTTGTTGACTAAAAATGCTTTGATGCTTGGTTTAAAAAGGTAACTATAAACTAAAGTCCAAAACATAAGAAATCAATCTCACCTACCCTCACTGTACCAATTTTCTAGAACTAATCATTATTGTTTTACAATGATTATAGGTGCCTTGTTTGGCATAAACCCTGATTTAGCTAGGGAAATCATAGATATTCTTGCACCTGTTCATCCTCTCCAGATTATATGCACCTTTGATGATAGCAGTTGATGATGGTAATTCTTCTCTATGTAGTACACGTAATGCATTGTCCAATTTTTTTATCATTGTATGTTGTTTCAGGTACCCTGAGTGCATTTACTTCTTAGCTACATCCACACTTGTAGAAAGGGTTTTCATTAATGTAGCTCCTCCTCCTATGATTGTTACAAATGTGAATGATTCTCACTATTCATTACACTGGCAGTCATAAGCAATCTGAGTTTGGAAAAAAAAATGTGTTTCCATGTGGGCACCTGAGAGCCGCATTCAACCACTCTTCCAAGTGTTCACATGTGTTTGTGTGTCTCTGAGAAATTGCTTCCCCCTGAATTATTGTTCTTAGACTGTGTTTACATTAATGTTTTCTTTGCAATGACCATGTCTCTATATCTCATTTATTTTGATTTGTATTTCTAATTGCACAGTGGCCCGATCCATAAATTGGGCAAATTCTTCTAAGGGGATTATTGTATGGGTTCTACAACTCTATAAAATGCAGGTAAAAATCTGATTTCACGTGATATTTTCTTATTTATTTTTTTGTAAATGATTTTTTTTAGTTTAAGTGCTTAATTTCTTGACAAATTGTTATTTGGATGGCTCGCTAGAGGTCTTCTTTTTTGTGTTTATCCATTTTTATGTGCCTAGTGAAAGAATTGATATTTTTTGCAAGGTGGACGAGAAGATATTGGGATTTGATGTTTTATCTGGTTTTTATTTTGTAAGATTGATGTTTGATATAAAGCTTTTTTTAATCTACATTCACATAAAAATGTGGAAACCCTATTCAACAAATTATTGCATCATAAGAACTTGGAGCTCCAATCCATGCTTGGACTTTCCTTGTCTTGTGAAATTCAGACTAGTGAAAAATTAGTGAGCCCCAACAAACCTTTGAAAGCATTGAATAGCATTTTTTTTCATGTGAAAGATGTTGTTAAAAGCCTTTAATGTTGAAAAATTCAATGTCTTATGAATGTACTAGATCCATTTTGTCAATTTCATGCAATAAGGGTGTCCATGAGAATATGTTTCTTAGTAGCATTCTATCAAACAGTGCAAGTGCCTTATCAATGCTTCAACATTTGCATATCTTGCAATCACGACATTCTTTGCAACCATTCTTGTAGGTGTTATGTCAAAAGGTTCGCGTGCCTTGTCTATGCTTTCAAATTTTGCATACATGTCTTCCACACCATTCTTTCAAAGTACATATGCCTTGTTTAGGCTTCCAAATTTTGCATATGTTACCTATTTCCTAGCATGACCTAGATGCTTGTTTTTACCCCTCTTTTATAAAACTAATTATTAATAAAAGGAATTTGTTTCGTCAAAATTGGTTTGTAACTGCATTTACAGGCCTTTTGAGTCCTAACTCTGCTTGCATTAGTTTATCTCCTCGTCCATTCATAGACCACATTTCTCTTTAGTCCTAACTTTTCTTGTATTAATTTGTTTTCCAAGTTTGAATCATCTCTAATATAAACAACGTTGATTTTTGTATTTGAATGAAACTTTCACAAATTGATGCATTGCATAGGAAACTACCCAATAAATTCCATAAGAAAATTGAAAATCCATGGCTATGCTCTACTGAACAGTATTAAATAGTGCATTTGAGGACTACTAAGTCCATTAGTTCATCAAATTCTCACAAAATATCTCAAACCTAAAATAGAGAGAATAAAGAACAACATTTTCTTCTTAATCAAACATTTCAATACGATGAAGATTCGTATGAAAATGTGGGTGCATCTCTTATGTTTTTGTGTAATAAAATTGAATGCATGTGGTGCAACAAGAGTGCTTCTAGAGAATAAAGCATTACATATCACCCCACCAAAAAAATTAGAAGTTGAAATGGCTTGTGCAGAGGCAGGGGAAACAAAGTCATGGATCACATCTGGAAACATTGCCACAAAAGAGAAGGCCAATAATTTTCTGGAGTTCAAGTTTAGGGACAATCGGACCGGGGTCAATGCAGAGGATGAAATCATATGCTTTGAGTTTTCTCACCCACTTTTGTTGCCACTTATTTAGATGCTTTTGAATGATAAAATAGATCAAAAGTTATTGTGATCAATTTGATCACAAATTGGCCATCCACCAAATATTGCTTAAATTTAACCAATATGTACATGATTGACATCATTTCATTATAATAGATATATAACCATTTGTCTACTTCCATGATTTTTTAACTCTCAATGGTAATCAAGCATATGCCTTTATTTAAGAAATAACTAGAAACCTAAAATTTTCAAGTGAGAATTAGGAAAGTTGTTGACAGAGATATGCCCAATGACAGTTTGACAATTTTTTTTAAATGGTGTGTTTTGTAGCCATCACTAGAAATGTTTAACATGATTACAATCCTTAGTAAAAGGTGGATAATCACTCTTCCCCAAAAGGTTAAGTTCATTTAGGTTGACAATATTAGTAAGACCCATTTGGGATAATAATTCCCACTCGTTCATTGGTACAATGTCAGGTCTATCCACCTCACCATCAGAACAATTTTCATCTTCAAATATGGCTTCAATTTGTTTGTACGATCAACATGCCACACATTATAGTTTTGTGTATTCAAGTGCCTCCAGATACTAATGATTTTTTCTTTGGTAAGGCCAATATCACGGTCGATTGCTTTCCTGAATAGTACTTTCACATCTACGACCTATCAGTGTACTCCTTGCACCTTATACCAGTGCAAGTGCTAGTTATAGTTAATGTGTGTATGGAGTAGTGTGGATGTTGTGGGAAAAAATGATATTGTCAAAGTTGTATACAAATTTTTGGATAATTTATCATTCCATATTCTTATGGTTTAGTCAAAGTTGTGTAGGAAACCCTTTTTTAAGTAGAATGATGATTCCAATATGTGTTTTTAGTGGTGTTGATTCCAAAAAAATTAGGGGGTAGTGTTGTTCAACTTCCCTACATTCAACAAGTCATAGGAGAAAAGGAGTTTAAATAGATGTTACGTTTAATGTGTTTATTTTCTATTTACTTTGTATATGAATTTTAAGACTATTTGTTGTGCCATCTTCTTACAGCATACTCAATGTTTGTACAAAACTCTTTTTTAGAGGTGTGTTGATTCCAATACGCTAGTTTATTATGTGGGGTCATGTTGTTAAACTTCTCCTAGAGTCAACAAGTTATAGGAGAAAAGGAGTTTAAATAGTTTGTATGTTATGTTTAATGTGTTGATTTTATATTGGAGAGTATGTTGTATAGAAATTTTAGGACTATTAATTTCACCATTTTCTTATGACCTATTCAGTGTTGTGAATGAATTTTTTTTCTTAGCGGTGTGTTGATTCTGATACACCATTTTTTTTTATGGTGGGCATTATTGTTAAACTTCCCCTACATTCAACAAGTTATAGGAGAAAATGAGTTTAAATAGTTTGCATATTGTGTTTAATGTGTTCATTTTATTGTAGAGAGTATGTTGTATTCAATATATTGATCCTTTGTTTCCACATAAATAATGAACAAAACATACCAATTCTTTATGGAAGAAACAAGATATTGTGTTATTAATACTTTAAAAAAAGCTCATTTTAAGCTCCTCATCATTTTAAGCTTTTGATGTCTAGAAGTGTGTTAGCATTGATACGTGATTTTTAGTTAGATGGTTATAATTATAAATTTAAAAAAATAAAAAGAGTTTAATAAACACCAACCTTCTCTAATTCATTTACTTTTCGGTTAAAGTGTTATAATAGTGAAATTTAAATATACCTTGTCATGTCTCATTTGATAGAATTTTTTGATAGTATACGTATTTCAAAGTAAAAGTACATTTTTTATGAAGTTTCCTATTGATTCTTCTACCATTCACTTATCCCCATATGCACATATTTCAAGTTACATTTATCCACATCTTATCCAAATAAATCAAGATTCTCCATGATGAATTCTTTTATTACACCTACAATTGAATAGGTTTCACTATCCCACCATCTTAGGTCATTTTATGGATATAGGGTTTACCCCATGTTTGTAATCTAATCTCTATATTTCTAAAAGTTAAATCAAAATCTGGTCAACCCTTCATATTCTACTAGTCATTCTAAGATAACCAAGCACACATTTGTGTGACATGTTTCTATGTGATTGTCCTTAAATGCATTCACAAAAGACAAAAGAGAAAAGGTAAGAGATAGAAAGAATAAAGACAAAAGAGAAGAAAGAGGTTACCGAAGGTACAAGGCCTACAAGGGAAAAGGTAAGAAATCTTGTTACATTGCTGAAGAAGAAACTGGCACTGATAGTGATGATTTTGAATTTGAGGTAGCCTATGTTGCTATGAAAGATGAATTTGATGAGGATGAGAAAACTACACTAATATCCTATGTGAACAAAAATGATAAGTGGATTATTGATAGTGGTTGTTCACATCACATGACTGGTGACAAAAGTAAGTTTGATATCTTAGATCATTACAAAGGTAGAAGTGTTAAATTTGGTAATGATGCACCATGTCCTATTAGGGGTAAAGGTTTGATTAAGCTGACTGATAAGATCACTTGTGAAATTGCTTATTGGGTAGAGGGTTTTAGCTATAATCTATTAAGTGTTGCATAGTGTGTGATGATAATAATCACCTTCATGAAATTAAGATCTAATTAGAAACAATTCTAAGTAAATACAATGCAAATCTATTTAAAAATGAAACTAAGATCTATGTCATGTCATGGATCTCTAGAAAGAGGTGGTAAGTGAAGCTCTCAGCTCAAATCTCAACTAGTGACACTTCTAAAATGAGAATGTATGTTGTTCTATACTTCTACAATGCTTCTATGATAATGATTCTAGCTCAAATTGACAAAATATAGTGCAAATGCTCTTAATGCTCTTCAATTGCCTATAGTAACAATGCTTTGCAAATGAATTTCTAAGATGTGAATTGCTCTCAAAATGCTTCATACTTATAGTAAAATCCCAAGGGTAGGGGGTGGAGTGAAGTAACCATGATCAACCCTTGGTTGAGTCAAATACTTTGCTTTGTTCATAAATGGGGGGACAATTTAAAGGCTTGTCTCAAAGCTTTGGACAAAAGGACAAAATTGAGTGGATGAGATTAAAAGATTGGAATGAGTGATTGAGATTCATCCTTTTTGAGTGATTTATGTCTTTTTGTCCTCAATTCTTATTGGTTGCTCAACTTTGTTGAAAGATATTAGGATTTATTAAATTCAATTAAGTAATTAAATTTAGCCATGTAAGGGTAATAGGTTCATTTTGATTTTTGATTAAACAACTATGCAATTAATTAATTAAAATCAATTATATAGTGTTTTTCACCCCTTTAAGCTTTGATTTAATTATTTAACATCATTATTTGATTTTTCCTTTGCTTTAATTTATTTGTCCAATTTGATTTAATATTTGTCCATTTTAATGATTTGATCCATTTTGATTGATTTTAAGGCATTTTAATGATTTTAGGCCAATTTGATGATTTTTGCAATTTAAAAGCACTTGCCCATTTTTGCATGTCTACACACAGCTTAATAGAACTGGCTACCGACTAGAATTTCATCATAGAAAGGCCAAAATATTTGATGCCACTAGTGAACTAATTGGAAGTGGAGAACATATAAGAGGTAATTTTTTCTATCTAGACCTATCTAAAGAGACATGTATGATTGCACAACTTGATGATATATGGTTATGGCATAAGTGGCTATGTCATGTTAACTTTGATAATCTAGTAGAAATAAGTAAAAATAAGAAAGTGAGAGGACTACCGAGATTGAAGAAACTTGAGAATGTAATGTGCAAACAATATCAGTTGGGTAAGATGACAAAGTCTAGTTTCAAGAGCAAAACTTTTACTTCTGAGAATGCTTTAGATGTGGTTCATACTGACCTTTGTGGACCTATGGGTGTACAAAGCTATTGTGGTGCTAGATATTTTATTCTTTTTGTTGATGATTATACCAGAATGATGATTGTTATGTTCTTAAAAGAAAAATCTGGTGCTTTTCAATTTTTTAAGTGGTATTTGGCTAAGGTTGAAAAGGAGACAGGTAGGAACTTGAAGTGTCTGAGATTTGACCGAGGTGGAGAATTTATATTCAATGAGTTCAATCTATTTTGCAATGATAGAGGAATCAAGAGACAAATGTCTGCACCTAGAACACCTCCACAGAATGGTATAGTAGAGAGAAGGAACAGATCTATCATGGATTGTGCTAGAACCCTAATGATCAAGAAGAATGTTGCACAAAAGTAATGGAGAGAAGCTATAAGTACAATTGTTTATACCCTTAACTGAGTACAAATCAAAAAAGGTACAAATATTACACCTTATGAGTTATGGCATGGGTATGCTGCTAATGTAAAGTACTTTAGAATTTTTAAAAGCAAATGCTATATACTAAAAGACAATAGAAATGGGAAATTTGATGCTAAAAGTGATGAGGGCATAGGGTATTCCACAAAAAGAAAATCTTACAAGTGTTTGAACTCTAACACTAACAAAATTATGGAAAGTGTAAATGTCAAGGTTGATGAGTATGCAGAGAAAAATGAATACGAAAGCAAGAGAGAACCAGAAGACTACAGATCTTTTGTATACATAGAAGGAGAGGCAAGTGACAAACTTGCACCTAATGCAGAGTCTCAGGTAAGAAATGTCGAGCATCAAGGAAATAATTTTGAGAGACAAGAAGAACATGCCAAGCGATAGGAAGGTACTACCAAGTATCAGGAAGAGATTGCCAAGCATTTAGAAGCTGAATCTGACAATCTTGTTGGTGAACCTGAAGAACAAGAAGAAAGGAGAGCAGAACCTATTTTGGCACAATATGTAAGGAGACATCACAAGCCTGAACCAATAATTAGAGATAAAGAAACTGGAGTTCTGACCAAAAGCAAGTTAAGAGATCCTACATGTTTACTATGTGAATTCGAGCCTAAGACAACAAGGGAGGCACTAGAAAATGAAGACTAGATCCAAGCCATGAATGAGGAGATAGACCAAATAGAGAAGAATGATACCTGGACACTGGTACCAAGACCAAAAAACAAAAATGTCATTGGGACAAAGTGGGTGCTTAGAAACAAGTTGAATGAACATGGACAAATCACAAGGAATAAAGCTAGGCTGGTATGCAAAGGCTACGCACAAGAAGAAGGAATAGATTATGGTGAGACATTTGCCCTTGTAGCAAGACTGGAAGGAGTAAGAACTCTACTTGCATATGCTACCTACAAAGATTTCAAGGTATACCAAATGGATGTCAAGTCTGCATTTTTAAATGGTTTATTAGAAGAAGAAGTGTACATTGAACAACCTGAAGGTTTTGTTGATCCAAACAAAAGACACATGGTTTGCAAATTGAATAAGGCACTGCATGGATTAAAGAAAGCCCCCAGAGCATGGTATGAGAGGCTGCACAACTACCTGATATAGATTGGATTCTCAAGGACAAATGACACCAACAATTTGTACATGAAAGATGAGAAGGTAAAGGAATCTTGTTGGCTAAGATTTTTGTAGATGATATTATATTTGGTGGACAAGATGCCCTGTGTAAGAAATTTTCAATTGAAATGCAAACTGAATTTAAAATGAGTATGTTTGGGGAGATCAAATTCTTTGTTGGTTTACAAGTACATCAGATGGAGAAAGGCATTTTTATTACCTAGTCTAAATATGTTCATGAGATACTAAAAACTTTTGGTATGGAAGATTCAAGGCCAGTAAGTACTCCCATGGCTATTGGACAAAAATTATCTAAAAATGATGATGTTGTCGAGGTAAACCAAACCTTGTATAGGTCTATGATTGGAAAAATGTAGTATATTGTACACAGCTGACCAAATATTGCTCTAGTAGTTGGGATTGTGGCAAGATTCTCTACCAATCCTAAGGAAACTCACATGATGGTTGTCAAAAGGATAATGAGATATTTGAAAGGGACTGCAGATTATGGATTGTTCTATAAGAAACATGAAAGATTTGAACTGAGAGTGTATACTGATGTTGATTGGGCAGGAAATGTGGATGACATAAAAAGTACTAGTGGTGGAGCTTTCTTTCTTGGACAGAGATTAGTCTCTTAGACAAGTAAGAAACAAAATTGCATTTCTCAATCTACTGTTAAAGCTGAGTATGTGGCTGCAGCAGTGAACTGTTCAAACTTGGTGTGGATAAAGCAATTGTTGGTAGGCATGAAAGAAGAGATCACTGAACCAATTGTCATTTACTGTGACAACACAAGTGCTATCAACATATCTAAGAATCTAGTGATGCACACAAAGACCAAACACATCACCATCAAGTATCATTACTTGAGGGAATTGGTACAAGACAAAGAGGTCAGAATAGAATATGTGAATATAGAGGAACAACTAGCAAACATATTCACTAAAGCTTTACCTAAAGAAGCTCATGAATATCTAAGAGGACAATTAGGGGTTCTTCCCCTAACTGAGGCTGCCTAGACAAGCTAGGAGAACTGCATCAAATGTACTGCAAAGAGTATCTGACAAATTGATGCAGAGACAGGTCACACTTTAGGAGCAACCTAGAGTTGTGAAAAGAACAGAAAAGTTGCTAATTAGTCATAAGCAAAGATGACAGAGGGAGAAATATTGTTACTAAATTGACAAGATGATATCTACATCAGAAGGATGTATGTTTTAGTTGTTGCTTTGGAATTATTGTCAAAGAGGGAGATGAATAAGATGAAAACACTATGGAGAGATCAAGTGGATGTTACTATGTGGACAGTCATGTAAGCAAGGCTAATTGATTTTGAATCAAAATGAAGCTAAGGATATTATAAATATTTCTGATGGATAGATAAGTTTTGGATTGGTTGGTGATTCATGTGTTATTCATATGGTGTTGCCATCAATGCCAAAGAGGGAGATTATTGGAAACTATAATTGAAGCAATTGTTGTATTGTCATTGATGTCAAACCTTAATTGGTAAGACTGTTGCTATTTAAGAAAGTACTATATCTATTTGATTGTTGAGAAGGATTAGGGCAAGGTTGGTAACAATAGAACCTAGGGAAAGGTTGAGTTATCTTGATACTTCAATGGGTACTTGATTATGTGGCACAATGATAAGGCAATGTATTATTTATCTAAGTAAGAAGGAAGACTAAAAAAGTAGGCTTAACCGAGCAAAAGTGAAGAAATCTAATTTAAGCTGAGTGATGTTAGTATCGACCAAGCCAGTATATGCCGAGCAAATTCAATGTTGACCGAACATCAGTTAATCATCCAAGAAGACAATATTAGCCAAGGAAATAGTTTTAGTGATGACCTGGCTATCTAGTGAAGACCGAGGAGTTGAACACAGTATTGACCGAGCATCAGTAATTTACATTTGATGAAGAATTCAGATTCCCAACCGACATAGTTGAATTCTTGGTTTATGTAAATTGTCTTGACTTTATTTATTGATGTATGAAATCATTTAATGCACTGTAAAATGTTTTATTGTAAATCCATAAAGTGATTTGAGACGTTTCTAGAAAGATGAATGAAGAACATAAAGTTCGAAGGATTTGATGAATCTGACCTAACCCTAAGATCTACGGATGAGATTAAGCGGCAAAAGTTAGATCGGCCTAATAGAGGAAGTATTAAGGAAACCTAAGCATGAGGTTGAGATAAGTAGATGATGTTGTCCATTTGTTGTTGATGTTATTGACTGTATAAGCAAAAAAGGCTGAAGGAGAAGGAGTTGTGATTGCTTGAAGGGATTTCCAAGAAGATCAGTGATGGAGATGGGAATGATTCACAGTTAGTAAGCCAGCATATGTGAACAGAATTGGGTCTGATATTTGCAAAGTGAGTTGTATATTTTCAGATCAATACTACTGTTACTTTCTAATCATTGTATCAGTCAAAATCCTTTAAACAGAGGTTGACCTAACAGTCATTTGTATAAATCCTTCGAACAAGGTTGCATTCTAATAGAATGTATGTAAGTCCCATAAAAAGGCTCACTTCTAACAAAGTGATTGAAATCCTTTAATTGGGTCACACCTGACAGTGTGTTTTGTAACTTTTGACAGCGTTGGCTTTTCACCGAGCTCACTTCAGAAGAGTGAAAATATCAGTAACATGTTACAAAGTGGTTTTTCCCAAATTGGGTTTCCACAGTAAATCCTGGTGTTAATGCTTGTGTGAATATTTTGGTTTGAACATTTTTGTGTTTTGCAAGTTAAATACTATTGGGTAGTGGATTACATTGTTATATGTTTATGTTAAGTATTCAGTAATGACCGAGTAGCTGTTGGTTGTTAGATCTAATTTGTTGAAGAGGTTTGAAAGTTTATTTATACATTTGGACCTGAGAACAACTGATTCACCCCCTCCTCTCTGTTGTTCTAAATCATATTAACATCCTGCCTATATATCCAAAAAGTGGTGATCTTCTATTTTGACCAGTCATTATCTTTCAAAGCATTCTTCATATCCTAGGACATTTTAACCACAACGTTATATCACTCTAATACATCATAAAAGTTCAACCATGTGATCTTGGAGCCAACATGTTCTTAAGATAAATCTATAAAAAAATTTGGTGAAGGATGATGAGGACTCTATCTTGACACCCAATACAGTCTAGCATTATGGATGATAAATTGGATAAACAACCATCTGCATGTCAAAATCCCAAAAATCACACATCAAGAACAAACCAAGTTGGGACAATTTAGAACTTAATAATGATTCTCCCTTCCACTTGTTCAAGGTTACACCACCATATAAAATTGGTACTTTATTAATCATGGCCTTGTTTTTCCCTGCACCCATTCTCTCCTTTGGCGTAGAAATCTATTTGAAAGCTTCTAAAGCCTATTAGTCCTTGTTTTAAACTTGAAAATATTTTTTTTATAAAAAATATTGCATCTAGTGATTTATATTTGATAAAGATTGAGAACCCTCAAACACTGACTCTTTTGTCATCAAAGCAAGAATATTTGCGATCTCAATCAAAACCCTATGAGCAATCCTCTAGTTTGTCAAGATTTTTTCTGAAATGATTAAAACTCAAAAATGTGCACAAAATAGCACAAAATCATTTTATGAGGATGTTCCTAATGTTGTTTCAAGTAACATGGTCAGTTGATATAGTACTTTCTGCATTTCAGCTCTAAGTTTTCCATCTGTCATACCGCATTTACTGCGGGATTCATTAGGGTTAGCCTTTAGTATGGCCCCGGCCAACTTCGGCCCAGTAGTTGATGCTGGTGCTCGAGTTGATGCTTCAGACTACCATGATGCCAATGCCGAACAAACGTCCCCGCAAGTTCATCCCGAAGGTCTTCCACGAGGTAACCCTGATATTGTTCTCAATCTTCAGGAGTTTGATTCTGCTTGTGAATGGTTAGAAAAGCATACGCTGATTGGTTACTTTTTGGGTCGCACTCCTTCTGAAAGTATACTCAAGGATTGGGTCAACAAGAGCTGGACCCCTCATGGGGTCCGTCTTGACGGTGTGCAAAACCTTACCAAAGGTTTTTTCCTTTTCAGGTTTGCTAACCCTTCTCAGACGGACGCGGTTTTTAACCGTGGTCCTTGGAATGTCCGGTCCTCCCTGCTAGTTTTTCAGAGGTGGTCTCGAGACTTTACTGTCTCTGACGACAAAAAACTTAGGGTTCCTGTTTGGGTTGAGTTCCCTGGTCTCCCTTTGCCATGCTGGCCGTTCATTGAGTCTATTGCTAAGACCCTAGGCAAAGTCATTGTCATGGAACATGACAAATTTTTCAATGCTCATCCCCAGAAGCGGGTCTGTGTTGAGGTCAGCCTTTCTAGGGACCTCAAGGATACTGTTGAAATTCAGATTGGTGCTCTCACCATCTCGCAGAAGGTGCTCTATTTGAATCTACCCAACACCTGCTATCAGTGTCAGTCGGTAGAGCACAAGATCAAGGACTGCCCCCTGGTTACCCTTCGGGTGAAACCCGCACCTAAAGACGCGCCGGCTAAAACCGCCGAGGCTGGAAAGAAAGAAGAATGGACTATTGTTATGCGTAAAGGCCAGAATGCCTCAGGCCCTAAGACGCCACCAGCTTCTGAAGCTGTTGTGCCATCTCCGGTTGCGCTCATTGGTCATTCCTCGCCAGGTGATGTGCCACCAATGGCGCCTATTATGTCAAACCCTGTTTCACAAGGGATGCGCTCAGCTACAGTGCCACCTACTCCAGAGGTGGTGCCTGCGCCGCCAGCGGCTCCAGTGCTCTCTTCCAGGACTATGCGCCGGTCCCGCAGTCCTGATGGCCACACGGTAGAACCGGATAAAAGGCGGTTGACCTCTGGAGAACTCCTCCCCAGTTTTGGTTCGGTTCCAGCTTATTTGCAGAATAGCTTCTCCTCTCTTGAGGACGAGGAAGCCATGCAGGAGTTTTTATGAATTTTTTGTCCTGGAACGTGCGAGGTTTAACTGACCTCCCCAGAAAGTACTATGTTCGTGATACTCACCGTAGACTTCAGTCTCTGGATGTGCTGTGTTTACAAGAAGTTAAAATTTCAAGATTTTTGCTTAACTCTGCCTGTCGTGTCATATGGTCGGACGGCATTGTTTTTTCTTCTCAGCATGAAGATGGCAAAGGTGGAGTAATTACTTTTCTGTCACCTCGCCTGCATTCTTGTGTTATTGCTCATGGTTCTGACTTGAAGCAACGTGTTAGTTGGATTTTGCTTTCTTTGCACAATCATTCTTTTGGTATCATTAATGTTTATGCCCCCAATGATGCTCTTGAAAGATCTCAATTATGGTACTGGTTGGCAGACAACTTGCCTCCAGCTACTTGGGTTATGTGTGGGGACTTTAATATGGTTGAGCTGGCCACTGACAAGGAGGGCATTTTGCCTTTTCGCTGGGCAGCTGGGGAGAGAGAAGCCTGGTATCACATGCGCAATAAATTGGGGCTTTTTGATCCCAATGTTAACCGCCGTCAGCAGGGTGGGGTCTGGCATACTTGGTCCAATTTTCGAGCGGGTTCTGACCGCATATTCAAGAGACTGGATCGTGCTATGATAACGGCTCAATCTTTTTTCTCTTTTTCTGAAGATCGAGGCTTACCTGTCATTCCTCTAACAAACGTTACCTTGTCTGATCATTTCCCCATTTATTTTTCTATTACCTGGCAGTCCCGAGCTAGGAGAGCTACTCAGACGCAATTTTTTCTTAACACGTCTGTGCTGACGCACAAGTCCACTATGTCACACATTCTGCAGATATGGAATCTTGAGCCTCGGCCCCACAGTGATACAGGCTGGATTCAATGGTGGAATGATGCCATCGCCCGCACTGCGAGATTTCTTCGCATTTATGGCCGTCAGCTAGCCTGCTACAGAAAGCGTGCTTATGAAGCTAACACTAAGGCTCTGCGTAGCACTTCTGAAGCGCTTACATTGAACCCTTTTGACACAGAGCTCCAGCTTAAGCTGGCCAAGCTTCGCCATGAGAAATAAATTACTGATGCCTATGCTACTCGTGGTGCTCAAATCAAAGCTCGCCTCCATTGGTTGGAGGTTGGCGACAAAGTTTCCAAGGAGTTTTTTCAGGCTCTCAAAGCTCGCCATACCAATGCTGGTATTCAAAAGATTAAGCAAGGACCTGACACTCTTACCAAGCTCCTGGCCATTCTTCAGGCCTTTGTCCAGCATTATGAGCAAGTCTTTGCTTCCCAGGGCAATTCTGCTGCTCGGGATGAAGCTCTAAGGGCTTGTATTGCTGTTACTCCAAACCGCCTTGCGGTTGAGCAGCGTGCCTTCTGTGAGCAATTGCTTACCATATCAGACCTCAAGGAGGCGGTCTTCTCTATGGCCAATGATAAATCTCCAGGGTGCGATGGCTTCCCCTATGAATTCTACAAACACCTCTGGGATACTGTGGGTCATGATTTGCACAGAGTCTACCTGGAAGCTTTTCACAACAAAAGTTTAGGCAACATTATCAATAAAGGGAATATTAAATTCATACCTAAGTCTGGTGATCTGGAGGATATCTGCAATTGGAGGCCCATCACTTTGTTGAATGTCTCTTATAAGATTATTGCTAAAGCTTTAGCGCTCAAGATCAGACATCTCCTTCCCCTCATTGTGCGGCCTGAGCAAACTGGCTTTATTAAGTCCAGGTATATTCTTGACAACATCATAACGGTCTAGGAAGGGATGGAATGGGCTCGTCAGTCCAAACAGGCTGCTCTGTTCCTCAAAATTGACTTTGCTAAAGCCTATGATCGCATAGAATGGCCCTTCATTCTGGCTATGCTTCAAGCTCTGGGGTTTGGGCCGCGCTTCCTTCAATCTGTGGAAATACTTTTTGGAGATGCTTCTGCTTGCATTACCATCAATGGGGCCCAATCTGATACTTTTGGGCTTTTTCGATCCATCCGGCAAGGTTGTCCTCTGGCTCCTGCCTTGTATGTGCTTGCTGCCGAAGGCTTTGGGTATTTGCTTGCCAACTCTGTTTCTGCTGGGTTGGTTCGGGGCATTTCCCTTCCTGGTTCTTCTTCCCAGTTGGTCAATGGCCATTTTGCTGATGACTCCTTTCTCACTCTCATTGAGGATGAGGAGAACATCTCCAATGCCTTGCAATGCTTGGACACCTTTTGTCAAGCCTCTGGATCGGCCATTCAATGGTGCAAAACGCTTTGTTTCACACAATCCTTTCTTCCAGCTCCGCCCTAGCTTGCCAGCTTTGACTGGAAATGGGTGCAACATGGAGAATTTTTTCGCTTCCTAGGCATCCCTTTTGCCTTCCATGGCTCTGCTGTGGATTTATGGAATGTTGTTCTTGCTAAAATTGAGAAAAAGTTGCACTACTGGATTAGCAAACCGCTCTCTCTTGCAGGGAAGTTCCAGATTTGTTCGAAAGTGCTGGCTGCTACTCATGTTTATTATTCTTCTTGCTGGGCTCCGTTTAAAGCCTCTTATCTCAAGCTTGAGTGCCTGCTCAGGGATTTTCTTTGGGCTTCTGGTGCGGATGGTCATGGGTTTCATAGGGTTGCTTGAGAATACTGCTGCCTTCCCTGTGACTCTGGAGGCTTGGGCCTTCTCTCCACCCAGAAGCAAGGGCTTGCTCTTTGTGCGAAGTGGATTATTAGAGCTCTCTCTGGCGATGAGGCATGGAAAATTCTTGTCAGACATTGCATCTCTACCGGGTTTTCGATTCACCGGCCTGCCTGGAAAGGTCTTGGTCTCCAAACCTTGCTCACTATGAGAGAACCTGTTCAAATCCAGGGCACCTTCGTCATCAAGAGCATTTGGAAAGCCTGGGAAGCTATAAAACCCTGGCTTCGATGGGATGGTAATGCTTTTCGTAATGGGCTTTCTTTCAATCAGCAGAATCTTTGGTGGTCTCCTTTATTCTTCATACAGGGTATACCCTTGGCCAAAACTCAAGGGGCTAGTGCTCTGCATTTTTTTAAACATGGCATTCGGACTCCCAAGGATCTTTTTTCCAGAGTCTCTATGGGGCTCCGATCTTGGGAGGATATGCAGGTGCAATTTCGACTGGCAAGTTCTGATCGCCCGACTTTTGATCTTTTGGTTTCGGCCATTCCTACCAATCTGCTCCACAAGATTGGCATTCAGGCTAATAGGCCATGGTGGAGGGATTAGAAATGGTATCCTGCCACGCCTTTGAGCAATTACAAGCCAAGGCTTGGGTATAGGTGGTTATCCCTGCATCTTCCGATGGTGGATATTCTAAACCAAAGATGGCATCTTCATTCAGCCACTTCCCACTGGAGCTCTCATTTCCATACTGTCTGGACCACCATTACAGAACCCAAGATGGCTCTTTTTGCTTGGTGTCTTTTGTTTCAGGGTCTCCCAGTTGGCCCTAGGCTCAAACATTTGGGAGTTCATGACCCTCGCTATCCGTTTTGTGGTCACCCTGAGACCTTTCTTCACATTTTCTGGTTCTGTAGGAGAGCTCAACAGTATCGGCAGTGGATCCATGATTTTTTCAAACCTTTCCGGCCTGAGCCCTTCTCTTGGCATATGATTGTCTTAGGAGACTCTCCCAGACTCCCCTCCAAGTTTACCCAAATTTGGCATACTTTCAGGATGGAGATTTTGTTCAATCTTTGGAAAGATAGAAATGCTGTTATATTTTCCCACAGCTCTTTTGATACTAATGTTGCTATGTTTAACAAAGCTTGCATATGTAATAATGTTATGATGCAGATTCAAGTCCAAGCTAATAAAGTGGCTTTAGAGGTGGCTCACCTGCAGGCGCTGATCTCTCATTGGGGCAATGCTCCCTGTACAGTGGCTCGGGTGCCTCCGGATGCTATCTCTGCTGAGGGTACGCCTCCTAGAGGCCGCCGCCGCGGGCGCAGCTCCTCTGTGCGCCGCTCCCACACGCCACGATCCCAGGCCCCTTGCCAGCACTCTCCGAGAGGTGGCGGAGATGGTTGGCGGCGTCGTTCGGCTTCTCCGCCTCCGCGGCAGTCTGGGTGGTCACATGCGCAGGCGCAGTCGGCCCCTTCTGGTGCTCCTCCTGGTTCCGGTGCTCGCCGTGGGTGAGATTGGCTTCCGGCCACCTCCTCCAAATTCCCCCGCTTGGCGCTTGCTATCTCCCCGCCCAGGGCGGAAGAAGAAAAAGAAAAAGAAAATACTGATGAAGCTGGTTGGGTGCTTCCGGATGAGCCTGCCAATCCCACTGATAAGTGGGGATCAGATGACAAAGATCCTCCGCCCTCTGCTCCTGCTCTTGCGGCCTGAGGGCCTTTTCAATTTTTTTTGGTGAATAGTTCTTGCTGTTTCCGGCTCTGCCGTTTGAACACTGCGGGGTAATTTAATATATCCCCCGGCCTTTTTTTTGTGAATATGTATCTTTAATTTCTTTTAATTGAAAGGTCTCTATTCATCAAAAAAAAAAAAAGTAACATGGTCAGTTTCCAAGTTAATCCCACTCATAGATTTTAGGATTTTGTAGTTTCTATTTTTAATTACCAAGCTTTGAAAAATAATTAAATATGGCTTTTGATAGACCATGACATGCTAGTTTCTTTGGGTTCTCCACATAATGGTATTCTTGTCATCCTAATCAAATTTCATTCCAAAGAGATTAATGGTTCAAAGGTTATTGATATTTTGGTCCATTGAGCGCTTAGATTTTTATCATGTAATGTGAAAATTAAACCAATAATTTCATCACCAATTTCATTAGAGCACATGGAGAAAAATTATGCATTACAAGGTGTTACGTGTTCAAGCATGGAGTCTTCTTGAACACATGGTACTAAGGGATCATTGATATTGAAGCTTTAAAAATATATAAGCATGGCCAAATTGTGAATGTTCACTTGTTCATGATTTATAAAAGTTGACAAACTTTATCAAGAAGTCAATGCTCATAAATAAATTTTTGGAGGCTTTGCACAAAATACCAAAATTGTAAATAATGAAAGAAACAATTTTAAATGGATGTAAATTGGTGTTTTCTCAAGACTCACAACTTACGGATGTTTGCAAAGTATGCATGTGGTGGTTATGCTTAACTTTTCGACAATTTTAGTAAGTTTGGCAACTCTTCTAAATACCTAATATTGAAAGGAGGCTCGGCATATGTAGGCTTGTCAGCAACTTCAGATATTTTGGGAAAACCTTAAAAATGACCAAAAGCTAAAGCAATAGGTAGTTATTATAACTAACCAAGAAACTTTTTTTAAAATATCACATTTATTCACGGGAGGTAGAGGTTTTGAACAACATATGGAAATCCTAATTCATTAGTATACAAACCTTTATCAAATGGTGTAATTGTAATGGTATCTAATATACATACATCCAAAGTGTAGAATCGTATACAAAAGTGATGAGTTGTTCCATAGACTTCAAAGAGACATCATCTCAATGGCAAGAGATATTACTTTCACGAACTTCAAAGCATTTCCATCACTCCAAACATTGCTAATATTCTTTTGAATTGGTGATGATGCTAAAAGAAACAAGTGTCACATAGTAACTAAGTATTTGTCTTTAATTTTATAAATAATTATAATCTTAAATAGAATGTAATTTTGATTTTAATAAATTTATTATAATTATTATATTCTAAGTAATTATAAAATTATATAAGTATATTTTTTATATAATTGTAATTGTAGTAATAAGCAATTTTTTAATTATAATTATTAAACAATTATAAATTATAAATTATAATTAATTCAAATCTTAATCTCAAATTTATTTGTAATTAGTTTGTAAAATATAAGAATAATATAAAATTTATTGTCTTAATATCTGTTTTTAATTATATATGATTAATATTATTGTATATATAATATCGTAATATTATATTATATATAAATTATAATAACAATACAATAAATATTTGAGAATATAGTTATAAATTAGCAGTGTAAATTAAAATATATTTTTTTTAACAATGTAAAATATAAATTTTATATTAGAAAACTAAATAATATATGTGGAATATTATGTACATGTTAAATTGGTCATCAAAATATGTTTTTAAATTATTATTATACTAACAAGTGCCACATAGTGGCCAAGTACTTGCCTTAACTAGAGATTAAAAAATCACATTTCTACCAATTAAAATTGTTATTTTTATCAAATTTGTTACAAAATTAATAATTTGTATAGTATACACGGATTTTGTGGAAGCACTACCTCTATTACAATTTTCGAGGCAATATTATAGGAGCAAATACTTTACCATGCCCTTAAAATAATTCATATTTATTTTTAAAAATATGTTTTAATATAAATGCATGGTTTTGGATATAGATTATTTATTAACTAATGTATAGTAAATTGAATAATAAAATTTGTTATATGTATTATAATTAGATGTTATATATTTAGATTATATAACATAAATTATAATATAAATTATAATATTAATAAACTTAACTTTTTCATTATATATTTTATATTAATTAACTTATGAATTAGTGATAATAATATCTATTATTTATAATAAATAATTATAAGTTATCTTTTAAAATACTAAATAATATGATTTGACATAAGTTATATGAACTATATAAAATATTATTAAAATTGTTCCTAGTTAATGTGATTTATTTTGATTTTAACAATTATTTTTTTAAAATAGCAAATTGTATTATATTAGATTAATAATTTATGTGAAGTATTTAAATTTTGATTATATATTATATTATATCATATATTTACAATATTTTTATTTACATTAGAAAAAGTGAGTTATATACTAAAATAAATTCATGTAATATAATTTAAAATTTAAAAATTTTAATATACAATTAATATAAAAAAGAAAAATATTAATGGAAATCCTAATTAAAGATAGAAACAAAAATTGTTTCCAAGCCGAAAACTATGCAATATGGAAGGAGCAATGCATTTTCATTATATTAAATATAAAGTGTACAATAAATAAAAAATGTGGTAAATTTTAATTGGTTCACTCCTCTAATAAGACTTAAAATGATTTAGCCAATCAAATGATAGAAAAATGATTTCTATAAATTATAAAGTTAAAAATATTGCATCTAACTTTACAAAATACAAAATCTAAAAAAATTTAATTCGTCTAAATAGTTTTATTTAATCACTAGTTAACACTAAAAACTCAAAAAAGGATGCAATAGTACTTGCTTAGCCTATCGGCAAGTACTAATAAATAGGAATATTTTCAAACAAATGAAATGAAATCATGAATTTATATAATTGAAATACTAAAAAGAATATCATAAAAGAATTTATTATATTAAAATACATATTTATTATTTTTTTAATATTTAAATTTAAAAATATATATAGTATATAATAAAATATGAATAAAATTTATAATTAATATAATATTGTATAAAATAATTTATTAAAAAAAATAAAAAAATCAAATTTTAAAAAATAAATAATTTATATTATAAATTATATATTTTTACTAAATATATTATTTCATTATTATATAAATTCTATTTTAATTTTATATAATATAAATTGGTGTATATTTTAGAAACATTATTATATTATAAAAAATATTTTTATTTTAGATATGTTATATATTTAGTGCATATATTAATGAATTAAAATCTAAATTATGATTATATATTATTAATATATAATAAGTTTTAATATGATATTATTTACAATAATTTATTTTAAAAAAATACTCTTAACTTCATAAGTTTTTAACAAATAAATTTGTTGGCTATAATTATGAATTGTTGATAATGAAAAAATCATGTGAATTCTAGAATGTTGGCTATAATTATGCATTGTTGTTAATGAAATTGTTCAAGTTCTTAATTCTGAAAATCTCTAATTTTGAAAATCTTGTGTATAAGACTCAAATCAATTCAACCAATTATATGCTCAAAAAATAATTTTTGTAATTTAAAAATATTGCATGTTTACTATAGAAAACATAAAATTTATAAAAAAATAAAAATGTGTTAAATTATGATTGGTCCATACAACTTGTTTTAATCACTAGTTAAAGCAAGAAATCCAAAACTCATTACAATAGTACTTGCTTAGCCTATCAACAAGTACTAACAATCTAAGAAATAGACTTACCCTTTAATAATGTGTATCACAAAAATAAAATCTTTGTTAGATGTTGTGGTTACAAATGCCACAATCAACATGCACGCTAAATGTGGAAAATACAAATTGCTAGATTTCTAGATAAAAAGCCATGGCTGAAATGCCATTGTATGATATGTCATGAATATGGGATGTGTACATAATAGATTTCTTAAAGAAATCTCGAGACTCTTATGCAAATACAATTAGATGTTGTGAACATTATGATAATCTCAACTAGAGTCAAAGCTTCAAAGCAGGAGTCGAGTGAAATAGTGTTTGGTTTCTTCTCTTAATTTCTCCAGATTATGAAGGGCAATGGTTATGTACATAGAGCTTTTAAACAATTGAGTAACATGACTCTCATGAAGAAAGACAAGGATAGTGCTTGAAGTCATGTCCATGAGGGTCTGGTACAGTGTTGAGGTTAATCGAGATAGAAGTGACCATGGTGTGAGTGTAATGGAAGAATGTGCCACTAGTAAATTTTAGCTTGTTTTTCGATGAGGATTAGTCAATTTTTAGATACAAATTGGTTGACCAAATGACCATAACTATTGTCAAATTTTTTTGTCGATTATTCGACACATAAACTCGTCATCGAAAATGCGACCTCTATAGTGGTTGAATTATCGACGGATCCCCCGTCAAAATAATCACTTCAACTTGGAAGAATTATTGAGCATACCTTTCATCTATTCAATCAATGTTGGTCGAAATTGTGAGGAATTATGGTCGAAATAGTCATTGAGTGTAGTATTCTCATCAAAATGACAAAACAATGTTGGTTGAAATCGTGACGAGGGGTGGTCAAAATTGTCGTCAAGTATATAGCATTCTTGTTGAAATGACAAAACAATGTTGGTTGAAATTATGACGAGGGTGGTTGGAATAGTCACTGAGTATATAGCATTCTTGTCGAAAGTATATTCTTTGAACGTCAAAAAAGTGAGAGAAAATTCAAATTTTAAAAAATAAAATAAAATCTATTATCAAATCTATTAATCTATTATAGTGATTGGAATTTATTGGAATTCAAAATTGAATGGATGTCCTAGCCTACATTATGCTTAGTAGACACCTACAACACCATCCTCCTCTAACCGGTATTGGAACTGGTAAAGACATACAAGTATAATAATCAACCCAACCGATTCTTCTAGGTTCCTTTATAGTTCATTATATCATGATATAGATCAGTTCTACATATTATATATTCCATTTGTAGGATTTGATAAAATTATGAATGAAAATAAACTTGGCAATACCAAAAGCACAGTATATAGACTTGTTCAGCATGGCCACATTCTTGTTTTGAAGGTTCTGTGTTATGCTAGATACTCAGTATTTTAAAATAGCAATTTAGATGGAGAGGTAAATGGAAAATTGAATAGTGAGTGATGATTAACTTCTTGCTTTCTTAAGATACACGACACATTCCCTTCTTCTATGCCATTATACTTACCTGCTAAAAGGGTAACTGTATTCCTGTTGATGGCATTATGTATAGATGAGTTTCTAAGTTGAA
The DNA here is from genome assembly GCA_027943335.1 of Chamaecyparis obtusa. Lineage (NCBI taxonomy): Eukaryota > Viridiplantae > Streptophyta > Pinopsida > Cupressales > Cupressaceae > Chamaecyparis > Chamaecyparis obtusa. The sequence goes on along the minus strand of BSBK01006768.1, from coordinate 114,644 downwards.
GTTTCTTGGTTATATGCTTGCCTAGACTGTTAACCTAGAATTAACTTCTGCAATATGTTTTCCTACTTAGATGTCATCAAGAGACTTGTTTGTATAAGGTTTAAACAATGGTATTCATCTCTATATCTCTTCTAGTAGTGCTACCATATTGTAGGATTTGATAATTACATTGACATCAACATACTTTCACATCACAACCTTGGTGTTCCACTTAAAAGTATCACACATGTCCATTATTTTGGATGGTAGTTCACTCCATTCTCAACTAAGTGCCTAGAATCGATACATATTTTCAAATAAAGAATCAAGAAACAATATGGGACACTAAAAACAAATTTCATGTTTTAACCTCGAAACCATAGACACCTACAAACACAATCCAAAAATGACAAAAAGTCATTCTTCAAGAAAGAAGGAAAAATATCTAGGATTAAGATTTACTTGTGAAAATAGAATGTAAAATCTACTTGCTAGTAAAAACACAACATCAGAAAAATAAACCTGTGCAATAAATTCTTAATCTGATTGCTTGCTGGTATCAAGCTTCTTAATGGCTGCAGGGCAACCACTTTTTAAGGTTGAGTAGTACACCCGACCATATGAACCCTCTCCAATCAGTGATTTTGGACCAAAGTTGTCTATTGTTTCCTTCAATTCCTCTATGGGGATCTCAGGTACTCCAATAGGTAGAGGTTAGAGGACTGATTCATCCTTGCTAGGTTCATCAACAGTCTTGCAAGCTCCATTATTACCTACAAAAATGTCTAACATGAGAATCAAAACCAATAAAGGACAAGATGGGTTGCATATATATGTTGCCCCTTAGGACTTCCAATCTTGAAAGGAGATTAAATTTGGCTTCCAATTTTTGTCTTCATATCTATAATGTCCTATTGACTTAAAAAACGTGAAACTTCTGTCACTTTTGAATTGCCATAAAAATTAGAAACCATGTTTATTTATACAAGAACAGTTTCAAGAACATTATCATGAAAAGAAAAGAACATTAATGATTGAATTCCATTGGTATAAAGGTATAATTTTGTAGACTGCTAGCACAAAGGAAGATTTGACCTAGCCAAATAAAGGTCTAATTTTGTAGACTATTGGTCAGACAAATCTTCATTGTCTTCTGATTGTCTTCTTTATATACTAGCATTTAAATGGAACATTAAGAATAGCAATAATATGCTCAATCTATTAGTAATTGTCTGCATTTAATCTGCCAATTACTAATAGTTTTGTACTACACATACAACATATTGTCAATTTGAAGATAGTTTGTGCCATGTGTGATGGTTAAGTAATGGGAAAGTTATGATGATTTAATTGTAGAACTACTGGTCCCTTGAAACGTTCAAAAAAAAATTCTCAAAAGATGCACTCTCATGGAATACGATGACTTCAGGTTATGCACAAATAGGATCTATCTTCTATCACTATGCTCTTATCCTGTGTCAAAATGGGAGATTTATGGCACGATATAGATTTATGGGGTCACTTGAGTGATCCAAGGAATTATGTAAGGGTCAAGGACCTATAGGTATATCTAATTTTGTTATATGGCCATTGATGCCATTATTATCATGTAATTGCACTTCAAAGTGCAAAGATGCCAAAAAGATGTAAAATTGCATTTTTATGCAATTATGGCCTAAAGGGCTAAATGAGGGTTTAGTAGAGGTTTAGGGAGTTTAGGGGATTAGGATGGGAACCTAAAACCTTTTGAAAGGTTAAAGATGATGCAAGAAAGATTAAAGTGGTCGAAGTTGACAACTAGTTGTTAACTAGACAACAATGCAAATGATAACTAACTGTAATAGACATATAACTGACTGTGCAGGTTAAGAAGAAATTGAAAATTAATTTGTAAGGGGATTTTGGTCAGTTTTGTACGTGATTTTTATGGGAGAGGAGTCTTAGAAGTTGTGGGGAGGCGTGTATGGTCGAAGAAGACAATGTAATGAACTACCAAGCAATAAACTTTTAATTATTTACAAACAGTCACTTCTCTACTCGTGAAGACATAGTCTGGTATTTATATTATTAAACTCTCTATTCAATGAAACATTAATAGGAAAAGTATTCATTGATTGGTATTATAAGTTTTGATCATTCCATGTACTGATTATATTGTTTTGAAGTCATCAAATCAAAGAATTTTAGTCCTTTTATTGAATGTTCCTATACAGTGCTTGGCGTGCAAACAATATTTGTCTTGAAGAACCAATGATTTCCTAGGCTCTGTCAAATAGTTGGAAAGAAATGATGTATTCAATATTTATAAAGTGCTTCAAAAGGCTTAAACTCACCAAGACTCTTCACAAGACTTCTAAGTGATATATTTTGTGTTATTGACTTATATTTGCTTGGATTCAAGGACTTTAGAATATACTCCAAAACTGATTATGTAACGAAGGAAGTGAGAGGGAAGGATCTTGATTTAGGTCAATGGATATTTCAACATGATTTTGGAAAAGATCTTGACATGATTGGATGGGTGTGGATGGTGGGATGGGGGGTTGTATTGGTACAGGGCACTTAGGCCATTCAGTTTTTGCTTTGGGACTTGAGTTATATATTTTGTTTTTCTTTGTAATAAAGGATGTCTTCTAAATTCCTAGACCATCCTATGGTTTGGTTTTATTCCTTCTTGTTTGGAGGTGTGTATGGTCGAAGAAGACAATGTAATAAACTACCAAGCAATAAACTTTTAATTCTTTACAAATGGTCACTTTTCTGCTCGTGAAGACACAGTCTGGTGTTTATATTATTAAACTCTCTATTCAATGCAACATTGATAGGAAAATAATTCATTGATTGGTATTATAATTTTTTATCATTCCATGTACTGATTATATTGTTTTGAAGTCTTAAAATCAAAGAATTTTAGTCCTTTTATTGACTGTTCATGTATTGTGCTTGGCGTGCAAATAATGTTTATTGGAAGATGTGGCCCTAACAAAGATTCATTTAGAGGGAATGATGGACTGTGTTGTATCCTGGATCAACTAGTTGAAGAAGTGGTCATGAGTCCTTAATGCACCTACAAGATTTTTGAAAATGGTGTCAATCCAACAACTGATCAATGGAAGACCTAAATCGTATATCTAGGAATTGACTTCCATATAAGTATATTTTAGTCATATGCATACAAACAAATCTAGAAAGGCCAATTGAAGACACAAATCAGTCACATGTTTCTTACTAACAAGTTTGTGTCATGTGCAACTATATAAATCAAGACAATAAACTATCACATGGGCATAAATTTTAAGTATGCAATATTTTAGTTTATCATTTATCACATTGTAGATCTAGATTGAAGACCTAAGGACTATCCAAGGGACATATCATTTTGATGTGAAACCTTGTGGTTCAATATATAAAGTGCCACTAATGATCGACTACAAAGAGTAAAAGATTCAAATTTGCATTATTTTAAAAAAAATAAGAGTCGTCATTCATGTAAAGACATATTTGCAAGGTCAATGTTGTAGCAATCATGACAGTAATCAAAGTCTTTTCTCATCAAAACATCATTCTATAAGTGAATAGTCAAAGTTCCTAAGGAGAAATCAACAAGATAATATAATCACCACAATATATAAAAACTAGTGAAATCAAGGACAACCAATATAGAGATATGAAGTTATGATGTGTTACAAAGACATGAGGTCCAACATGGCAAAGGATCAAATCAATGGTAAATAGACTGACCAAGTAAAGTGAGAATAGAGACTTCTGAAAGGTAATAGATTCAAATATGGACAAAGAAATGATGCATTGATAGATATAGCACATCAAAAGTTACATTTTCATATATTAACTAAGTGAGTAGGTTACTAGACACATGTTTTTAGTTCATAGTCATTTGGTACAACTACAAATGAAATGCATAAAGAAGTGTTATAGCATGAACATGAGATAGTGGTATCTAAACAAAGGTAAGTTTTCAAAACTTGCATTCAAGGTATCAAAGGATACAACATGAACAATCATTAATACCATGAATCAATGCCCATTTTACTACAATACATGTGCATATTATCTAATTTCAAGTGATACTATAGGGTTAAAATGAAGTTAAACTAGAACATTGGAGTAGTCACGGGTATGGTCATATGACAAAGTTGTCATACATGCAGTCATAAAGAACAATTATGAAGAAATCATAATTAGAGTTAAAATGCTTATCAACGACAGAAAAATACTACAAAATTGATTAAAAAAGTACATCTTGGCATTTGATACAAGAAGCTTGAGTTAGGCGTAAACCAAGGAACTACATACTATGTGCTATAAATGTGTCACACTTCTATGGATCATTACATGCAAGGAAACTCAAGAATGAGCCCTCACAAATCGATCCATAGCTCCCTAGGCATGGAGTGCAAGGGCTTTTAAGAATGCTCTCAGCTAGAGCTATTTAGCCTATAACCTTGCTAGTAAACCATGCAATGGGAGATTCAATGAAGACAAGGGAAAGAATGTCAATATCCTCAAGAATCAAGAATGAAAATGCAATGCAATGCTATGCTAGAAATGGAAATGCAAGCTAAGCTATGAAAGGAAATATGCAAGTGTTACAACCCAAGCTAATTAATCTATGTGAGCTAATCTAGAGCATAGGAATGAAGCTAATCTATGAAAGCATAAATATGAAGCTAAGCTAAGAATGCAAGAATGAGATGTAGATGCTAAGAATGCTCCAAATCTTCAAAAACTCCAAAGTGACCTAGAAATCCTGCAGCATAAAGTTAGCATAAAAAGTTGGGGATCTAGAAATGAAGAAGAGAGCTCTTCTTTTATAGGAAGTGAGAATGAATGGACCATGGAGATTAAGAGGCAAAAGATTTAATCAACGGTGGAGATTGAAAGAGGAGCAATCCATGTGCACAAATATCCTCCAATGAGAAAATAAGAGTTGACTTTTGTGTCCATATGAGACAAAAAGTGCTTTTTCCCTTTTTATAAAATAAGAACAATGCTTTATTTGTGCAACTTAGGATAAGAGGAAAAGTGGGGGCTTTTTATTTATTAAAAGGGGAGGAAATATTCTTTTTAAATAAATAAAGACTTAGGATAAGATGGTTAGCCCATAGAAAATAATCAAATAAATGATAGAACTAGGATTTGATCAAGGATAAGCAATTTATGATTTAGCAAAAGGGGCTAATAGTCTAGGTGACCATTTTTGGGTGTATACATTTGCCCCTCTTTGACTAATGTGTGATCGATCTGGGAACACATGCAGTCAAAGAATGAAGTTGAAATGTGAGATCGATTTGGGATCACAAAGCAACTTAGATCGGCCAAGAAAGCAAGAGATAGCCAAGAAGGCAAGCAGATAGCGATCTGACTCCAAAGAATGAAGTGCAGAGAGATAGCAAATCCTGCATGGTCAGCCTAGTAGCGACAGTACTGAACACTTAGGGAAGAGATAGCCAATAAGATATGATGTGTCTGCCCCCTCAGGATCGAAAGCAAAATCCAGGTAGAGGGAAAGCAGAAGCAAGAGCAGCATGATCAAATCACTAGAAATCATAATCAAAGAAAGAGAATAGAATAACCATCAAGCAGTGAAGGTATGCCCCACACATGGGACACAGGGCATGAACCTATTGGTCCCTCAACCCGTAAACACCACGGAGAGAGGAGTTGAACTTGGGATTTGAAAGTGAATGAAAGATTGGAAGTTTGAAAGAGATGGGGATGAAGAGGTGAAGAATGCCCCAGCTAAGATCGAAGGATCAAGCCTCAAAAGGTCAGCCAACTACGTAGAAGAAGAAGAAAGGTGAACGTGGATTTCGGTTTTGATCCCGAAATGAAGAGAAAATGATGTGATATGAAAGACCAGAAGTGAAAGACATGATCGGGAAGAAGTGAAAGGTGAGTGCAGTTGATTAAAAAGTCCATGAAAGATAAAGGAGAGCTCTCTCCATATGCAAGATGCAAAACTAAACTAATATGAACCTAAGAATGCAAGCTACATGAAACATGGTTTACTTGCAAGGTTACAATGCTAATAGACATCTAATTATCATCATCAAGCGTTAGGTAGCACCGTAAGATCATACAATGCACACTAGCATAACTATGTGGATATGAATATGATCTTTATCAGATAGAAATGTGGAAATCCCACCTAGGCATCAAAGACATGCAGGTCAAGATGACTAGTGCAGTGAGATTACCTAAGTTTGATATAGCAAGATTATGCTTGCATCGAGACACAAGAAAGTCAAGATGACTATAAGCATGCACTTGCGAAACAGTCAAGGATAATACCTTGTAGGTCCATAGTGTCAAGTAAGACCAGCATAAATCCTCATGACAGTTAGGACCAACAAAATATACCCACAAATAGAAAAAGCAATAAAACATATTCTCATTCCCTTAGTCTTCTAGCTATGCATCATTGAAAACACTCATAGGGGGAGAACACTCAGCAAAGAAATCATCATAGACATCACACAAAGAAATAAAGCCAAGCAAGTCTCAGCGAGTCAAATGTTTAAGTGTGTGTGTGTAGGTCATAGAGTCAAACTTTGAGTATCGCATCTGCCAGTGAGAAATGTCATATCATACTAGACTGTAGGGTAGGACATCTGATAAGTGTTGAGAAACACTCGACGCAAGGGTAGTGTTGAAAAACACAGTTAGGGTGGTGTTGAAAAACACTGTTTGTGAGGTGCCTAAGAAACCCAGATGCACAAAGAGACCCAAGATAAGCTTAAAACAACGTATGCCCCCTAGACTAAGACAAGAGTCAATTCTAGGCTAGGAGAGGCAAAGCAAGAAGTGGAGTGAAGGAGCACCATGCAAGACTGATAGACATAGGTGCAAAGGGTCTCAAGTAGCACATGTTTCCAGGTTTTCACCACTTGATAGATTTATTGCAATTTTTTTCAGGACTTTTTATAATTTTTTTTGTATTTTTGCTACCAAGGCGCCTGTTTCCAAGTTTTCACCAAGGCACTTTTTCAATTTTTTTTTTATTTTTTTAATTTATTTATTTATTTTTTTAGTGAGACATCAAAGCACCTATTGCTAGGTTTTCACTAGGATGCTCATTTTTTAGTACTTTTTATGCTTTTTAGGATTTTTTCAGCATCATATATGAATTTTTTTGGAATTTTTTCAGGATCATAAAATATGTACAAAGAATACCCCAAACAGAAACGGGCATCAAGAATCTATTTCCTCTAATGTAGAGAACTGATAGGCCCTAGGCCCAAATGCTACAGCTGTGACGATAGGAGGTCTCAACCAGTTCAACCAATAATAACCAGCCCTAAGAAATGTCTGAGCTAGCAGAGGATCGTTAGAATGTGATCCACATATGCCATCATGGATTTCAGCTAGCACTTTTTCTGACTCCTCTATTTCTAGACACCTAAGGAGAGTTCTGTCTAGACCCTTCCTATACAAGTCACCAGAGACAAAGGCAAAGTGTAAGGGATGGCGGGAAGAATGGAGTGGTGGATTTTTAGGAGGGATATGAGGTGGAAGGTAGGAGCATAATTCGTCCACCAGGAACTTGAAGTGAATTTTATGCTTTTTCATTTGTAAGATGGATGTCGAAGTAACCAAGGCATTAGAAACTTTGTTCTTAGCTCTAGGAGTGGGCTGAAGTGTAACAGATATGAGATCATGCTTGAAGAATTTCACCATTTCTTTGTAGAGAATCAACTTGTCATCGTTTATTTGAGAATCATTATTTTTTAGCAGATTTTTATTTTTACTTTTCTTAGGTTCGGATACCACCACAATGTGGTTTTCACCATCCGACCATTGCTCTTTTCTTTTGACTTGATGACTATGATGTTTGATTGCTGATTCAATCTTTTTTGTAGCTAGTTCATTGGTGGAAGAAGTAACAGGTGTTGATGTGAGATGAAATGAAGTGACTGGTTCAATAGCATTGATTTGAGGGGTGTCATCTCTGGTGACAAGAGAGGTGGATCCTATAGGGTAAGCTCCAAAAGTAGCTAGATCTAGATTCGTCATAGAAGGACCAACGTAGTCTACTAAGGAAATACGGGGAACAAACTCATCAGACCCTGCACAAGACTCATCAACTACGTTGGGTGGGTTACGAGAGGTATGAACTACATCAACATCCATATATGTCATGGAAGAACCTTCTAGAAGAGGTTTAAGATGCCGAGAAGTAGAAATACTCATGTCGTTATGTGATAGATCACCTCTTTGTAGTAACCATGCAATGTTGCGATGTTGTCTATCATAGTGCAATGATTCTTTAGGCACATAGGTTCTAGACATAGAGGCCTCAGCCATAGCATCAGTAGATATACACTCTTCTCCCCAAAGAAGTGAGGTAGAAGGAAGGTCATCTCCCATTTGAACCATAGTGTGCAGTGGTGATTCATCTGTATCTGTGTCTGAATTACTGAGCATGGGAGTATTTTTGGAATAATCAAGGAAGGCATTTGCCGTACTACCCTCATCTTCTCTATAGATCCACTCTTGAACAACTTGTTCTTCTCTTTCTGCTTCTAAAGGAATGGATGAAGGAACACAAGTATCAAAAATCACCATAGCAGAAGTGGAAGGCTTCATTGTATCAGAAGGTTTCCCATATGACCTAGGAGAAACAGGTATAGAAGCAAAGGAATCCAGTTTATATTCACCCATACCAATGCTCATCATCTTAAGTGATTTCTCAGCAGCAACTAGAGATGTACTAGGATCAACAGTAGGTTCATTGTGAGGAAAAAAATTTTCAGCAGCAACAAGAGCATTAATAGCAATAGTATGGTCTCCAGGAATCACAACTTCAGTGTCATTGTATGGAAATTTGACGCACTGATGATAAGTGGAAGGAACAGCCTGCATGTCATGGATCCAAGGACGACCCAAAAGAATGTTATAGGCGAGTGGGATGTCCAATACTTGGAAGCTAATATCTTTCGTGGAAGCTAATATCTTTCGTGACAGGGCCCACTCAGACAGGCAACATGACAAGACCTTTGGAAGATCTTTCCACTTCATCGTAAGCTTTTATAGTAATCTTCTTCTTAGAATCCACAGCAAATTCTAACAAACCCAATTGTTGTATGACATTGAAAGAAACAATATTTAACCCTGCACCATTGTCTATCAGGACTTGGCAGACTCGAGTATTGTAGACTAGAACTTCAATGTGTAAAGCTAGATTATGAGGGTGAGCAATAGATATGTCATCTTCTGCAGAAAAGGAGAGAGATAGCGGAGATGAAATGTGGTTGACCATAGCCTGAAATTGATTCGGATCAATGTCATTGGGAACACATGTTGTACGTAGAGCCTCATCAAGAATCTCTCTATGTGAAGGGGATAACCAAAGCAACTCAAGGATAGATATCTGTGCTAGTGTCTTTTGCAAATGTTGGACAAGATCATAGCTAGGGGTGGCTGAAGGAGCCACTTGTTTGGAAGGAAAAGCTTGCTTGGGATCTTGCGCAGTTTTAAGGACAATCTTGGCTTGCCCCCTAGTAACAGCATTCAGTGTCTCACTTCGGGAAGATGAACTACCACTTGTTTGCAAGACCAACTTTGGCTTACCATGATTGGCTTTATTATCATCTTGAGACCTCATCATTAGAATACTCTCAACGGGCTCTACCATGTTGATCACAAGTGTGTCAGAAGTATATGTATAGTGGATCTTAGCATCAAGATTCTTTTTATGTGTTTGAGAGGTGTCCCCCTTATCATGCTTAGGTAGAGGATCTTTGAAAGTTGTGTGATCAGAATTTTTAGTTAAGCCATCAGTGGAGATTGTGTTGTTATCAATGAGGTCTTGAATATCATCCTTAAGCTTAAAAAAATTGTCTATCAGATGTCCCTTATTTCTGTGATAATGGCAGTAATGATCCTCTCTCCACCAATCAAGCTTATTTATCGGATCCCAGTTACCAGGTTTATCAAGAAGCGTAAGATATCCATTGTCAACCAAAGTCTTAAGGATCACATCGTAAGGTTCTGCCAACTTGGTATAGATTCGCTTTCGAAATGACTTCTTAGGCTTATCTGCATATTGAGATTTAGGAGCACCGTGAGTGTTGGCAGCTTCTTGTTGTTTTGCTGCATAGATAGCATTGGAGAGATTGAAAGCAGGCTCTTTAGCTTTAGGAGCATCAACAACCCCACAACATACTTGTTTTTATTCCAAGGTTTGTTCTTGTCTTTGCCATTGCCTTTAGCATCTTTATTAATAACAATATCCCCTTTTCTTATAGCTACATCCTCAATTCGATATGCACTTTCAACCATGTCATTGAAAGAGGAGAACAGTTGCTTCCTTAGATCATAAAATAGCTCAGGCACAAGTGTGTTGACAAAAATGTCAATCTTTTCTCTTTCAGGTAGCGGACGAGGATATCTAGAATACAATGACCTCCAACGTTGTAAGTAAGTTGAAAATGGCTCACCTTGATGTTGTCTTAGATTACCGAGATCTATCATGGTGACAGGTTGTTGGATGTTGTAAGAATAATGTTGGGTAAATCGTTGAGCCAACTCATCAAAAGTCTTAAGAGGTGGTGTCAATTTCGCAAACCATTCTAAAGCTTGTCCTCTTAAGCTTGTCCATACTAAGAGCATAAAAGTGACGCACATGGTCATGGGGATCTCCATTTCCATCATACTTGTCATATTTGGGAACCTCCATATCCCTAGGAAACGGGACCATGTATAGACTTTTATCAAAAGGAAGAGCACAAATTGATTCTACAAAAGAGACCTTTGGAGGCTCTCTTTCTATTGCCATTTGGGTAAGGTGTTGATTTGTCCGACACAGTTCTTCTTGAAGGACTTCCAATTCAGTTGGTACTCTTTGTTGGACAATTTGTCTGACATCATAGCCGGGAGGAAGCTTGTATCCTCTAGAAGTCATATATTGAAAATATTGATCGCCATTACGCTCTAAAAGCTTATGCATCACTCGTTGGGAGACCACATTTTGTTCAAATCTCATAAGATCCTCACTAGAAATCTCATCATCAGCCTCTGCCTCATGTTGAGAGGGAGGAGGTCTAGGAGGTGAAGAAGGCATACCAAAAGTGGGTCTTGGAGGAGATCTTGGTGGCGTGTTGTTGCCATTGTTGCCATTGATAAAAAGAGGTCTATGCTCATGATTACTAGTCTCAGGTTGTTCATGAAATGTCCCTCTATAAGCCATGCGCCTAGCAGCATCCATCCTTTGTTGATTGTGTTCTTTTTCTAAGCGTGCTTGGTTATCCTTATGCTCAAAGTGTTCTTGCAAGCATTGAAATTTTTCTTGTTCAGTCAAAGTGAGTGAGACACTGTCTATGTTTTTGGGGGACTTGAATGCAGAAAAGAGGAAACCTCCTTTGTACCACGGGGTAGCCTTAGAAATCTCAGATTGGTTAGAACTAGAACTGTTGTTGCTAATGGGCGCTCGTGAGCATCTAGTTGGAGAAGGTAACTGTGTATAATTGAACGGAGGATGACTCTCCTGCTCAAATTGATACCGAGTTGTAACCGGCATGAAAAGAGATGTTGGTTGACTAATAGACTGAGACAAAGTTTCTCAGATTTGAGATAAGCAAAGCTAATAAAGATCACTTGTCAAAGTAGAACAATAGAGAGATGGCTCGTCAAAAGTGCTCAAGCACTTACAGCAATCAATTGACTAAAGTCGACCAGCGAGCAAGAAGCTCAATAAGCAAGTAGCTAGAGAGGTAACCATGATGCGACAAGTGATCAAGAGTAGCATTCGTTAAACTCAAATCCAATAGTTTTAGCTCATTTGTTTCAGTCTAGAACAAATCTAAGCATGTAGGTAACAAACCAGTTTCAGGTAAGAACAAAAAAAGACATTCTACGACAGGTTAAAGTGCAAGTTTAGCAGCTCCAGATTGCAACAGCAACAAGACAGCAAAAAGGTTCTGGGCAATACTTTCCAGGCAGATAGGGCGATACTTCTCAGTCGGGTGATACTTCGCCTTAAACCAAGCGATAGACCTCAATATACCGGAGTGACAGACTTCAAGCAAAGCAAGTGATAGATAGTAGGCGCGAACTATCGCGTGATATTTCTCAGGAAGGAGCGCGATACTGTTGCAAATTTGGGCGATTCTTTGACCAGTGAACATAAAAATCTCAGTTTTGAAGCATTTTTATCAAGTTCAAAGGTTGGATAGTGCAATTTCTCAGTTTGACCAGTAGTAACAGCAGATAAAAGATAGGTTTGCAAATAGTATAGGATCAAACATGTCATAGAACACTTGAAACAAGAGTAAAAGCAACCTTGCCAAGACAAGCACGTGTGATATCAAAATAGAGAACCTTATGAATGCTACCGTTTGTTTGAGTGTTGAGGACGTTTACACTAGTATAGCACAATCGAAGATAATTCAAACAATTACTACCTAGAAGGACAAGGCTCATTACTTAGCAACGTGGCCCACAACTTGATGCTCCCTTGCCTCACACCAAGTGGTTGCCCACAAGAGATATTGGCATTGTCATGGAAGTGTCAAAAACACAACCAAAGGAACACATATGGTGAGTGTCTTGGGGTGATCCGGGTAAGTCCACTTGGATCAATCCTTGCACCAAGAAGCTAAGCGGCTAAAATAAGGTGGCCTCTATCTAATGGTTCATAGTAAGGGCTTTCGTTCATAGCACCCCTCTTGCTCCTCATAAAGGACTAGGACCTCGCGGCCTCGAGAGTACCTTAAGCATTCTTGCTTAATGCTTTCCTCCTGGTCACAATCCCACAAGTTACTCACATCAAGCGAAGATAAGTACTATGTCTACCAAGGTTTTGTGTCCTCGATAGCCTTGAGATTATAGTGAGTTGGAATCACTCGCCACCAAGGAAAATGATGACAAGGTTGTCCCCACTTGGGTCGTTCCTCTTGATTGCTCAAGAGCAGGCCCGCTAAAGGATCCTAAGCTAAACAAAGAGTGGATTAATTCTTGAGGTTCAAGGTTTTTGGTTCACCACAAGGGTGAAGAGCATACTCCCCTATCTCAAAAACTTCTCCCAAACACACCAAGCAAAGATTTAATTACCCCTTGCTTTCAAAATCCCAAGATGGGTCAAGATTTCTGTTTCACCACAAGGGTGAAGAGCATACTCTCCTACCACCTCAAAATTCTTACAACAAGGTATTAAGTGCCTATGAAATGAAACAACTAGTATATGCTACACTTAATAAAGAAAGCAATTAAACAAGCACTTGATTTGGTTTTTATGCTTAGGGCAGCCCTGCAAAAACCATTAGTAGCCCTCTTTGACATGTGTTCTTTTGGCAAATTTCAAGCAAGTGCACCTACAAGCACAACTTGTTAGCTCCACAATGATTAGCACATAAAAAAAATTTAGATAATTTGCAAAAATAACTGATCAAATGACAAAATCTGAAAATGCAACCATCATGGTTGGATTAGGTTTGGAAAGACCTTTCCAATGATATATCACACTTTGATTTTCGATACCATTTGCAAAAATTTCTTTAAAAAAGGGGCCTGTTTTCCAGAGTGGCACGGATTTGAAAATGCTAAAATTTTCAAAAATTTAGAAAAACTGAAAACAACAAACAAAACTGACGAATCTGAAACTCTAGTCTCTATCTATCATAGAATTTCGCACAAGACAGTACCAAATCACGTGAGAAAATGCAAAAGCTCACGCGAGAAAGTACAGAACCGTGCGCGAGAAATCACAAGCTCGCACGAGAAAACACAGTCTCACGTGAGAAAATACTAGCCCACGTGCGAAAGTGCTTCATCAGTAGATCCTCGTGCGATACAAAAAAAAATTTCGCGTGAGATTCTACGGCAGTGACGCACAGAAGTACAGAAAGCGTACGGAAATCACAAAAAAAATAAAAAAACAGCTGAAACCTGCAATGAAAATGCAAGAAAATAAGGACAAAACAGAGCTGTCTTGCCCCACAGTGAGCGCCAAAAATGTGTGCTATAAATGTGTCACACTTCTATGGATCATTACATGCAAGGAAACTCAAGAATGAGCCCTCACAAATCGATCCATAGCTCCCTAGGCATGGAGTGCAAGGGCTTTTAAGAATGCTCTCAGCTAGAGCTATTTAGCCTATAACCTTGCTAGTAAATGATGCAATGGGAGATTCAATGAAGACAAGGGAAAGAATGCCAATATCCTCAAGAATCAACAATGAAAATTCAATGCAATGCTATGCTAGAAATGGAAATGCAAGCTAAGCTATGAAAGGAAATATGCAAGTGTTACAACCCAAGCTAATTAATCTATGTGAGCTAATCTAGAGCATAGGAATGAAGCTAATCTAAGAAAGCATAAATATGAAGCTAAGCTAAGAATGCAAGAATGAGATGTAGATGCTAAGAATGCTCCAAATCTTCAAAAACTCCAAAGTGACCTAGAAATCCTGCAGCATAAAGTTAGCATAAAAAGTTGGGGATCTAGAAATGAAGAAGAGAGCTCTTCTTTTATAGGAAGTGAGAATGAATGGACCATGGAGATTAAGAGGCAAAATATTTAATCAACGGTGGAGCTTGAAAGAGGAGCAATCCATGTGCACAAATATCCTCCAATGAGAAAATAAGAGTTGACTTTTGTGTCCATATGAGACAAAAAGTGCTTTTTCCTTTTTTATAAAATAAGAATAATGCTTTATTTGTGCAACTTAGGATAAGAGGAAAAGTGGGGGCTTTTTATTTATTAAAAAAGAGGAAATATTCCTTTTAAATAAATAAAGACTTAGGATAAGATGGTTAGCCCATAGAAAATAATCAAATAAATGATAGAACTAGGATTTGATCAAGGATAAGCAATTTATGATTTAGCAAAAGGGGCTAATAGTCTAGGTGACCATTTTTGGGTGTATACACATACAACCACATTTCATAAGGGATAACATATCACTTTCCCAGAAGGATGATTGAATGTTCTCGAGAGGGTATTCATCTAAAAACATTGAAAATAATGTTTCTAAATAAAAAGAGTAACATTAATAGAGTATGACTGATTATTATCAAGATTATGTTCAGTTGACCTTTTTATATTTGTCTGTATGCATATGACTGAAATATGCTTGTACGGAAGTAAATTCCTAGATATAGGATTTAGATCTTCCATTGATCGGTTGTTGGATTGATACCATTTTCACAAATCTTGTAGGTGCATTAAGGACTCGTGACCACTTCTTCAACTAGCTGATCTAGGATACAACACATTCCATCATTTCCTCAAGTAGTAGGGAAGTAAAAGGGGTAGGAAGAAACATGAGAATGAGGAATGAAAAATAATATGGAATAACAAGTAGGTGTTTTTGACCATTGAATCTATGTCATTGGTTTAGTTTGAGCTTCACTTGGTTTCGAGAATAGTTTAATATTCTCTACTTAACAAGGCCAACCACGTGAAGGTGGAAGCTCATTCCCCCCCCCCCCCCCAACATCACTAAATTCTCCATTAACATCTAATAACATTCATTCATTCATTCATCCATTTTTGAAATACAACATTCAATCATTATAATCACATGATAACATTCATTAACACATAAAATTTATTAACACACAACATTCATGAATAATTCATTAACACATCATTCATCGACATTTTCTAGTACAAAATTACATCCATTAAGACAACGTTCTTTCATTAGCAAAAAAAGTTAATTATAATCATTTCTTTTTTGGTTTCTTACTCATTTTTATAAGGTAAAGGCTAAGCAGAGCATCAATATCCTCGTCATTCCACTCCTCTACTAATTCTAATGCCAACACATGTCTTCTCCTCATCTGTTCAGGAATAGGAGGCTACTGCGCTAAAGGGGGGTCTGCTGCAATAAAAACTACGTCATGGGTTAAATTCACACCATTTTATATTAGTGTTACAAGTATTTAATTAAGTAAAAGAACTATAAATCAAAAAAAAAATTTAAAAGAACAAAACATAGATTTTCTTTACTTGAATGTGCCACATGATCTACATGGTGATCACTTTGAACATCCTCCACTCGTTCAACATGACATTATGTATGCTCTAAAATATACACAAAAAAGGTTACACCAATTTTAATTTAAGATGTTAAATTGTATTAATAATTACATAATTAATTTTAAATAGCAGATGAATACCTCCATCGAGACTACGATGCACATTAGGGCCTTCATCATGCGGCGTAGGATTTGTGTTACGATTAGGAGGCTACATTGCAATGTCATGTGCATTATTATCAAATAGATTTTTGCTAAAGTATTCAATTTCAAATATATATTTTTGGCATATTTACTTATTCACATGATGCAGGGGACTCTTGGGTTGGGCCAGTGGAAGCTTGGTGTAGGCATTCAACCACAACTTGATAGCCTTCCTTGAAGATAATTTTTTTGTGTTCTGTCGTGGCCTCTAAATTAAATTATGAGCCCTGCATTTTTTGATTAAACAAAATTATTTTCATTTTATTAATAATTTTTCTCTGGAATTTATTTACTGCTACTTACAATTCATGCTTTAATTTTTGAATATCCACCAGAGCCAAGTTTGTGCTGCCCAATCTTTTGCAGTCTGGCCTTTGTTGCCTTTGATGTGTCTTACAACCTATGAAAAGTTTGAAATATGTTACATGATATAGATATAAAGATCACTAATTAGTGCATTATTACATTCTACTAGTAGTTAATACTATTGCATACCTTCTTCTCTCATTTGTTGGTGTAATTCCTCTTTGAGCATCCCCTTTCTCCTTTGCATCCAAAATGAACTCATTCCAATCCCTTAGTGGAATAAAGGGAGGACGCTCGTACTTTGGGTTCTGGATGAGACTCCTTCTATATGAGTCTCTCATAGTCTTAACATGTTTGGAAGCTTTTTCTAAAATTTTCTTCTCAAAAATATTACTACCAAACTAATGCTCTAAATCTTTAATGAGTTGATCTTTTAATTTTTTGTCTTGCAAGTTCCACCTTTTAAGAAAAAACACAAAATTGTTAGAAAGAAAAATTAACTAAAGTTGTGTACCTTGAATATAGTAAAAAAAAAGGCTTGAATTAAAGGAAAAATAATGTTCTAATTAATGATATGAAATAAAAAATAGTGGGATAGGGTTAGTTCACTTATGATGTTCCACCTTGTACGTATGGTGGGCCTGAATATCTTCAATGTGAAGTCATAAAGTGTCTTATAAAAAGAATCATTTCCTGCAAAAAATGTCATGGGACCATCAATCCAAAACTTGTTATGAATAGGTAAATGCATATTACAATATAAATAATAATAATTTTAAAGTGCCTAGAAGCTTAGGACATTTTAAAGGCATCAATTTTTTATCATCAATCAACAATGACGTATGCATAACTCTTGTGCTAGAAACATAGGTAGGTCTAGAAAATGATGGTGAATTATCACCAATACAGGTACTTTGATTTGTATCTAGCATAGCAGACGATGTCGATGTATCTCCTACTCCACAAAATTAATCCACTATGAGATGCACCCAAGATTAAAGTACAAATTATCAAATCATAATTAACACAAAACCAAATATAGCAAAACAAGGATTTACCAGGCATAGACCGTGAAGGCGTCAATGTTTGCATGCCCCTTGTTGCCAACATTGCACTTGGCAATCTCAAATGGACGTTGGTTGACCTCCTAGGAGAAGTCGCTTGCACTTGATCACTTGAACAATACATTGTTAGCAAAGACATTCTGAAATAATAAAAGTAAGAGTTAACTTAAGAAGTTTTTGAATGTTCCAAAGAAAAAATTCCTTGTAACTTGTCAACTTAAGGATTATTTTACCTGAGGTGGCTAGAGCTCTGCTAGTACCGGCCTCACCGCGATGTCCATGACCATGTACTTGAGCAAGCAAAAAATCCTATAAGAAGAACACATACATATTTTAGTTCACAACATAAAAGAGTATAAAATATAAACCTTTATTGAACTTTTGTTATAACTAAAGATTCATTACTTCTTACTTCAAAATGACGTGCTTGCGCCATCAATTCATCTGTCCACTTTAGCATCTCCTCAGTTGGATTTGCATCTTCCAAAATGCTAATAATTTCTAAATTGATTCTTTTTAATTTTTTCTTCACCGTATTTATTATATTAGGGATTTCTAGGATATCCTCATTTATATCTACAGCTATTGCCTCTTTTGTTGCAGGTGCTTTTCCCCTATCTTGAACATCAAATTATGATAGGAATATAAGTAAAACTATCATAATAACTCCAAAACCCTAAATAAAATAACATAACAATATAACATTTTTCAACTATCTAATTTGTACAATTTCAATAAGGTTTACCATTGTTGAAGAATGGGTGGGAGGAGCATCTCCGTGGCCTTTATCATGTGGAGGATCCATGTCATCCTATGACAAAGATTAAATATAAAAACTTCAACGAATTGAAAGCAATAGACTTGGCAAAAAAAAACTGATTAATAAAATGGTATATTGGAGTCATAAAATTGAGGTTAGTTTAAATGGTATTTAGTACTTACCACCCTCATGATAGTAACTTTATTTGTATCTATGTGATTTAAATGGTAATCTATTAGTAGTTCTTCCCCTACACTTATTGATTTTATCGTACATACAAAAACTTGATTCCCCTCACGTGCCTCAAATATGCAATTGGGTTGCTTATTAGTTGAGGAAGGTCGCGTACTATTTATAAAACCTGCAATATTCCCTGTTACTTTTGGTCTCTCATCAATGTACATAGAAAATCTTTTAATTTGATCATTTTCTCTCTAGTGTATATAATTTGATGATAGTGCATACCTACACATACATTTTTTATATTGAACAATCCACATCCAATCATTGTAATTGTAACAAGGACCGACATACTCCATCAATTTAACAACTTTGTTGTAACATACCTTTATCCCATCCATGGAAAATAGGCCCAAACCATGTAATGAGGATGGAGCTATGAGATATATCCTCTCGTTAACACAAAAATCAATGTTAATTGGAGGTAGCTCATTAGGTACCCATTCTTTCTCAAGATGTGTGTACCGAAAGGGCACCTTGATGTCGCCTTTGGTCTCATCATCATAAGAACATGATCCCCCTTTAGCAAGGAAAAATTGCATGTGTTTATTAATTTTTTTTCTAATTTTTTGACCTCTAGTTGATCTCCCTATTTTAGTCGTACTACATGTAGAACTTTCATCTACCATTCCCTCATTTCCCTCATTCGATGTAGATACATCTGACAAGTACCTATTTGGTGGGTCCTACAATCCATCAAATGAGATATTGTCATGTCCCCGCTTCAAATAGAATTTTGATAATAATTAAATAATATATATAGAATAATCAAGTCATGACCCATACGGTTCTTCTTTGTCTATATGTGGGAGATATAAAATGTAAGTTGAAAGTGAAGGAAAGGCACAAAAACATGAATCATATAAAAGGATAAATAAAAAAAATATAACATGTTGAACTTTTTGCGTCGATTATTTGACACATTATATGATTATATAATATGTCTATGTATAACATACGTGCTCAGTGATAAACAAGAAGAATATAATAAAATTATGTCTATTTATTGACTTATACCTGCTGATCCATGTCACTGTGCAGGATCCTCGCCAAAGGGGTTAAATTTGCTGCATATGTTAATTATTTATCTGTAGACATGGAAAATTGGCCAAAGGCTTAAATCAATCAAAAGGTGCATCAAATCATCAAAATAGCACGAAAAATCAATAAATGGAACAAAGGCAATTCAAATCAAAGGAAAATTCAATTAAATGATTAAATGATTAAATAAAGCTTGAAAAGGGGAAAAACACTACGAAATTGATTAAATTCAATTAATGACATAGTTGTTGAAAGCAAAAATCAAAATGAACCTCTTACCCTTCATGGCTAAATTTAATTACTTTAATTAATTAATAAATCATAATTTCCCTCAACAAAGCAAATTGGAGACAAAATGGACACAAATCACTCACTTTTGTTGAAATGGTCCAGCCTTTTGAAACCATTTAAATGATTGTCCCCTCCTTGTCCCCCCATTTATGGACAAAGCAAAGCCAATTGACCTTACCCAAGCATAACCATGATCAACTCACTCTACCCCCTACCCTTGGGAAAATCCTATAAGTAGAAAGCATTTTGAGGCATTATTCATCCACTCCATATCTTTGAATTGCAGCAAAGCTCTTGCAATTTGCATCCACACCACTCATTTGTCAATTTTAATAGCTTAATTGCTTTGATCATAGTAGATTGTTCATCAAATAGAGCTAGAATTTGATTGAATAGATCTTAATTGCATATCATATAGCTTAATTCTCATCTTTAGAGTGTCACTAGTGAGGATCATAGCTGAGAGCCTCATTTACCACTTTATTTTAGAGATCCATGAGATGTTGATAGGTTAATTGTGCATTATTTAGATTAGTTTGCTCTAATTAGTGTAAATTCTCTTTAAATCTTGTTATTTCATGAAGGTGTATAACTCACACACACAAGGAGGTTCTGGAGCAGGTATATTATTGGTTACCCCTCAAGGGTACACTATTCCAAAGTCTTATAAACTCTTATTTCCATGCACCAATAATATAGTAGAATATGAGGCACTAGTCATCGGTATCAAAATGGCTTTGGAATGGAATATTACAAAATTGCAAGTGTATGGGGATTCCCAACTCATAATCAATCAGATTAACAATGAATACAATACCAAAGATGCAAAGTTGATGAAATATAAAACCTTGATTGATGGATGGAAGAAGTACTTTTCTTTGGTCACATTTGAACAAATTCCAAGAGAAAAGAATAGAGCAGCAGATGCCATGGCTACCTTGGCTTCCTTATTACAAAAACTGGATCAAAATGAGAAGTATGAGTTATTGGTGGAAGAGTTGGTAAAACTGGCATTCAACCTTCCTGACACCCAAATTGTTGCTCTTTTACATGGACATGACTCTCCTTGGTATGGACCTATCTACACTTATCTCAAAGACCAAGTGCTACCCTTAGACCAAACTTGTGCCCAAAAACATAATTTCATATGCCAAGCCGCCCGTTACCTAATCCTTTCAGACACATTGTATCGTAAGGGTCTTGATGGGACGTTACTTAGGTGTTTAGAGGAAGAAGAGTCTAAGTTAGCTCTACACGAGGTCCACGAAGGCATTTGTGGGTCACACTCAAGCGGTCTTAATCTAGCTAAGAAAATCCTTCATTTAGGGTACTTTTGGACGACATTAGAAAATGATGCTTGTCATTTTGTGAAGATATGCAGAAAATGTCAATATCATGGTAACATGATACATGCCCCTGCTCAAGAACTACACCCATTCATTACACCATGGCCTTTTTATCAATGGGGTTTTGACTTGATTGGAATCATATATCCTCCATCTTCAAATGGACACAAGTATATCATCACAATGACAGAATACTTCACCAAATGGGTGGAAGCAGTTCCATTAACAATGGCAACCGGCAAACAAATTTCAATGTTCATATTGAACCACATAATTTGCCGTTATGGTATCCCACATGCTATTATCACATATAATGGAAAGCAATTCAAGAATCAGGATATAGATGAACTTTGCATGACATTTCACATTACACATCATTCGTCATCCATCTATTATCCATAAGGCAATGGTCAAGCTGAAGCAACGAACAAAAATATCCTCAAGATATTAAAAAGATCACTTAACAAATCAGGAAGAGATTGGCATGTGCAAATAAATCTAGCATTATGGGTTTACAGAACTAGTATCAGGACACCTACAGGAGCCATGCCATTCTCTTTAGTCTATGGAGCTGAAGCGGTTCTACCATTAGAAGTTGAAATTCCATCTCTACGAGTTTCATTAAGAGGATTGATAACTGACAAGGATTATAGAGTTGCTAGACTTCAACAGTTGGAATTGTTGAAGGAACACTAGACTCAAGCTTATGATCATTTAAGGGTCTACCAAAATAGGATTTCAAGGAATTACAACAAACACATCAAACCAAGAACGTTTCAAGTAGGAGACTTGGTATTAAGAGAAAATCCCAAAAATCAAGCTGAAAGGGAGAAGAAAGGAAAGTGGGAAGCTAACTGGATAGGCCCATTTGTGATAGTGTCATCCTTGGGAATTGGAACATACAAGCTATCAGATTGTGATGGTGAAGAATTGCAAGAACCCATAAACAACATTCATTTGAAGAGGTTCTATACCTAAAGTAGATGAAAGAGTATAAAGAGTATCAAATGAGAGAACATCATATTTATTGTACATAGTTGAAAAGAGATCTTGAAAATACAAAAAAAAAAAGAAAAAAGAAAAATACAAATAGATGAGAAAAAGAAAAAGTGCCTTGGTGAAAACCTAGCAATAGGCGCCTTGGTAGCAAAAAAAAGCAAAAGCACCCAAAGGTGAAAACTTGGCAACAAGCACCTTTGGTTCCCTTAAGTCATTTCCTTCCTAGTCACATGTGTACATAATGCATCTCATCATCCCATTTGTCCAAACCTTCATTGCATCAGTCATTTGTACATAGTCCTAATAAAGCTTTTTAGCATCATCATTTGCATGGCCTAAAGTTGTCAAAAACTGATACATTAAACACTTGGGGGCAGCAAAGAGTAGATCGGAAAGTTGGTACCTAAAAAAAGGATTCAAACAAGCAACATTCAGTCACAAGCAGAAAGAGATCAGAATTTCAGAAGACAGATCAGATTTTCGTGAACCTTTGATTGATATCATTGTTCACCAACCAAGAAATTGATTACCACAACAAATCCTTGAGCCTTAATTGACTTTATTATTCAGGATTAAAAATCAAACATCATTAAATGATCAAAACACTTGGAAATACTATTTGAAGATCAAAAAACAATGCAAAACACTTGGATAGATTCTTTTGAAAAGTTGGTTAAAAATCTGTTTACTTATATTGATTCGATTTGTATCAAGCCTTTTTAGCTAATCAATGATGTTTTGACTAGATTGGAGATGATGAAGACATGATATTTTTCTTGACTATGAAGTGAGTGTTTTGAGGAAAACTTATTGCCTTATGTGAATTCATCTAAAGACATGGTCATCAAAGAACCATCGAGGATTATCTCATAAAAATAATGAGTTAACCTTTGTTTATTTACACAATCAGATACCTTGGATATTTAGATTCTTCATATCTAAATGCCAAAATCCAATTGCAACATAGAATCTGACAAAATCAGTATTCGTACTCTCATGATTGTCTGTAATCAGTGATAGTTGTATCAAAGAGACCAATGGGAAAGCAAAATGGAGGTTACCAAATGAGCAATAAAAAGCAGTATTCATATCCTCATGTCAGTGGATAGTGGTGATTGTATCGACTTTCCGATCCCAAAGTGCTCAATGATGAAAATATATCCTCAAGGCATTTATTTGCTAAAAGCTAGTGACACTTAGGTTAAAATTGCATTCTCATAGAAAGGTTAAATGCATTCTCATGCTAGCATAAATTGCACATGCTTTTTATTTATGGTCAAAAATTTTCCAAGGGCCTAATCCCAAATCACAAAGGGGGTACATAACATCACCAAGGGTCCAATCAAGAGTCAAATCAACAAGGACATCATCAAATCAATATCATTTTTCTACAACAAAAATGAGATTACACTTTTTGCATTCATTCCATAGCATTAATCATTACATAGATATACCATCACAGAAAAGAAAGAAATAACCATTTACATTTGCATACATCTAGATAGGGAAAAAGATTGCATACATGAGAAAATAATAAAAACATAGAACCATACATGAAGAAAGAAATGCATCCATCTATCTATATCATATATAAGATACGTTGCATCCATAGAAACATTCATCAAAAATAAATACATCAGAAAAACACATATAGCAGCATCTAAAGGTAATCTCATATATCATCAAGTACAACAGGAAGGATCATAAATGTCATCATATAACAAGTCTACTAAAAAATCAACACATCAAGTCTAACAATGATATCATAAATCAACTCTATAACCGCTCATCAACAGGGGCATCAATATCAATACGCATCAAAGTACAACTGAAAGGGTGACACCAAGGTCACAGGAATATGGTCCAACATCAAGTATCTCAACATCACTACAAATCTGATAAACATGAGTAATCATAGCTCAACTATCGTCACCACTGGGAGGAGGTCCTAGAGGAGGCTATGATGGAGGTTGCTGAGGTGGCTGAGGAGGAGTTTGACCAACCATCGCACCGAGGAGAGGAACCAATGGAGCAAGACCTGATACTAACTGTTGAATCATCACAGACATCTATGATACCTCTGTCCGTAAAGCTCCCACATTTGCTCATAGCTGAGTAGTACTTGAACTCTCCCCAACCTCGTAGGTACTATGAGGATCACCTGTATCTATAGGAGCCTTCCCTCGATCACAAGAAGAAGATGGTGGCATCTGCTATGCACCTGTATCCTGACCATCTACTATGGTCTGCTATAATCTAGCTCTCGTATCCTGTCCTAAAGATGTGTACTACCTAGCAGCCCTCACACGGTCCTGACGATCGGCCCTCTATCTCTGTACTACTGCAGGAGGAGGAGAAGGAGGAGGTGGTGGTGCCTATATAGGTACATCTCTAGCCCATCCTCTGAGTCTAACCACCACCCTACCTCATGGTCTCCTACCACCACCGTCACCTTCGTCATCATCTCTCCCAGGTACTGGCTTCGTAGGGTCAGTGAATCGAGGCATGGGATGCTCCATCAACCAGTCCAAATACTCCTGAGTGATCCTGGCATCTCTGATATGTAGCCTCATGTCCCAGTCCATGAAGCCAAGCATCGCTATTTTCTCAATCACATCATCATATGAGGGCATGTGCCCCCAAGTAGATCTCTCCGCACTGGAACGAGCATAAACTGCAGATCCCTGAGGCATAGGCTGAATCCACCCAAACTATCGTAGCACCCTACCCACCAAAAATCTCTCAATGACAGAGTCGATCCTACCGATCATCCATCGAGGAGTGAACATGTAAGGTAACTCTGAGCCATCCTCTCTCCACTCCTCCACATCAACATATGGTCTCTAATAGACCTCATCCATGTCATCAATTTGTCTCCTCCAATACTCAAGATGTCCCAGGTGATGCTGTGTAACCATCCCTATGTACTGCCAAGCAAAAGGATGTCCTAAAGGCTAGTCTCGATCTAATATAGGATGACTAACTGGTAAATGCTCCCATATCCAGAGCTATAAGATGTGAATACCGATAGACAAAGCAGCTGATCTCCTGTAGACCACCTCATGAAGATCATGGTATAGCTGTGCTAGAACACAAGATCCCCAATCAAATCATCAAGGCTGATGAAGCAAGTCCTCGATAATCCTGCCCCAACCCATTGGAAAACCGTGACCCCGACGATCAGGTAGTAACATGCCACCGATCACAGCACCTAGCATCGCTGGTAGTATAGGAAATGAAGCAAACTACGGCCATATGATGCACTCATCATCAATAGCATTATCGCCAAATACTCGGTGACAATACATCCCATCATACACTGCATCATAATACACCACCTCCCCATGTGTCAGGATCCATAACAACCTGTACACGTCCTTGGGAGTGATGGTCATCTCTCCTTGTGGCAACCAGAAGGTGTTTGTCTCAGAGTGCCAACGCTCTACCACAACGATAATCAAACCTTGATTCATCTGGAACCGAGGAAGATCCAATACAAACAACAAACCACATCATCGAATCACTCGCCTCTCAGCGTCAGTCAGCTGATCCCTAAGATCAATCACCCAATGAGGCATGGTCCAGAGGCACAGGACAGGGACATCCTCTTGTTTAATCAAAACAATAGAATCACATGAGTAGCCTAATGTCAGGAAATCAAACAATCAATCCAAGTCATTAATTCACATATACCTATCAAACCTACCAATCCTGACTCTAAGCATTGAGGAAGGATGATCCTAGTTTTATGTCTCTAAGCATTGAGAATAAAATGGACAGATGATCAGACCCATGACCTATCATTCGTGACTAAGATTGATTTACCTTATCCTTCGATATCATCGTTACTGATGTCTTAATTCATTATTGAAATCAAACAAGTGGAAAACCCTAACTATACATTCGATCAGACTCATTCAAGTGATCAACATCAATTAGGTTGACACAAACAAGCAATCAGATGTAACAACCAAGTCCTAAGCAACTTAAAAAATTGACTTAAGTGACTTTTCATTCAGGCATGATTTATTTTAGCAGGGACGACATCTAATTAGTCATAAGCGTGACTCAATTTTGCCTACGTGACAAGAAATTTATCCGAGGTGACATCTTATTACCTAGGGTTTTGGGCGACAAACAATTAAAATCCCTACGCGATACCTAATTATCAGCACGCGATAAAAGATTTTCTAGAAGCGTAAAATGATCAACAAGAAGCAAAAATTCATTTATCAAAAGTGACATTTAATTCTTCAAGGCGTAAATAAAAAGCACGGATGCGACATTTATTTTAACAACCGTAGAATCAAAAATTGAAAACGCAATAAATGAAGTAATAAATGTGGTCATGAAAAATGAGGAAAGTTTGAATGACATACCGGAGGACCGTAGGTCGCTCTCCACCCGAACCGGCGCGCTCTCTCAAACCAATGCTCGCGATGTTGGACCACCATCATGTAAAAAGTGCTAAAACCAAAGGTAAAATCTCAAAAAGGGAAAGGTGAAAATGAAGGGTTTTACCCTATTTAAGGTCATGTTGGCCCTAATAAACACCTAAAAACACACTTTGGACCTATTAAACGATATCTTCATCAACCAGGGCATAAATCAAACTTGCCTAATTTTTCAAAATGGTATCAGAAATAAAAACATATCACTTTCAATTATCAAATCAAATCAATTACACTATATGTTTTCATTTCTGAGGGGGCATCATCAGTGGTAAAAATGATGAACAAAATCAAATACAAAATAGTACAGACAAATTTTTCATAATCAAATCAGCATTAGACCTGCTATCATATCAAATCTACTATCATATCAAATCTACTATCATATCAAACCTATCAACATATCAGCAATCAGTGAACCCGGGACCTTTTATCAGTGAACCCAGGACCTTTTATTAGTGAACCCAGGACCTTTATCAGTGAACCGAGGACCTATCATCAAACCAGGACCCATATCATATCAGAGGCATCAGAATCATATCAGCACCATCATCAGAGGCACATCATCATCATCAGGAAGTACATCAATCAGAACGATCAGAGGAACCACAGAACCAGAACAGAATCAGATCATCATACCAAGGGAATCTTTGAATCAATGTTCTTCACACATCGACTTAAAGAGGGGCATTTGTAGACGTGGAAAATTGGCCAAAGGCTTAAATCAATCAAAAGGTGCATCAAATCATCAAAATAGCACGAAAAATCAATAAATGGAACAAAGGCAATTCAAATCAAAGGAAAATTCAATTAAATGATTAAATGATTAAATAAAGCTTGAAAAGGGGAAAAACACTACGAAATTGATTAAATTCAATTAATGACATAGTTGTTGAAAGCAAAAATCAAAATGAACCTTTTACCCTTCATGGCTAAATTTAATTACTTTAATTAATTAATAAATCATAATTTCCCTCAACAAAGCAAATTGGAGACAAAATGGACACAAATCACTCACTTTTGTTGAAATGGTCTAGCCTTTTGAAACCATTTAAATGATTGTCCCCTCCTTGTCCCCCCATTTATGGACAAAGCAAAGCCAATTGACCTTACCCAAGCATAACCATGATCAACTCACTCTACCCCCTACCCTTGGGAAAATCCTATAAGTAGAAAGCATTTTGAGGCATTATTCATCCACTCCATATCTTTGAATTGCAGCAAAGCTCTTGCAATTTGCATCCACACCACTCACTTGTCAATTTTAATAGCTTAATTGCTTTGATCATAGTAGATTGTTCATCAAATAGAGCTAGAATTTGATTGAATAGATCTTAATTGCATATCATATAGCTTAATTCTCATCTTTAGAGTGTCACTAGTGAGGATCATAGCTGAGAGCCTCATTTACCACTTTATTTTAGAGATCCATGAGATGTTGATAAATTAATTGTGCATTATTTAGATTAGTTTGCTCTAATTAGTGTAAATTATCTTTAAATCTTGTTATTTCATGAAGGTGTATAACTCACACACATTATCTTAAGCTAGCTAAAAATTACATGATACATATGCTACAAATAACATAGAAGACAACATGAATAATATGCAAGATCGTAAACATGAACAAATTACCTTTACCTTATATATGGAAAGCAAGATCATTAACAGAAGGGGTGATGATGTCTATAGTCAATTGCTTGCTTGCAGAAAGGGTGACAATCAAACAAAATACATACATATATCAGCAGCAATAAATGAGCATCATAAACAAAACATTGGTAATTATAAATCACATATGTTGTAATCATTATAATTGAACATGCAATAAATATGTAATCATTAGAATTGAAATCAATAAATTAATATTAAATGTATATACTAATCAATATAAATATACATAAATAATTAAATCACATACCTTGTACATTTCAATCATATCATTGATCATCTTCTTCATCCATCTCATCATCATTGCTATCATCATCATCATCATCATCATCTTCATCATCATCTTCTTCAATATCTTCTTATTCCATAACATTATACTTTATTGGTCTTCCTCTTGGATCATGTCTAACAACAAATGACCAACCTTGTTTATGTGGAACCTCTAAGTAAAACATTTTCTCACATTGGCTTGGAAGAACATAGGGCTCATCTTCAACTGACTCAAATGACCTTGTATTAATCATTGTAAATCCATTATTATGTTGAATAACAGTTCTATCGGGATCATTTTGATTTAGTCGTAGCTTGTACCATTTGACAACGAATAGAACTAATTTGAAGGATTTAAAGTTGTACTCAATTATATCATCCAAGATGCCATAGTATCAATTTTGAAGTTGTTGAGGATGTATATCATTTCTAGATGATATATTAGTGACCTCAAAAACTGCAGTTATCCCAGAATCACAAATTTTCTTTGTGTAATCTAACTTTTTATGCAAAATTTGTGGTCATGATAGTACATAGCTTTGTGGTGCTTGACCTGCAATTTTTCAAGCGTGTGAAAATTATTTGCATCGTGAGTTGATATGAAACATATGGGTCATGATCATTAATAATTGTTTACGCACCTCTCTACCTCTTAAACCATATGCTAGATCAATTACCATGGCGTAACATTGGAATCTCCATTATGATGAGCTTCTCTAACCAATGAAGCAACACCTTCCCATGTTAATGAGAAACCATTTTGTTGACATCATTCAATCCATACCGTCATCCAATCAAGATTGTTCGCAATATACAAATGTATTGCATCCCACTCTCGACCAACTGTATTAAAAAAATACACCAATTACAAATAAATTATATTGAAGATTTATAAGAATTAATTAACTACAATAACATCTTATATTTACCTCTCACTTTCCTCAATCTACCTTTGCCCATCAAGTACTCCTCTTCGAATTTGTTAATGGAGTTGGGATCCCAAATACGATCTACATGGATCTTTGTTGCAAACTTAGGAAGATATTCACTAATGTACACCATGGTCTGGTATACCATATATCCCTCCACCATATAACCCTTAGGATGTGCTCTCTATTGAACAAAGCCTCTCAAAAATTTTAAGTTCCTCTCAACCATCCACATTGACCTAGTTTGTACAGGTCCACACAATTCAATCTCCTCAACTTGATGTATGAGGTAGTGTTCTTGTGCATTGAAAAAAGTTGAAGGTAGACACTTTTGCATTTCACACATAAGATGAGAAATTTTTCTCTTCCAATATTTTATATCTTCTTTATTGATTTCTTTTGATGACAACCACTTCATGTATTTTCCAAAATCATATATAACTTATTTGACACTGTTGTCGAAGTGGTGTGGGAGAGATAAAGGTAGAACGTACTGCAATATTTATAAAATGATCTTATCAATATTTTATAAAAGAATGCAATGAAAACTACATGCAGTATACAAATATATAGTGAATACAAAATAACATGAATTACCTTAATAAATGTATGTCAATCATGTGTTTTCATCCTTGGCCCAAATTCACTTTTCTTTGATATGAGATTGTTTATGTTCGTAGAAAATCCTGTGGGAAATCATTTTTTTTATGACTTCTTTTATAGCATTGCTCTGCTGCTCCGACAATAACCAAGTAAGGGCACTTGTATCAATCTGGTCTCCATTGTTATTTGATCGAATGAAATTTTTCATCACATGGTTGGATTCTTCAATGTCACTACAAATTTTGACAATTTTGTCTTTGTCACGCTTTCCATCCAATATTTTCTATAATGTCTCTGTTACATTCTTTCCAATATGCATAGCATCAAAAAAATGCACGATTGGGAGTTGCTCGTAGTACAAAAACCTACTAAATTGTGTAGGATAACTTTTTAATCCTTTTGGAAGTTGGTCATTAATGCCTTGACGACCTTCATGAGCATCAATTACATCATTAATAAACAAAACACAATATCAAAATATAAATTTCAAACAAAAACCATTAGATGGAATGACATTACCTCGATGATTTATTTTATTGTATTCCAACTTCCATAGGCGAGGTGTCATTCTTCGTGGCTTTGATGTAGTCTCTTCTTTCCCATTGAAAAGATGTTTTTCAGTAATTCGGTACTTATGATTTATGTGGAGAAAGTGTCTATACTCATCGAACACCTGCTTTCCTAAACTTTTTGAATGATGAGATTTCATCTTTGGACCACAAACTGAACATGCAAATTTTCCCTTTGTTTGAAGACCTACAAAATCATGTATAAGTGGATTAAATATGTTAATTTTGTGTTAGCACTATAACATACCAAAAAAGAGGTGTTAAGAAGAGAACATACCACAAAAATGTGTTAGCCCAGGGGCATCATGTATTGTCCATATAAGCATTGCATGTAATTGAAATTGTCTTTATCCTATTGGTCTAGAGATGTCATACATAGTGACCCCATTCCATAACACCATCAACTCATCGATAAGGAGCTCAATATATACATTGATATCTTTAACTTGGTACTTACCTAGTTGAATGAACAAAAATATTACATAATTATTATGACCATTTTGATGGATTATTTATAATAAATTAATTTAGATGACTATTAAATGAAAAAATACCTAGAACAATCATTTTCAACATTATGTGCTCCCTCTTTATGGACATCCAAGGAGGAATGTTATTGTTGATAACAAAAATAGGCCACACCAAGTAAACAGATCTCATCTCTCCAAACGGATTGACACCATCCGCTGCCAATGAAAGCTTGAGATTACAAGGTTCTTCTTTAAAGTGTGGCCAAATTTTCTCTATTTCCTTAAATGTTGAACCATCTGCAGGCATTCAAATAATGTCATCTCGACTTCTATTACGTGCATGGTAATCCATTGCAAATTCATGTTGTTTATGATATATAATATGATCATTTAGACATGCATGTATTGTTTGATACTCCATTCTAATATCTTTCATAATGGTAGATAATTCTCGGTACGAGCGAGGTAGAATGTTTGATGGTGGTAACAAACACTTGCCTATCAACCTACGACCATAAATATAATTTGTTAATATAAAGAATATTAATTGCTACATGATTCACCCTTTGTTAACTATAAGGAAATTACAACTAAAAAAATTAAAAAATATGACATACCTTAACATACGTGTCATTGCTATGTTAGATAAACTATTCATAACCTTCAAGTTCACCAACAACAATATAGCGGCAAGAAGAGTTGTTTAGGAGCCTTCATATAGGGGCTCATATGCCTTCTCAAGTATAGGTACATCAAGGTCATCTTCATCAACATCATCATCAACATCATCATCATCATCATCATCATCATCATCATCATCATCATCATCATCGTGATCGTGATCTTCTTGATCATTGTGATCTTCTTCAATGGGATCATTACCTTCTACTTATATATTCACACCTCCATGTTCCCTCATTTGGAAATCCACATTCTCTGGATTGTCGTGGTTCATAACATGAAACCCAGGGTGGTTGACCTATATCAAAATGATGACCTTAAATTAACCATGACCATGATGTCATCATCAAATAATGTCTTATGTATTTTATAAATTGTTAAAATATATACCAATGGACAAAATTTGTTCCCCCCTTCAATGTGACCATGCTTCCTACAATGTTCCTTGACTGTTTTGATTAGATATCTTGGAGTCTTTAAGCCCTTACAAATTTCACAGGGACAATAACATTTTCCATCACCTTTTCTTTTAAAGTTAGACCACAATATAGCACTCAACTTTGTTCATATACATATACATATACAACACCTTTTACCTTCTGACTTTCACTTTTCAAATCATATCCTATAAATTTTAGAGTCTGTAATGAGGTGTGAACTTTTTAACTTATTCACTTAAGATACCTTGGGTTCTATAGAGAACATACCCAATGCACCAATCAATTAATTGAAGGATGCCTACATTTCTTTTCTAATGTTGGTTTCCTCATTAAGTTTGCACCATTTTCCTATTGTTGCACTTCACCAAAATTGTTTATAGATAAAGGAGACTCATCTACATGTCCCGATTGAGTATAGTTTCTTGGAGAGTTGAATGAGATATAGGAACCTCATTGTTAGAGAAAATTTCTACACCAAGCCCATCATCTTCTCCAAAGATATCTATTGCACCAGTGAATTTTTCACTCTTAGAACCTAAAGCTATTATTGATGAATAATTTTTTTGTGCCTCTCTTTTATTATTAGCTAAATATCCCCCATTTTACCAGCATTCACACTTAAACTATTGTCCAATGATTCCATTTTTGCATGATAAATTCTTTCATACCCTTCAACTTCTCACTCAAATATTTCATTTTTGTATTTGATTTGATTCTGATACTTAATCAATCACTCAAATATTTCCTTTTTTATTTGATTTGATTTTGATACTTAATCAACCAAGTCGATCCCCTACTTCTCTAGAATATTTATTCCTAGGAAGAGAAAGTTTTAAAAATATCCATTAAACAAAACCATGGAATAAGGGGTCCCATAATTTGAGAATCCATTTGTGTAATAGCAGTTATTGGCCTTAGATTTTTTTTATAAAAGCGTGTGTCCTTTAGCCATTCATGTGGAAGGTTGCTAAAGAAAGCATGGACCACAAAAACAAGATTCCTAATTATAATTGAGGTATTATTTTGAAGTAGTGTTCGCTTTCACTAACAAGTTTGTCATATCTGCGAGCCACCAAAAATCTTTGATTATTTGGGTTGCTTCTTCACAAAATTGAATATGTAAGGTTGGTGATAGCTATGCTAACAGAAGATCACATGTTCGAATCATAAGGTAAGACAAAACTTGAGTAACATTTTTACTTCTTGAACTAGTACTAGTGGCATTTAGCTCAGGTACTGATGCATTTTCATGTTCCTTTCATTAGGCCATAAATATTTTGGTAGGCCTAATGAAAACTTTTTGCAATGAAGTCAGTGAAGTTACCCGAAATTGAAACTTCTGATCCTATTTTTTGTTTCAAAGGTTCTGGAGAAACCAAGTGACATTGTGGAACTGAGTGTTGTCATTGACCAAGTTGGGAGTCAACCATTTTTTTGAACTTCAAAACTATAAAGAGCATTTAGTGAGTCCATGTACCTCACCTATCGCTTGAAAATACTCCAACTTCAAAGACTTATATATTAGTTTTGGAAAGAAGATCAGGTCTATGATAGGTCTTCAAGAGCTGTGTTGTACACAATCTCTATATTCCTTGTGATGGTGTCTCTGTGAGGGAGTCTATCAAATCTCTTATGTGCGTTGATCATAGTTTTGCATTTGATCTCCATATTGGAGTGTGAATCAATAATAACAACCTTTTCCTTTTTATGAGACTATTTTTCTTTGAGGTTGTCAATTGAAGAGCTCATATGTACTTCCCCAACACTATATCCACTCCTTGAGACTACCTCTCTTATTAGCATTCCATCAAAATGGCTTGCATGGCTTCTTATGTCTTTGGACACATTTCATTGGTCAACTTAAAATGGATAGACAAATGTGTACTCATAGATCGCAACATCTTTTTAACATATTTAGCTTGAGAAAAAGTTAACTTTCTATTTTTCTTATCCCTTGTAATCCTCATGCCAAGGATTTATTTGGCTACGCCCAAATCCTTTGTAGAAAATGATTTTGCTAACTATTTCTTTAATCTACTAATATGTGTTGCATTAGAACCAATAATAAGCATGCCATAAACATATAAACATAAGATAATATGGATATCATCATGCATCCTCTTAAAATAAACACAAGAATTAGAATGACATATGTTGTAACATTGTTTAGCCTTAAAACTATCAAATTTATTATACCATTTGTATCATCAGAAAATGGAAGCACTTCCATTTAGGAAAGGTTTATCCCTTCGAGTAAGTCGTCCGGGGTAATGTTAAGCACCTTGATAGGTCTTTGAATGGATCTGGCTTTTTCCCCATGTTTTGCTTCTTTGTCCACCTATTTCCAGCCTGTTTCTGGCACCTGGTCCCGAGAATCTGAGATTTGTGACCTTAGGGTCAAGGTCAACCTTCTGGGTCAAGGTTGACCTCAACTCTAACCTAGGTCATAGTTGACCTCAACTCTAACCTAGGGAAAATTTGACCTCAACCTTGACCTTGGGTCCAATTTTCAAATTCTGGAGGTTTCGGGATGTCAGGCTTTGGAAAGTTTTATTTCCCACTTTGGGGATGGTTGTTTCAGATTTCAAAACACTAAACTCTTAAATTTTATTTAATCTAGGTCCACTTCTAAGGGTTAAGTCATAATTGGAATTTTATTCCCCTATGTTGGCCCCTCTAGAAGACTGTGCCCTAGATCACTATAAAAGGAAGCCTTCCTCCTTTTTTGATAGATCCACCTCTCATGATCAAGGAACTTCATGAGAATCCATTTTTCATTATCAAGACATCAAGCTCTCAAGTGCAATCAAGAGATCAAGCATTCAAGCATTCAAGCATCCAACCATTCATCAAGGAGATCCATTGCTAGCCATTGAAGGATTCAATCTCTTTGGAGCCCTCTTGTTGAAGATTTCTCCATCCACATTCATCCAAGCTTCTTCCTATTCCAAGATCTATTCAAGATTGGTGTTGAATATCTAATGCAATTGATTTTGAGACATCCTACATACAATTCTACATTCATTTGGAGCATCCATTCTTGTGGATCCAAGGATTCGAATCCTCCACAAGGATTTCAACACAAGCAAGGTGAATAGTTCCATTTACTTTGTTTATATATTGCTATTTCAATTACATTTCAAGGTTGATTCCAAACAGGGGTTTGACCAAGGCAAACTCCTCATCCAAACAACAAAACTCTTTTTCTTGCAGGTGCAGGTGTAGGGCAACAAATATCAGTGTAGATCTAAGTACCCTTTTCGGCGAACTTCCGAGATCTACGAACAAAATTTTCGTCGGAGTTGTTTCAAGTCAAGGTCAACTTTCAATGGGGGTCAAGATTGTACCCTGGGGTAAGATATTACCTCGATCCTGAGGTCAAGGTTGACCTTGCTCTGAAGGATAGAAGTTTGGGTTTTCTCTGTCTTTTCATTTCTAGGCTGAATCAGGTTGCAAAATCTCCCGAAATTGTACACAAACATCAAAAAATGGAATTTTCCAAATTTACCCTATTTTGAGGTTAGTATTTGTCTTCAATCTATTTAAATACTTAAACACACATTTACTATAACGGACTATAAGGTTTTATCCTTTCTTCATATTCTCCATAGATTGATTCATTTGTGTATTGATCACTTCCTTGTGATTAATCAATTTGGATCTCTCCTTTGGGAATTTGGATTAGGGATATATCCTATATTCCCCCACACATTCAGTACATCACATTCTCCCCCTTCTATATACATATCCAATCCACATATTTTTAAAACATTACACCATTGTTAAGGTGTTTTCTTCAAGCCATATAGACTCTTCTTTAGTTTGCAAACCAAATCATCCTTTCCTTTGATTTCATATCCTTGTGGTTGCTAGATATAAATTTCTTCCTTCAAATCCTCATGGATAAATGTCATTTTTACAGATCTAATTCTTCAATTTGCGGGTTTTTTATAGCCATAATACACAAAACAATTCTAATAGAAGTCATATTGACAACTAAAGAAAAGATTTCTTCAAAATCAATACCCTTTTTATATGCAAATCCTTTCACAACAAGTCTAACCTTATACCATTTCTTGCTTCCTTCCTCTTTTTTTAGCCTATAAACCCTTTTATAAATGGTGAATCTCTTTTTCCTTTAGGAAGCTTGACTAAATCCCAAGTTTGATTTTGCAATAGTAAATTCATTTTTTTTATCACTCCTTGCTCCTATTTTTCTTAGGTATCCACCTATAGTGCTTCTTCATAACCTTTTGAAACACCAACATTAGATAATAAAATAGAATATAAAGAAGGAGAAAATATTTCTAGAGGTCTACTTAACATTGTAGAACATCTAAGAGTTCCATGAGTACCTTCTCATTGAATCTAATAGCTTGATTTCTACCTATTTTTTTTTTTCAAAATCCCTTAATCTATAACCAAAGTCATCTAATCCATACCAATAGAATTGAATTTTTCTATGGGGTTCCTAGAAGAATCTTTTGCCTACAAATTCCATTAAATGAACAATAATTTTCAAATTCTTTGTTGCAATTCTCACCTCCATTATAAGACCTAGGAGACTTTAACCTTTTGCTTGTCTAATTTTCAACCAAGTTTAAATTCCATTTTTTTTAAAGCTTCAAATACATATGATTTTTGTCTTAAGAAATACAATAACTTATAATAGTGACTTAATAACAAGATCCCCTGAGAGAAGATAGTTGAGTATGCACAATCTCCAATTTCTCTCTTTTTTTGTTTTCCATCTTTTAGAAATCTTACTCTCTTTTGCTTACGATAAACACGACTTTCACAAAAATCCATGTTTATTTACTTTAGACCTGGCAACAACTTTTTAGAAAGAATAATTTGCATACCTTTCTCACTCGTATGCTTGAGTCTATAGTGCTACAATGATATTTTTGCTTCTATTGCGACTATTGTATTAGTTTCTGCAATTTTTGTTATCTTTGTCACTATTCTTGCAATAGTGATTGTTGCTAGCTCTACAAATTTCATTGTTCTTGTGTTTGTTCCTACAACAATGGTTGTATGTCTCTACAATTTTTCCTACAGCAATTTACATAACAACTAAGGTAGGAAAGACAATATCAACTGTGCATAAATATAAAGTTTTCACCTTTAAACCTTTTGAAAAGTTACTAATGCGCCTTTAGTAACTTTCCTAAATTTATTTGTAAATGTAACTACACAACCTTCATCTCTAAGTTATCCCGCCAAAATTCAATTTCTTCTTGGTTTTCAAACATGCCTTACCTCTTGTAGCAACCATTAATTTCCATTTTGCAATTTTAACTTTATTCTTCCATTTCTAATAATTTGATTGTGTTCATTATCACCTAGATATACTTGTCTAAAATCTCCTTAGACATAATCTACAAAATAATTTCTATGGGGTTTAGCATGAAAAGAAGCCCTGAAATCTATTACCCGATAATGATCAACATTATCTAGGGATAGAAGTAAGGCATCATCTTTAGATATACTTACAACATTTACTTATTTATTGTCATCTTGTTGTTTGTTTCCTTCTTTTCCTTTTTGAGGCCAACAATATTTCTTAAAGTAGCCTAATTTTCCATAATACTAGCAATATTTTTGTCCTCTAGGTTGACATCTTCTATCCTTTAATTTCCCTTATGACTTCCCATGACTTTTTGGAGCTTTCCCTCTCTCATTTAATCTTCCCTTGTCTTCTACATTCAAAAAATTACCCAATGTTAAAGTCTCACATGCACTTTTCCTACACATTTCCTCACTCAAAATCTCTCAACACCATCATCAAATTCTAACATGTATTTGAACCAAAAAAAAGTTATAACCATAACCAATCTATTCTAGCTTTTTGATAGAGAACATATGATTAAGAGAGCCCTAACCTCTTCATCAAGATTTACTTTTTTGAAAGATAATTGATTTGTAACTTTATTAAATTCATTTAAATATTCTTCTAAATAATCACCTTCAACCATTTTCATATTAAATAACCTCTTCATTAAAAATACCTTATTCAAAACCAAGGGTTTTTCATACACCCAATCTACTACTTTCATCAAATCAATTATTGTTGCTACTTTGGATATATTAAATGCTATCGATGGTGCCAAACACAGTCTAATAGTTCCAAGTGCCTTTGTATTCAAAATATCTCATGCCTCATATGACATTGTGATGGCTTTCTACTTTTCCTTGCAATGGTCACCACAAATCATTTTGATACATGTAATCTTTTATCAACATTTTTCATAATTGATAATTTTGGCCATTAAACTTCTCAACCTTGAACTTTCCTTCTTTAGATTTTGCTCCCACTCAAGTCTTGAAACTCCTATCAAAATAGGCCGAATTCATACAACTCCAATACCAATTGTTAAGACTCGATAATATAAAACAACAATTATAATGCAGATTTAAAATTGCAAAAAAGAAAAAAGAAAAATGTGCACGAGAACACATAACTTTACGTGGTTCACCCAGTATGGGCTATATCCACAGAGAATCTAGCCATACAATCTTGTTATTATCTAGTAATATGAATTACAAAACCGCAACAATATCCATAGTTGTGTTGAAAATGTAACACCAACAAATCTATTGCTATGTTTTTGTCAAAAGCCCAATTGTTGCTCCAAAAAATACTCAACCTTTCATTAACACTAACACTTCAGTTTCATATTTTTATAG
The DNA here is from genome assembly GCA_027943335.1 of Chamaecyparis obtusa. NCBI lineage: Eukaryota > Viridiplantae > Streptophyta > Pinopsida > Cupressales > Cupressaceae > Chamaecyparis > Chamaecyparis obtusa. The sequence continues at coordinate 75,638 of BSBK01006768.1, read as the reverse complement.
TTTATAACTTAAAATATATCTACTCTTAAAGTTCTAAATGATTTCTAACGTCCTTCATGTGGTGTGATCATTATATACACAAATTCTTGTACTTTAAAAATCATGCAATGCTAACTGCAGTATGAACTACTAGCTACATGAACATCCCACAATGATGCAAACTTCTTGTGGCATGATTGGTTGCCATGTATCATCAGTAACCATGGAGGTATCTGTCATTTATTGTAGTGAGCATCTGTTTTAAATTTGATCATGTTGGTTGAACGAGGATAGAGTAGGACAATTTTTCCATGACTTCTCCCCAAATTTTTTTTTATACCATTATCCTCTCTCCTTGAAACCTCCCGTTTGATAATATTTTTGACTTTTAACAAGTTTTTTCAAATGCTTGACCTAGTAGGCAATTTAGCTACTGAAAGAAAACTCCATGGGTTGTCATATTTTAGGTATTTAGCTTTCAAAATAGTCATCCAATCTTTAGTACCTTCTAAAAAACTCCATCCCATTTTTGCAAGGACCTTGTTAAAATTTTAAGCCTTTTGATATCGAGTCCCACAATTTTTTTAGGAAACATTACTTTTTCCCAATTGACAAGGGCTATCCTCGATTGTTCTTCAATTATAGTCTAGAGAAACTTAAGTATCAAATATAATATAATATAAAAATGGGTCACATACCCTTATATTCTACTACTAGTAAGTTGTCAAGGGTTTTAGATTATATCATGTCTCTTATACATTTATTTACATATAAGTATACTATCAAAATCTTGACAAGGGTAACAACTACTAGCAACGAAAACTAACTAATACTAGCTTATATACCACAATCCATAGTACTCTGGGGATAAAATATTGAAAACTATTGGTTAACAAAAACACACATGATTATCATAGAACAAGGACACAAAATAAAATAAAAAACCATGAAACATCAAATCATGCACTATTGCTCCCTACTAACTAGTGAAGCATGCTTAGTGTCAATTTCCTTCTCCACCCAAGGCTCATTCTTATTAGTTAACTTGCATTTTATAGTTGCTTACCAAAAAAAAAAAGGTGCACGTAATTAAATATCCTCAATATCTAAATATATTCATATGATAGCATAGAAAATTGGGATGTTGTAATTTCTATCGACTTTGAGACATTGCAGTAATAGTGAACATTTAAATTGACTAAGAATTTATTGATATTGATACAAATGACTTATAGAACCTTAACTTCATTGCACAACTCCTCGAGAGGATATGTTGTTGAAGCTAAGCCTTATCCCTTCACAATTGATGCATTCATCTTTTAAACAACCACTGACCTAATATAATAAGTTGACGTTTTGACATACTAATATTAAAAAATGAGTTGGAAGAGACAAAAATGAATAGTTGCATTAAAGAGATAATTCATAATATTGGTGATGAATATCATAGAAAATAACTTTTCAAGAATGTATATCCAACAAATATTATTCCTCCAATACTCCCTTGATAAAACCAAGAGTTGTAGGACGTCAACAAGAAAAATATGTTGTAGTCTTTTATTCATGATTTTACCTTGTACCACCTAAACAACATCTCAAACCTCTTATGATTGATTCTCCATTTTGGGAGAAGCATAAACTTAAACCATATAGAAAATCGATAAAGCTAGAGCCCTTATGTCACCACCTTACTAATGAGGGAGATAAACAACTAATGTCATGCTTTATAACTTCAATAGACATCATCGTTACCTTATTGATCTAGTCCAACCAACATATCCAACTACCTATACACCATTGAGATCTTAAGTCATTTAAGTTCACACACATTAGTTGCTTTGATTGTACCAAATTAATACCTAGAAGCATCTTAAATAAAATTTTGTGGCTTAAAACTTAGCTTTTGAAATTAAAAAGTTTAGAGTGTTTCACACACTAGAAATCATTCTAAGCTATTCCAAGAGATATCATTTTAAATATAAATTGTTATAATTGAGGGTTGGCAAAAAGGTTTGCAATTATGGTTGAAAGAGATTTGTTATACACATACCTTATAGATTCACAATTTTATTTATGACTTAAACCTTTTCTACGTATTGATTCTTTTTTCTAGTTGATGCTCTTATCTTGTTTACAACATTGATCATTATTATTGAATCCCCTTTCATTATCAACATATATTACTTTTGAGAGGCATTTTATCCAAATTTAACAACCAATGCTTCTTATGAAACTTAATTATTTGTGTAAATACCAAGAATGAAAAAAATTCCCACAAACAATTCACCATGAAATTATTTTATTGCAATGCCCCCTCTTATTAATTTATGATTGTTCTTCATAGCTCCATCAAAACATTTGGAAAACCCCTCTAGAGGAAGATACTAAAATTTCTCTCTATTGTTAACATGTTTCAAATAAACCTTCACCTTATTTTTAGTGATATTTTAACATTGAACATTACTATTATAATTTTCCTACTACAACAAGAATAATAATTATATTATACACTTTATTGTATTACAACAAATGTTATTGTTCAAGTTATCTTATGTCGGTAGAATTCAGGGAGTTCAAGATGCCACCATGCTCCCCTCTCGATCTTGTAGCAGTTTGTCAATGACACTTTTATCTTTGGAAAATCCTAAATGGTTGAAGCAAGGGAATTAAAATGCATTCTTTTGGATTATGCTAGAGCCTCTAGTTAGTGCATTAATTATGGAAAAAGCAGCCTGTAGTTTTTCAATACTAAGTTGGACCTGCAGGCTAAGATTACATATATATCATTTGTTGTCAATCCTTCCTAGTACTTATATGGGCCTCCCTCTCACTATAAAATAGGTCACCTCTACCTTGTGGAATGTTATTTTGGATAGAATTCAGAGAAAATTAGCCAGATGGAAAGACAAATTGTCGAGTAGTGCAATAAAAATACAACTACTCTCAACTTCCCTCCAGGACATCCCATTTTACTTCTTATCCCTCTTCCAAATCTTGGGTACTATTACTGAGAAGCTAGAGATAATTCAAAGGAATTTCCTTTGGACTAATGTTGAAGAAAAAAAGAGACTGGCACTTATTAATTGGGATACAGTTTGTAAACCTAAAATTCAGGGAAGCCTCGGGATTAGGAAATTGATAAACGTGAACAAAGCTTTAATCGCTAATGTTGGTTGGAATCTAGCTATTGATTTGGTGGATTGGTGCAAAATCATGAAGGTGAAATACCTTAACCATGACAACTTTCATAGAGCCCTTGACTCAAATGATTTACTAATAGGATCAAAAATATGGAATAACATTCTCAAATACAAAGCTCTCATTAGGGAAGGTTTAAAATGGAAAATAGGCGATGGGAGGATGATCATATTTTGGGAAGACTATTGGATAGGGGAGAAATCTCTTTTTGTTGGCCCTTATAGTCAATCGATGGGAAGGATGAAGACATACTTTAGGACTTATATTGTTGATTATATCACCCTTGGAGGAAAATGGAAAATACTAGAAATAAAGTGTCAGAGATAGGCCTGATCTTCTTCCCAAAGTTGTTGAACTACAGTCATGGATGATGGAAGTGAGACTTCCTCTCTTCCCCAAGGAAGATAAATTCATTTGGGCAAAGACTCTAACATGGGCCTTGTTTGTTAAGTCTACTTACAACATGTTAATAAAGTACAACGACAACCTTGATTGTTGGAAGAAGGTATAGAACTCATAGCTTATTCCAAAGATTAACTTCTTCTAGTGGGCTTCTATGCATGAAAAAATTCTAACCCAAGATAATCTTGTGAAAAGGGGCTTCCAGATTCCTTATAGATGCATCCTTTATAAGAAGGAAGAGGAGACAATTCAACATCTCTTTATCCATTGTATAGTGTAATATCCTATAAAATTTTAGCCTTCAATGGGTGTTTGAAAAGAATATTTGGAAATTTGTTCTCAACTAGAAATACTCTTCAAATCACCCTCTCATTAGGCAACTTTGGCAACAAATACCTACCCATGTATATTGGTGTCTATGGAAGGAGAGGAACAAAAATATCTTCAAAGATACTAAAAATACTACTGATAATGTGCTTTTGGTTCTTAACAAACACTTGTTGTAAATATTTTTATAAGTAATTGGAAAATCCCTAGTTGTCCTCCATCTACTTGGGATTGTAAGATCATTGAAAGCTGAAAGCTCCCTGAGGATTTTTACAAGTTTGATAACTCAAAGAAGCTTGCAAAAAAAATACAGTATGGAAAGCTCCACACCCACCCTGGTTTAAATTAAATTTTGATAGCATGACCAAACTAGGTAAGGCGACTAGAGGAGGTGTGATTAGGGTTTACAAATGTGACTTTTTTGTTTCTTATGTTGGAACCTTAAGGGTCCATACTAGAAACTAGGCAGAGGGGATGACCCTATTTTGGGACCTAAAGATAGCTCTGTTAATTGGCATTAAAGCCTTGGGAATAAAAGGTGACTCCAAGTTGATTATTGAAGCAACTAGAGGTGCAATGCCTACAGGCTGGCAAGTGGAGGAAATCCTAAAGGATATAAGAACTCTTTTGGCAGGGTTTGATGAGTTTTCCATACACCATACTTTCAGAGAGGGCAATGATGTGGCTGATTTTATTGCTACTATTGGATTGGAGAGGGTTGGCCTACGTTATTATCCAAAATGGTTCACTCTCTACCTGATACCATGAATTCCCTTATAAGGAAGGAAAAAATCCTCTTATTTCTTAATGGAGATTGCTAATTTTTTTCTTTTGGGCCCTCTTATGAGGTCTTTGGGCTTTATCTTGCAAAATTGGTAGGTGTTTAAATTTTGAAAACTATCCATTTATTCCCCATCAATTAGTGTCCATGAAGCTGCCACATGGTGTGTACTTGTGTGGTTCACGTCATCCCTTGCTTACTCATGATGGGTTGAAGTGGTGAATTTTTGAATTTAGTATATGGAAAGATTGCTCGCACAAGGGTGTTGCCTTTTTAAAGTTGGATACATAAGGTGGGACTAAGTTTAATAAAAGCATAGATTACCATCATTTATCCTAGTTTAGATTGTGCCTTTTCTCTTTGTTGACTTCAATTTGGGGTTTTCACAGCTCTACAACACTTCAACTCAGACTCACCTTATTGTCTCCTTCACGAAAAACACTTTGGCTATGTCTTGTAACATCATGGGTGGGGAATGGGTCCGTGTTGAACTAAATAAGCATGATGACTATAAAAACAATGCCATTGTTTGACATATATGCAAATGAGGAATTGCCCAATTTATTGAATGCATGACTGATTTTGATGAAAGCCTTTCTCGACAATTCATTTCATCTTAGACAGAGAGAAGAATTACCATGGGAAGCATCTTGTTTGAGGTGAATGAGGAGGTTATTTTCCAAGCTATAAGCCTCTTGATGGAAGGGCGAAAATGGAAAAAGACAAGAAGGGTTTTGGATGTGGCTAGCCTCAACCAATTCTTTTACGAAAAGAAACAACCTGTTAAATTGCGGGGAGGTTACAACTAGAACAAATTACTCGAGCCTTGGTCCCTTGGCCTAAGAAAAAAGAAATGCATCAAGAATCTTGCCCTTAAAACCCCTCAAGTCTCTCTAAACATTTCTCGTAACACAATGTATGTGGATATGCCGAAGGAGAAAAAGAGAAATGACCCCCCTCTAAATTTGAAGACCAAAGCCCCAAAGAAAGCTAAATTCAATATCCAACAAATTGATTCAAATATAGAAGTTACAAAAGAGACAAGCACTCCCTACCGGTCCACTAGACTAACAACCAAGCCTTCTAGGAAGGAGAAAAATTTGAAGGAAGATTCAGAGTCAAATGATGCTGGAGGAAGTGAAAGCAAGAGCTTAGAAGACAAAGTGCCAAAGAAGGAGGCTCGTTCATGCCAGTAGTTCCTCCCACATCTTAGAAAGCCTAAAAATCGAGTCCATTGACCTCACACATAATGTGGAGACTAAGAACAATGTTATGTCTCCTACTACAGACAAGGAGAAAATCATAATTGAAGGGGATTGTGGTAGATGTGGGGTTGTTTGGGAAGAGATTGATAAAATTAAAAAGGAAATAATAAGCATGTATAAAAGGTTCTAGGAGGTTTCTCATTTTGCCCTAAAAGTGATGCATTCTTTGGCCACCACACTATGTTTACTGCAGAAGGACATGTTGGGTGAGATAGAGATCAAAGAGGACAATTTTAAGGAACTTTTTAAGTTCCTGACTGAGGATTGGGCATAGATGATGCTGTCAAAGAAATGCATGTGAAAAGAGGCCTTGTATTTTGGTTCCTATTTCCTTTTTGTTGTCTTGTTGATACTGGCTTTAAAGGCCTCATTTAATTTTGGTTTACCTTACTGATACTTTGATGTTTTATTTTAAAGACATTAGCTAGTATGGCCTTGCATGACCTTTATTTAAAACTTTTAATGATTACTATGCTAGTAATATTCTGGGTAGTATAGTTAAGATGGTACTAGTGTTTTTAGTTACTACGACTAGTAGACTTGGTGGTTCTTGATATGTGGAACTCATGGTGACTGTTTAGTTTTTGTGTCGTTGTGCTATTAATGTGCTCATAATGTGAACTTGCTAATTGTAGCCCTTTAGATGTTGTACTAAGGAACAACACCCTAGTTTTTGTTACTTCTAATATAAAAAATAAATGTTGTAATTCAATATTATTTCTAAAATTGTAGTTATGATAATTATCAAATAATTCAAATTTGTATTGAATATTACTATACATTTAACAATAATCACTAAATATTATTTAATTAGATAAACCACACACATGAGTTAGACATATTTATAAAAGTATAAATATATTGTAAATTTTATGAAATATTATAATACCAAATGCTAAATAATGATGCAATTTCTCATAGTAAAGACATAGTTACACTATAATAAGAAAAATAAAGACACCGAAAATCCTTGTCATTATATGTATAAATTGACTTCAATAAAAATTGAATTAATAAATTAGTAGTTTTAATGTTTTTAAAATCATTTCCCATTAGATATATATTTTTGTCAATATTAATATTATTAATATCTAATTTAGAATAATCCATCACTGCAAATATCTGATACAGGCACTGACTAATAAGAAGAAAGAGTCCGCAATTTTATCCCTTACAAAAAATATGAAGGCGCTAAATTGGCCTTGAAGTACGGTTGTTCATTGTGACCGATCCAATAGCTCCCAAAATGTTAGTTTGACCACAACTAACTTCATCAAAGTTATTACACACAAATACAGTGTATTCAGCTTGTAGTTGAAAATAAACCCAATTAGATAGGTTCGCTTGTATTCCGGTCAAAGAGACTCCCGGGACAAAGGGTCCAGATCAGCACTCCAAATCTCAGTAATTCAACCTACTACCCAATGCAATTTTAAGATATTTTAAGGCATTAAGTTTGATGTTGATCAGAGCGACAATCGTAACGAATGTTTAGTACGGAGGCCATGAAAATGGTTAGGGCATAGTCAATAAGGGGGATTCGGGGCCAGAGGAGCGTCTCTGTTTAAGAGTGTGGGGCGAGAGAGAGGGAAGAATGATAGGTGGGAGGATATGATAACAACACCAAGATGAACATCAGTAGTAACAGTGAAAAGAGCATCATTACATTTTGCTCTTCTTCTTTGTCGTTATCATCATCTGCTGGCGCTCTCTTCATTCTCACAATTATTTCTCGCCTCCCCTATTACATTCATACGCAGTGAGAAATGGATCTCTTAAAATAGTGGCGGTCTCAAATTTATTCTCTTCTGAATTCAGGATAAGTACACAAAACCCACTTGTGATTGCTACGATTCGAATCTGCAGTAGGGGAAGATATAGAGGAACATGGTGGCAACAAGCTGGACAGTGAGTTATATTATTTTACTCCGACATTTTTCTGTTTTTTAATTTTTAATTTTTTTTTTTCATCAGGTGTATTTTTAGGTGCCATTTTTCATCTGGGTCTGTTTTCATATGCAAAATTTCTTCTGGGTATGCTTTCAATTTTCTTGATATGGACTGCGGATTCTTCAGTTAAAAAAGATATTGATGGTTTTTTGTAATTGATGTCTGTGGTGCTTGGTTTTTTTAGATATGGGTGTTAGTGACCTGTTGATTGTATTAGGGGTGAGAGAGAGATAGATTGATATATTATTTTCCAATGTTGGAGTGTCTGCTTCTTGGTTTTTATACCGTTGGGGGCGCGGCTCGGTAAATGATCCCTGGTTTTGATTTTTGCAGATATTTGTCTGTAAATTCTTTAAATTTGATAGACATGGATTTTAAAAAAAAGATGTAAGTTGACCTTGATTTTTAGGATAGAGTATTAGTGACCTGTTGATTGCTTTGGCTTATAGTTTGTGTAAGAGTGTTTATGATGGAGATGAGGACAGCGATGTGTAGGTAGATTGACACATATATGTATAGATAAAGAATGAGTGTTTTTGTCTACTACTCTATGAAGGATTGACCCTTTTGTTTTTGTTGGGGTAACTTTTGAATTTCTTTGATCATCTTAGCATAAATTGCTTGCAGTTGGCTGAGTTATTTATACTGTGTTGCTAATGGCATTTCGTTATTATTGATATAAGTAATATCGCGTGAATTATTCTTGGATATGATTGTTATGGGCACGATGATGTGTACTGTATCACACTCTTATGTTCCTTTGTTTCTCCCCGCATTTCGGCTACAAGTCACACGGTTGATGTCTTAGAATTCTCTTTTCTCTAGTGCTAGCATTTCTGTAGATGTGAATCCTATGTGGTTTCTATTTATTATCCTCTCTGCATTTGTGTTGCAAGTCGCATGGTTGATTTCTTAGCATTCTATCCTCTGTAGTGCTAACATTTCTGGCGATGTCAGTCCTATGAAGCTGGTAGTCATTGTTTGTGACACCTGTAATTTACATGCGCTTTAGTAGAGTGGCATATCCCTATGATGGGATTTTTTCCAAATGCATCTTCTCCCATTTTGCGTGGTAATGTGGCATTCTGGGTTTCATGGACTGTTATTATGTTTATTTTGGGAGTAACCCTTGATCATGTTCAGAATCCAGATGCAGTGAGTTATTCTCGATTGCATTTGCTAGTAGCATAGATTACCGTGGTTGATAATTGTTAGAAGTGGGCTAATATATTTTCCTTGGTTGTGGTTATTATATGTTTGGTTAAGTATTTATAGAGGGTTACTGTGTCATTGAGCTATTCTAATAAATAAATATTTATTTATGAAAAATGGGTCAATGAGTTTTACTCAAAAACTACACAGTTGAATTCTGATAACAATGTCATAAATTATTTTTTTAATCAAGTCTGATTGTATTTGTTTTGTATAGATAAGTGATGGAAGTGGGTCCCTCTCATTTTATATTAACATAAAAGATTAAAAAAAACCCTTAACAAAAGCAACTAATCTATCAGCAAAGGGAAAACCCATCATGCTAATGGGACAACTATTTCTGTTATAACTATAAGGGATTTTATTTTATCATTCAGATGAGAATGGAGCAACCTTGTATATTGCTCCATGCTTGAACTTGAGGAAGCTTTCTGCAATTTAACCTTGCTCCAGTTATCAGAACTGAAAGAAGCCAAATCCTCAGAAAAGTTATCGCCACTAATCAGAAAAACCTTTGAAGGAGGAGATTCTGTAGAAATTTTCTCTATAGTCACCAATGGAGGAAAATCCTTATGTATAGCCACAAAGAGAGAACGATCAATATCAATTGAAGAAGGAATAACATTGCTTTTTGGAGTTTCCGGGACAGGGTGCAGGCCTCTAGGAATGTTTGGGGTATATATATATATATATATATATATATATATATTATGTTATGTAGGATTCAACGAAAGAAATACTGGCTACTAATTCTGAGAATTTGTAAGATCCCTTAACTATTCTGCTCTCAAAATTTCAGTGTTGCCTCATAAGCATTTTGTCAAACAGTTGGTATGTAGAGTCTAAAGTGAAATTTCTGATTTTTCCTTGTGCCAAAACATATTACAAAATGCAAACTCCTTGCATAGGAATTCCGTCAAACATTTGCCTGGCAATAGAAATCTGATGTATTCATTGTATTAAGAAAGCACGAACCAAAACATGTAGCATTTGAGATTTAACTTTACCTCCATACTAGTTTCGGACCTCCATTCATAAAGAAGCAATTTGTCAAACAGTTAGCAGCCAATACAGCCAATTCTCACAGAGCAAACATATATTGTCATTGTTAAATAATTTGAGATCAGAAGATAAGATATAAACTGAATATATGTAGTAGATTGCAATTGCCTTGGTTATTGATAGAATCTACATATGTGAATATCTATAAATATTGAACTAGCAAATGTGAACAGGAAGTGATGTGACTGTTCACATTTGAAATGACATGTTTGTTCACAATGAAATGATGTGACAGTTCATAACAATTATCAGTTTGTATTAATGCAAATCACATTAGTTGTTTTAATATATATAGTCACTTATCGTGACTGTTATGTATTAAGAGTCATGATAGTATAGTGACTGTTAATACATAACAGTCACAATACATCGTAAGACAACCTGACAATAATGTTTGCCAAGATACCCGATATAATATGGTATGCTCAACCGATATTAATTGGGGTAAGGTATGAATATTTTTCAATGGTAATCTGTATTCAATATAATTTGATAATATACATTTATATATGTATATTAATATATATAATATTAATGACATTAACATTATATATATTAATATGCATATATATAATGTAGAATAATATTATCTCATTTTGTTAAATATAACCAATACAAAATGTTATTAGTAAGGTTGAACATTAATGATGTCTATTTACTCTAATATTATAAGTACGTATATTAATATAATAATAATGTCCATCATTATATATATTAATATATTGCATATAATATTATGATCATTTTATCCGATCGAAGCTATAAACATCAACAGTCATTACAACAAACACTCATCATCAAATGTAATTTCAAACCCACACATTGAAATCAGACTTTGACGCCTTATCTCAGATAATTATGTGCAGATTACAAGACATCTTCAACAGATAAGAGAAAATGCATCGAATAGGGTGAAACTCGAACATGTGCACCTGCCCAAATAGCCGCTGTATTTGATTAAATGGAAGCATTACCAGACTGTATTCCTTCGAATGTGCTTCAGTCCTCTGTAGTGTTGTCTAGTCGCTGCTTGTCTCTCTTTTCCAACTGTATAATGATCAGAGAATCGTTCCCAATCAGAGCTGCAACTCCAGGCATTCAGTCTATGTGTGTTTGGGACTTTGCTATACTTCCTTCGACTGCATGATGGGGAAAGACGTCTGCAAAACTGAGAAATGTACTCGCTCAGCTAAGTATCATGCCCAGAAATCTGTGCAAATCTGCCTTATGTGTGTAGGATGAAGATCAATGAAACCTGGGACTAAATCGCCTTCTTCTATGACCTTTCACCACAGATTTAAACAAGAAGACAATCAAATCAATGGGGACCTGCAAACTGATCTTTGGATTGAGGGGTAAACTCTATGAAAACAAAAACTTGAAACAATTCCATTATCACCAAACTTTGCCATTAATTTCCACATGTGAACTCCATATGAATCCACCAATCTTGAAGGTATGGGTTTTCATCCAATCCTTCTTGTTTCCAAGGGTTTCCGTCAAAACAATCTAGTCATTGAATATCAGTAACAGTGGAGAAATAACTTCAATATCAAATTCTCATAGCATGCTCTTGAAGGAAGACAATATTCGTTTATAAAGACTCCTCAAACTCTAAGTGAACCTCTTTGCTCAATGTGGGATGCATCATCCTTTACTTTTAATTCCTCCTTATTGAAGTAGCTTCTCGAACAAGCTGGAGAGCTTTATTAATTAAAGTGACTTTATATTGTCATTTTATAAAGTTACTTAATGAAAATGACTTAAATTCATTTTAATCCCTTTTATGTTGTCATATCATAAAGTCATTTAATATAATTAATATTATTAAAGTTAATCTTGTTTTAACTTAAATCATTAAACCTTTGATGATTGCCAATATCAACTCATGGAAATAATCCATCCACTTTTCAAATATAGATATGATGCCAACTGATCACCCCGGTGACTTGCTATAAATAGTAAGTATGAGCAAAACATCCGAGTGACTGACTAAAAATAGTAAGTGTGAATCAAAGTGTACTGATCTCCATAAGGCACACCACAAATAAAATAGGACACTGAGCTGAATAATACTGAAATAAGCACCAATATTTGGGTACATTACAGAATTGAGAACACAATACAACAGATGATCAATGATAAATTGATAATTGATTATTTAAATTGATGTATGATACACAAGAGAAATACAGGTAACAAACTCTAAGAATTGAGAACACAATACAACAAATGATCAATGCTAAACTAACAGTTGATTATTTAAATTGATAAGTGAACGATACCAATACCCAATTCAAATTGTAGAGTCTTAGATTCATATATCAAAATGAATGCAATAATTTGAAAATCAATGATCAGTTGAAAAACTTGTAATCAGCAATTATTTGGCTGACCTAAAACTTGACAAAAGTTCTCGACTTGGCAAATTTATTGAACATAAAAAATCTACATAAATTTTTAAGAATATTGTTAAAAAACATGTATATTACTAAACTTATGAAACATATTACTGATTACTGATTAGATTCAAATTGTAGAGTCTTAGATTCATATATCAAAATGAATGCAATAATTTGAAAATCAATGATAAGTTGAAAAACTTGTACTCAGCAATTATTTGGCTGACCTAAAACTTGACAAAAGTTCTGGACTTGGCAAATTTATTGAACATGAAAAATCTACAAGTTTTTAATAATATTGTTAAAAAACATGCATATTACTAAACTTATGGAACATATTACTGATTACTTTCATATTAGAATCCAATACATTTCATAGACCGAAAAATGAGTTCAAAATTTCAATGCATATGAACTACTAGTTTCAGTAACAATACAAATTACAAATCATAAAAATTCTTTTATGGCTAAAATTTAGAATAGTTTGTTGCTTCTGTCTAGGTGAGGTGGACGTCGACAATATAGCTCTGGTATGCACAACAAGAGCTTCATGCGAATCAAGCTATGCATGTGGCAAACCCACTCCTGATGGCTCACCAACCTTGCCTTTTGCCTCCTCATATGCCACCACATTCACTTGCCATTTGGCTACATCCCTCTTCAAACTAACTACGTCATCATTAGTAAACAGTGGATCCACATTGAAATCTTCAACAATCTAATTTGAATATGGATCAATGTCATCAAGGTCAAGCGCATGATGTGTTATGCCCTTGTATCCTCTTTTTATGTGACGAAAGTTGTATTGCACAAAGACAAGGTCGTTCAAGCACTTTTGAGTCAACTTGTATTTTTTCTGTGTGAATGGTCTTAAAAACACTTCAATTGCATTCACAACCAGGAACCACTACAAGACTGGGATAAAATATGGATGGCAAACTTTTGAATATTAGGAGTTGTGGCATCAAAATATTCTCAACACAAATATGCAAGGACAACATTTATAACTTTGTAAGGATCTTAATAAACTGGTAAGTTAAAATAAATAACAAAAAAATATTAAACATATATGTCATATATTACTTGGTTGTAGAGTAGATCTCTTACGAATGCATAAAGTTGAAGAAAATGATGCCTTCTAGTCTCTTATAATTTTGTATTTTATTGTGTATATTGTCTTAAGGGTTGTCATTGGGGACCGACTTCTAAATATAACCTCCATTTTCTTTGAATGAAGGGAAGATCGAAAACTTGGGGTTCAAATAGTAGATATATGGGTTCATATAGATAACAATATTTAAAATGTGATATATATTGTAATGTCCTCTCTTTGAATTGCCTTCTTTTCTTTAAGTATAATAAACCCTACCTCAATAATAGTTGCATAATTAATTAAATTATGAGTTCAACTTAGAAATTGCATCTTAATGAATTTTTAAATATTTGTATTTAATGCTTATGATATATTTTAGAAAATGTAGAACTTATTCTCTTATTTCTGTTGTAAATCTTCTTCTTATCTGCAGTGATTAATCTTAAAAAAAATACAAATGAAAATGCCTATAAAGTCTGCCTAAATTAGGGGTTTTTATCTGATATCTCAACTATAGGAATTAAGGGGTTTCATTCAATTTTGGACCTGCAGGTGTTTCGTCCTTAGGCTGTTCGAAACTTGGTTCATATTCTCCAAGGGAAAGTAATAATATAAAATATCTTCACAAATTGATGCTTTCCTTTTGGTTTTATCTTCCTTTATATACCTTTTCTTTTTTAATTATCACAACCCTTCATTTTGTACCTTTTAACCCTTTCGTTAACTTAATAATTTTTAGTTTTTATATTATTATTTATTACTCTTTGATTGCTCCTAACATAGGCGGTTGATTGTGAATTATTTCTGGGTGGGGGTACAGTTCACCCTTCCCAAGATTGCTTGTCCTCGAGCAATAACAGTTCTGAATGTATTTATCCACTTTATGCCAAGACAACATAACATGGATCCATGCTCATCAATCCTGGGCACTGCAACAAAAACCATCTTCTTCAGCAGTAATACTTACTAATCCGGGTTTCCACATTACCCTTGCTTCCTTATTGATTTTATCATTATTTGTGTAAGCTTCCACATCATGAATAAATTTCTCTTCCAAAAATTTGTTACAAAGTTCAATTCCCTCTGAAAAATGGTTTAAGGAAGACTGTATGAGTACATATAGATGATTACAATAGTTACATATTCCCCCAAACTTCACTACTGACTCCGTTGACAATGTTGGGACGTACGTAATGCTCTTTTCATGTGGCATCACTTACTTAACTTATTAGACCAAAAAGTCTCCTTTGCAGCTGCTAGTATTGAACTGCTTGAAGATAATACTACCAACTGAAATATTTTGCCCTTTCTTTAATTTTTCTTTTCGTTGCTTAGAAATAAAGAAATGTTGGCCGGAAACCTTTTTGCATCATTCCCAAATGCGTCATCAAGGTTTAAAGGTGGAAGATGCCTCTTCAACTTCCTTTCTATGGTTGTCCTGTAAGGGTGGGTAAAAACTTGAGATTATAAGTAACAATAGTTTTGAGTCGGGCAGCAACATTTGCAATGACCCATGTCTTATGGATCTTACCTCCAAAATCCCAAACAACTATTCTAGGATGATGTTTCTTCCTAAAAGGGTACTTTTTATTGATGCATCATATGGTAGCCATTTTTGGTGTGCTACTGCAATCATATTCAAAATTGACCAAACATTATCATTGTGGAGTACCCTCCCTTGTTGGGAGTGCTTGATTATCTCCATGTATGGAGTGCTTGTTCTTTTCAAACACACATCTTCATTCTTCTCATTTCAGCCATGCTTGGGGCTCCATTAGAAATGCCTTGGACTATTATCTCCTTCCCATTTGTTTTGAATTTGAACACTATAGTCTAATAGTTTTCAACAAATTCTGCTAGTGAGTGCAACCATGATATGCTTAAGACCATAGTTCCAAAACTCAAACTCGGCTCAGACTTGGCAAGGCCGACTCAGCTCGTGACTCGGCTATGACTTGACAACGACTCGACAAAATGAAAAAACCCTTGAAATTTAGAAATTTTTAATGATTTAAAACCTGTTCCATGCACCCATTATTGAATAAAGCTTAAAGACACTATAACATCATCAAATAGAAGCTAATTTGATCACATACATAAACATACATCCACGATCCATCACATAAAGCTAAGGGAAATAGAAAACATAGATATATAGAATTATAAA
The DNA here is from genome assembly GCA_027943335.1 of Chamaecyparis obtusa. Lineage (NCBI taxonomy): Eukaryota > Viridiplantae > Streptophyta > Pinopsida > Cupressales > Cupressaceae > Chamaecyparis > Chamaecyparis obtusa. The sequence continues at coordinate 59,800 of BSBK01006768.1, read as the reverse complement.
TATTGTCAAATGTATATAAAATTCATGATATCAAATGTTCCCAAACATGTGTAAACAAAAACAAGTCTATGACTTAGGCTCTAGCTCAGCCTCAACCTCGGAGTAGTCTGTCCACCTCCTACAAAGGCATGTAAGGTAGGTCTTGGATGACTGAGTAGCCATAATCTCCGCCTGTGAGGTGCCACAATGATCAACATCAGTTGTGCTTGTGCCAAATCGTACTCTATCCTTCTCCTTTGCCATAGCCACAGCCTCAGCCTCTCTGTCTGCCTGGTCAACCCACTCATGGTCCTTCTCAGTGAAGACAGGATTGGTAGACTCAGTGAGCCACTCAGACCCTGGATCAATCTCTGCTAGAATGATTGAAGAGGAGTCAGTGTCCAAAATTTGTCTGGTCCTAAGACAGAGGTTGTAATGAACAAAGACAAGATCATTCAACCTCTCCACAGACAATCTATTACGCCTCTTCGAGTGAATGTGCTCGAACATGGACCAATTGTACTCACATCCAGAAGCGCTGCCTGGCTGGCTCAAAATACGGATGGCAATTTTTTGAAGGTTTGGGGTTGAGGGCCCAAACATTTGCCACCATCTATCTGAATTTTGAAATAAGGAAAAGAAAAAAAAATTAGTCTCATTTCCAACTTTAAAGCTAAATTACAAAATGCATAAACTTATAAGCCATAAACTTAAGAATATATTTCTACCTGGCATCAATTCTGTCCGAGTGTCTTTGCACATCTTGCTTGAGAAAATCACCCCTTCTTCATTATTATATTTATCTAGCTCAATCGTTGTAGTTGAGGCTGTGCCATCACTACACATCTTTTGTATCACTGTATATACGCCACTGAGAACCTCCTCTTCCTTCTTGAAGTCAGCACGGAAACGAAATGCTGGATTGAGGTAATAAGCTGCTGCATGGATGGGCCTGTGAAGTTGGTTTTGCCATCTTCTATCAATTATCTCCCAAATGGGGCCATACTTATCCTCAACTCCTGCATATATGGATCTAATGGCCTCCTTGGCCCTATCCATGCCCTCATATATATAGCCCATAGAGGGCTTCTCCCCATCAACAACTCATAATAATGTTAAACAAAAGTAGTTAAGTTACAAATTAAATAAAAATAAGCAAAATTGCAAACAAAACAAAAATATGCATTTATAATATATATTATAAATTAAAAGTGAATACTAAATGTTAAATTGGAATAAATTTACCTCCACAATTTCTCCACAAGGGGTACAAAAACTTGGCTCATAAAAAATGCAATCGACCACAACTAGCCTTGCAGTGGTCGTAGCATTGGATGAGGAACTCCACTCCTCACTAACAAACATGCGCCTCAAAGCTGCCCTTGATTTCATCAAGGATTTTAGTATGAGGAAATTTGAGGCAAATCTCGTGATGCCAGGACAAGCCAACTCCTTTTGCCTCGTGTATTTCCTCATAATGCTAAGGACCAATGCATGATTGTAGATAAACTTGCAGATATTTTTGGCCCTTTCAATGCATGATTTCACCTATTCAAGCTTACCAATATCCTTAACATGAGGTCAAGGCAATGGGCTGCACATGGAGACCAAAATATTTTTGGGTGCCTATCCATCAAAAGTTTACCTACAACAATTTTAAATTAATTAGAAATTTAGATGTGTTAAGAAAATTTTAAACAAATTCATAGACGCCTTCTCATCAAAACTTAAAAAGTTAAAAGTTTACTTGCAACAACATAACTTGCTGCATTATCTGTCACCACCTGTACCACATTATCTTCCCCCACCTCACGTATGACTTCCTCAATAGCCTCACATAAGTATGTGGCATTTTTTACATGTGAGGAAGCATCAATGGATTTCAAGAACATGGTGGCTCTTGAAAATAAAGCAAAATAATTATTAATTTTCATAGATCAATCAACAAATCAAAATTTAAATTATTCAATGCATTTAGGGAAGTAGAATTATCAATCACCCCCGCAAGAAACAAGAAAATTTAGGAGTGTTCTATTCCTCCTATCCGTCCAACCATCTATCATAATGGTGCAACCCTTTTGGCTCCAAGACTGTCGGTGGACCTCTAGCTCAACTTTCATATCCTCGACCATTTCTAACAAGAGGGGGCCCCTTAACTCAGAATCAGTAGGGGCTTTAAACTCCGACCCACAAATGGTTACGACATCTACCATTCCTTGACAGTAAGGAGACCTGACACAAATAGATTATGATTAGAGTCATTAGACAAAACAAAGTTCAACTTCAAAGTTTAAAATATAAATTTTAAAATTTACTTTTAAACTTAAAGCAATTAAATCAAAGAGAATTACCTGGCTGCAATAAATGGAATGTTGCAAAAGTACCAAAACTTGTAAATTTGTTTTCTTGCAGCATCATGAACCTCCTTGTTCCAACCCATGCTCTCTAGTGAGGTTTGTGCGCTAGGAGTAGTGTGTGGCACAAAATAACTATCCAACTTGGATCTTCGGACTCTAGGGCCAAAAATAACTGTGCCACTAGGAGGAGCAAAAGTAGAAGCACTAGCACTAGCAGAAGCACTAGGACGAAAGGGAGGCACAGAAGAACTCTCTCCAACACATCCTGTGGATGAGGATATAGTTGTGGATGGGGATGAATGGGAGCCAATAGCACCTATCTCTTCCAATTGCCTCTTCCTAGTTTCCTTTTCCTTTTCAAGTGTTTCTAACTGGACATAACATAAACGTTTTGCTTCAGTTGTTTATTTTTTACATATCTCAATATCATGCCCAGGTATGCTAGCAATATGGTATTTAAATGATAAATCTATTGATGCCACCATGATTAATTTGTTTACAAAAAAAACATTTTTGTTTGATTTTTTTGTCTACTAGGAAAGTCTTCAGTATATTTCCAAGCTTCATCCTTTGGAGGCATTGGGAAAAATTAATGTTTTGAAAATGTGAAGGCTGCTGCAATAACATAATTTTATAAAGTTATAAGCTAATAAAAATAAGCTAAATTGTAAATATATGTTTACAATTTTTTTCTAAAAAAAATGTAAGGTTTGTTTATGCTATTATTCTACTTCTCTCATTCAAGGATGCAATTTATATTTTAATAGTAACCATTCAAGATTTGGAAAGTTAAACTAAAAAAAATTGACAAACAAATGATAAATCCATAAACATACCCAAAAAAAACCAACAAAATCTATAAAATTGGCTAGGCGAAAATGCCTTAACGCGGCGCGAGTCATGGAGCTCAGACTCGGCGAGTCATGACCCATAACTTGTCGAGTCATGGAAACGAGTCATCATGACCCGTTTGGGTTTGCTTGGCTCGTGGACCCACCGGACTCGCCGCGAGTTTTGGAAATCTGCTTAAGACAACCTATTTTGCCTAATCCCACAATGTATAAATCATTCTCGACTTGATACCTCCCCTAAAATAAGTTGGGTTGTTGTAGTCTCCCTCGACAAAGAATGGCATGGCCATCCACAAGCATAACATTAAACCCATCAAACTTTTTTATATCCAAACTGTAATGAAAGAAAATTAAGTTCACTAGGATGTGTGGGCAAACTAGGAAACTTAGGACTATCTCCTCTCTTACATTGGAAGAAAGATGATCCACTAGGCTCAAGAGGGCTCAAGTGCTAGGCAGATCCAATGATCCTTTGCTATGTGGGGACTATGATTATGCAAATAAAATTGGGAAATGCAAGATCTAGGGTAGGTGGAGAGAAAAGATGGTTTTCTGCATGCACAAGACAAATGCGGACTGACAGACCAATTCTGGGACCAGATCTAAGAACCAGTGGCTGTAATTGACATTCAAATTGAATTTTGGGCCAAAAGGGGAGGACAGGGGCGACTCACTCGCCTTTGTCTTGATCTCGACACTTCCAATGAAATTAGTTGCAAACTGTAGTCCCTCTCCCGATCTGTTCGTAGCTCTTCCCGCACGTGCGCCACTTGCTCCTGCACACATAAAAAGAGGGAAAAGGTTGTGTAGAAAGGGGTTTGCCTAAGTCAAACCTTGGTTTTGGAATCAACCATGAAATCGAAATGAAATATGTTTGAAAGGAAAGCGTGTTGATATGTAGCAAAGACTAGATTTGAGAAATAAGATGTCTTATACTTTGATAATGCAATACTCTTGGAATGTGATCACAATTGTGGATGCAATATCACGACTCCACAAAAACCTAAAAGGAAATCACAAAAGACATGTTTGCATGAAGGTTGTTGAAGCTTGCCACAATGAAGAGTATGGTGGGATGAAATGCCTTGAACCTATAATGTTGATGAGTGGATAGTGGTTAATATTCGTCTATGCGTCAATGATTATCTTGTTGTTGTGTTGCCCATTTGGCCTTCCTCCATCAAGAAGTTAATTTCGAATAACTATATTCTAAAAGAGTGGTTTTCAATCTAGTCTTGCTAGGACACTTATTAGTAGGACTAGCTTTGTCTACCTTGTTGAGTGTTTGCTTGTACAAAGGAGACTGAACAACATGGAAAGGAATGCCATTACCAAAATAGAAATTGGCAATGGCCTCATCTTTAACCTCCCTTGCTTGCACACTTGACATATTGGGTTTAGTGACTACAACATGGAAAGGAATGCCATTACCAAAATAGAAATTGACAATGGCCTCATCTTTAACCTCCCTTGCTTGCACACTTGACATATTGGGTTTAGTGATGATGAACTGTTAGCTTTTTATTTCCCTCTTGATTCTACTGCACTTACTTAAAATAATGGAAATGAAAATGGTCTACCTCAACCTCGTGGTTTTCTAGAAACTGTTGGTGCAGTGATGCCCCCTTGAAATAATTTGATCATCTTTGCCCTCATGTCGAGTGCAAGTTTCTCACAATTCCCAAATCATTTACTTGAGTTATGTTACATTTGTGCATTAGCCCTCATAATGCTGTTATTCTGGCCCTTTGGGAAAATGTTGCATTTCCATTTTTGGCTTCCACTTGAATTAGGTACTCTATATTTGTAAAGATTGTTGCAAACTACTGCAAAGGATTTTTCTTGTTAAATAGCCCTTTGTGTATGGTGCCAATTTCTAACAACTTTGAAGGGCAATCAGATTTCAATACATTTATAGCTGAACTGCTTGAGGCTGTGCGTAGGGTTTGCTTTTGGCTTCCCTCGATTGATTCCTCATTAATTTCATTCTCCAAAGTAAGATTATCACTAACGCTCAATGAATTTATCTTGACTTTGGAAAGTGATACAAGATAAAATAGTGGTATAAATATAGAAAACAATAGACTTCTAAATTTGATAAACATAAATATGTCTCAGCTTTAAAAAAACAGCATATTGTGGTTTTCTTCAGGTGTCAATGGAGAACTTTGCAACATTTTCAGGTGTCAATAAAGAACAACACCATGATGGAACGCAAACAAAAGGTTAAAGGTCTGGAATTGGCATTAAATTACCAGAACATCGGTTCTGTTTTTTTATTTTATATATTATCAATGACAGCAATGAATGTGATTACGGTAGTTCAATGACTGTCTTAATAAGGTTGCAAACTGTATCATGCAAATGGATTTATCCCACTCTGTAAGATGACCGAACAAATTGGTAAAGGATGAAAGCCAGAGTCTACAATTATGTGTAAGGCAATTTCAGTTTTTCATGTGGAAATTGAGTAGCAACTCTTAAAAAGAGTAAAATGGAACCATTGAAAATAAAAACACAAGGGTTTCAAGATCTGTTAGATGTCCATAATCTTTTCCTCATCTTTTCAAGCAACAGGCTGAACTCCGAAGGTCAGGTGTGAGCTGTTTTATTAAACTGTAGTGTAGTAGTATATTACCCTCATGATGAATGAAAAATGGTGAAGATTCTGTAGATGGAGACAAACAATAAAAAATCTGCTTATAATATTGCTGTAAATGCTTGAAAGTAAAAGTTAAAGAATGTTCTGCTGATAGTAGTGATATCAAAATTGCAAAATTCTCAACAATTTGCTGAAAACCCTGCTAAAGACACTTGATGACTGTTGTGTATGGTTGAAATAGAAATGGAAAAATGCAATGAGAAAGCATGAAAGGAGAAATGATAGGGAAAATTGAGATAAATTTAATGTTCTTCATCTGTAGAAGGCTTGTAGGAACCACAAAAATCACTAGGGTTTTCACAGAAATCCAAATAGATGAATGCTGAGTTTAAATTTTTAAAACTTTGACTAGGCATGGGGGATGTCATGATGTTCTTGGGACTCACGGGGACTGTTCTTCACCCTTGGCATTCCCAAATGGTGGACATGGCCATGGGATGTTTCCCTTAGAGAGTAGATAATCAAAAATAGGGAGAGGAAGGGATGTTCTATCCCTGTTTCCCTGTACCCAGGGGTGCCCCTCAGATGTCCCCTTATTTGAAATTAGACACAAGGGAGTGAGGGATGTTCTTTCCTTGTTCCCCGTCCCTGAGGTGTCTCCTTTTTAGGAAACAGGTATAAAATAGGGTGATGAGACCCCGAGATTCATTGGGTAATAGTAGCAAAAATCTTTTGGGGGAAAATTTGGCAAGCTAAAAGATTAGGATTTTTTTTTCAAAAAAGTTGTGTTTTAGTCGGATTTTAAAAAATATGGAAAAAGACAAAAAAGAAAAAAACCTATAGTTTTTTAACTTTAGAGGCACTTCAATATCATAGACATAGAGAGCAAAAAGAAGAGAGTTGAGCCCATGAATTGTGGAATATAGCTCGTTTAATTAATATTTAGATCGTTGAATGCATTGTGTTGCACAATGCATAGTGCATAGTGCACAGTGCATAAATGATAAACTAGATATCAATGGTTTACAAATTTTAAATTTTAATCAGCTTTGTAAATACTAAAACATGATAGAGGAAGACCAAAATCAAATTTTATAAAATCTGAAACTTTGCCTTAGGTCTTCAATTGCTGAGGTTGAGTGTTTATTTTTCCATGTTAACAAGGGAGTGGGACATTAGGATAAATCTATGTTACTGATTCAGGTCTGACCCAACTTGGATATGGGTCCAGATTTGGTTCGAGTTGGGGGTCGTCCAAGGCCACATCTTAGGCTTGTGGGTCTATTTGGGATGAACTGGAGTAAACCTGCAGCGCATTTGGTGGCCTTTCACATCCAGGCAGTGAATTTGCTAGTTTTATTTTTTTCTTCTTATTTTTAACTTTCAACTTTGACTAAACACCTGAAAATCCCCACCTTCACAAACCCTAAAACATGGATTCCATGTAATGTCCCCAACTGGGACTTTATTTGATTTACCCTAAAATTCCCAACTAGGGTTTGGATGACGCTTGGAAATGGCAATTTTCTTAGTCTTTGTAATGTTTCCTATAAGGAGACTGTCAATTTCCAATGGTTAACATGATTAACTATGCATTTAAATCAGATTAAACTAAGAAACAATTAAGGATTCATAATACATTTGACATTTAGCATACTTAAGCCCTAATTCCTTACTTCTCTCCTAAACATTAACCCTAAGAAGGATGGGGAATTACTTGTTCTTAGGGCACTTGGAAACCATCTACAAGCAGGCTCTTTAAAGGTATTGGGAATGCATGTTCATACCCATATTGGTACTTTTCCCTCAAGACATTGGAAATGCACATCCTTACCCATCTTGGGACTCACCTACCTTGTGAGGAATTACTCCGTCTCTCCTCGGTAAAACTAACCTATCCTTTTAAGGGGCTATAGCGAATGATTAAGGAATCGGCTATGTATATATTAATATCTCATGTATTACAAATATACACACACACACAATGTAACTGATATGTAATTCTGATTTCACTATTATATATTAGACCATATAAGGATTCCTTGTCCCTAATAGAACTCAGATTTAATATTCTGTAAATCATTATTTAACTCATAGATGCTTGCCAGCAATGTAATATGATTCGTTTCCTTTGATGAACACCAATTATAAATAATAATTCTTATCATTTCTTTCTGATCCTTTTCACATTCTGATGAGTACCAAGATTTTTTTAATAATCTCTTGTTCCTTCCCTGATGATCGAATGAGAGAAATGGACTTCCTTCTTATACTTAGTGTGTTGAAGCGATGCTTCCAAAGGATACATCCTTGTCTCTTTATAACAGCCTTTGTTCGCACTCCTTCCATTATACTAACCGATTGGTTTTATTACTCTTAAAGAGTCTTAACTGATGCCTTATTACCAGTAATCACTGCCTTAATATTGATGCAAGTCAATATTAGTCAATCTAACATTTTGATATCTTTGTTTATTAATGGATCACTGTTCACATGACATAATATTAATATATTTCCTTTGACCGCTTTCCTTCGTAATCTATTTAGTATTTGTCGAATGACAATCTTCAGCTGCAAAGATACTTTGATCATTAGCGGCATGCATATCTTAACCTGTATTGTAATCAGAATCATTAGTCGTACTTGTATATTGCAAGATATAATATTGTAATTATAAGAACCGCAACCAATATGATTACTGCTTATTATTATTCCGTATCTCTCCAAACATTGTTCTGTTATCATATCTTATTTTAGTTGCCGGTTTTTTTATATTGTTGGTATTACCTTTTTTGATAATCATTGCTTAGTCATTATTGTGCTAATTCATAAGACATTGATTAGTCTTGTAGTTAATTCGTTCTTGCTTGTAATTGGCCTTTGTAATAGTTTGAATGATCACTGTTTGCTTCATGATAATATCTGTGATGATATCTTAGTTGGTATTCTTCCTGAGGTTCATCATCCTTAAATAGTTTATTGTTTCGCTATATCCTTCAGAAGTATATGGGAGACTTGTCATTATAATTTGATGGCAGAATTATTATTGATTAGTGAGTCGCCGTCTACCATGCTTACTGTTGATGATATCATAGTTGTCTAAAGAATATCAATGATGATGGCAGTGGTATTTATATTAAGTCAATCAAGATGTATTGATGGCTTTCATCTGTAAGTGACTTCCTTGATACCAGGTTTGCAATTAACTGTTCTCATTAATAGCCTTATGGTTTGGTCTTTGTATATCAATTTTGTCTCTTTAGAGACTTCACAAAATTGTAATTATATTGTATTATTATTTATTTATTTATTTTAATGCTTTTATTATTATTTATTATTAAATCCTATTTCAAAAAAAGGACATCACATTCCAATGCAATTTAAAGACAAAACAAAGTCGTTTCTCTTATTGTGAATGCAAAACAAATTTATCATTCACCTTTGTTGAACTTTCATTCTTCCATGCCATTGCATGAATAGAGTTGAACATTGTTTGGTTAACATTCCAAAGTGGTTGGCTCACTTTCCTATGCATTTGGAAGAGCACATTTGTTGCCAAGGAAATCTAGAGGAAGATTTCAACAAAAAGGCTAGGTTTTTTTGAATTTTTTGTTTTTTACATCTTTTCAACAAATGAACTTTCTTGTTTTGTTTTGTTTTCATTCTTCTATGAATCTATAACTCATGCTTAATCTTTTAAAATGAGTTAAGCTGTATATATATTGTTTTGTTTTCATTTGTTTCAATTCTTCAAATATGTTGTTTATTGAACTTGTTGTGATAGATATTACAATGGCAACCGGTTCTCGCTCCATGTGCCGACCCCCCTTCAAGATTTACCCAAACTCTCCGCTATGGAAATATGTTGATATGGTACAACAACTTCAAGATTTACCCCCCTTCAAGATTTACCCAAACTCTCCCCTATGGAAATATGTTGATATGGTACAACAACTTCAAGTAGTGGGGGCTAAGTTTGGATTTGTAGTGGGTGTGATATTAGGTTTTCAAGCTCATACAATTGGGTGAAAGACCACTCATGCCATATCCTTGGCCTAGGCATCAAAGCTTGCCAGGAAATAATGGTTTATCCATTCTAGAAGCACAGGACATGGTATATATTAATTAGCAACAAAAAGTGGATCTAGTAGTAGACCTCAAATCAAATCATCCTTTGTTAGAGAAACGATCTTGAGGAATGAAGCCCCCTCCACTGCCTTCTAATATTCAAACTATAGAGAGCAACCTGTTTATGATCACACCGAAAGAATAAAAAAAGACTATTTGAAATGACATTTTGAAATGAGTTTCAATAGATTGCCAATCAACACATAGCAAGATGTCCATTCAAATGTATTGGCTTTTAATGTTTTTTGCTCACCATATTGGCAATGAATGGTGCACACAATTAATGAGGCTCCCAAAGGTTTCAAGGGCCCGTGTTTTGAGATGGTGAATAACAGTCATTGGAAAAAGAGGTGAGTCATTGAACCCATAAGGGATTCGTGGACCAAAATAGGTGTGTCCATTATTGATTGATAGAGTGATGCAAGAATTTAGCCATTGATCAATGTTATTGCAATGTCCCCTGAAAGAGTAATGTTTTTGAGAGCAATGGATTGTGAAAGGGGAGGTGAAGGATGGTGCATTAATTCTTAACATTCACATAGTAGCCATTGAGGAAGTAGAACATGGAACTGTTGTGCAAGTCGTTATAGACAATGCCAAAAATTGTAGAGTGGTTGAGTTATTGGATGAGGAGCGTTATTCACACATTTTTTGGACACTTTGTGCTGCCCACTTCCTCAACCATATGCTACAAAAAAGTTGGCACCAAAATTGATCGGATCAAATAGGTGTATGTTGAGGCTGAAGAGATCCAAATATTCAACACCACCAACCATATGTCACAAGGCATATTGTAATATGCTGCCCTGGTCTTTTTAATTAAAAATATTATGTTATTTTTTTTTGATCTTTCAGACTAGACAGAAGGTGCAGAACGGTTTTTTTGGTTGTTTTGTTGATGATTCAACTGGAAACAATAATAACTAGCAGCAAATACAAATTCTGAAACACACAATAACATGCAATATAGGAGCAGAATTTTTCAGATTTAGATGCTGATCAAAATAATGGATTTTTCATCAATACAACAGCAACCAAATTCATTAAAAACCCTTACATATCAAAGCTAAACATACCCAGAAAAAGTTGTTGACTAGGAACCACTGCTGTAATTAAATCAGACCTGCAAACTCCTAGACCTGGATGCACACCTCCAATTCTGAGTGCCAATTGCCATTGAAATGATGAAGAATGTCTGCAGCCCCTAACTACCCGATTTGGTCTGATCAAACTCTTCAAAACCTGTCCAATCAGCTTCTACAGATCTGCAACAGCCCTTTGTTATTGAATGATTTAATCATTCTACTGAACCCATCTGTTGCTTGTATGATTTTTTATGGATGTTGATCCAGGTGGATCCAGAAAGGCCAAAATTTTCAGTCTCAAAATCTCTCAAATTCAGCATCATTACGAAGAGCTCAGAAAACTGAACCAGATGCAACTTGAACAGGTGTAAGAGGAGCTCATACACAAAAGTTACGCTTGGTCAAAGTTTGGGTCAACAGGCAGACCAGGGGGCCAGAAAAAGGTGAAATTTTGACTGTCTCCAATTCGGTCAAAACTGGCGTCAAGTTGTAGTGCTTGTTGCGCTGATTCTAGAACTATTTTCAGTTTCGAAAGCGGAGTCCGTATGCAAAAGATATGGCTGGTCAAAGTTACCCAAGAAAAGGGTTGACCGCATGACATCAGTATGACATCAGCATGCTGACATGGCTTCTCCTAGTTGTGACACATGGCATGTTGACTGTACAAGTTTGACCAATCAAAAGTTTACATGTGGCAGCGAGCACTGATATGGCAGTCCAAGTGGCATTTAGTCATCTAATGACATGGCATCGACAACAAATCATGAGATTCCACATGGCACCAACTAGGTGGTACCATGTGGCACCTCGGTTGCTGAACTGTTGGAGAAATTTCATTTTAACAAAATATTGTTTGGAGGTTCAAACCTCCAACCTCCCACCAACTAGTTTGCCTCTCCACCACCACACCAAACGGATTTTTTTGCAAGTTTTACGGGCGTGGTTTTATTAAATTTAGTAAAGAGGGCCAAATCCCTATTAAAGGGGGTTGAGTGGTTTGAACGCCCAATCTCCCATTAACTAAAATCATGTAGAGCCGTTGTGCCATGATTAAAATTTGAATTTTATTTAGGCAATGTTTATTTAAACAATGCTTAACCGGCAACCCTAATTAAATAAGGGTTATGGTTGAAAACTAACCCCAAATTTATGGGCCAAATTTTAAATTGGTAAAGGCTAAAAGGAGTCTATACGAATTGTAAAGAAAGACTATTTTAAATGGATGTATAAGGTGCAAGTTTAATATAAACCATATATTTTAAAGGATATGGTTTTAATTAGGAGATATTGGGGGATATGGGGAAATCATATTGTTTTAGCCATATTTGGCATGTAAAATGGTATTTAAAGGTGGATTATTTTTCCTTGGAAAGACAATTAGACTCGGAAGAATTTTGTTGACAAATTCTTGGGAGGAATTATAATAGAAAGGAACTCTTTGTGTGAGAGATTACAAGGTGTTATTCTACACCAAAAATTGTAAAAAAGAGAGAGAGACGAACAAGGTTAAGCTTGGATGTTGTAATAAGGCGTTTTGAGCCTGATGACACTAATAAAGCGGTCCCCAAATTGAGAAGTGGACCCAGAGACGTAGTCCCCAAGGACGAACTTTGTTATCAAAGTGTTTGCATTTCTCTTCTATTTCTTTCTTATTCTCTCAATTCTTTCAATTTATTGTTCTCTCCTTAATGTTATTAAACACATAGTTAATTTAAAGTGTTTAAAGCATAACTCAGTTTCATGATCTCAAGGGTTTATTACATAACTACGCATTATTGCCAGGATTAGGGATTTAAATCTGTAATTGGATTAAGTTTTGGAAAACTTTAATGTCCTAGTTTACAAATCAGATGAACCCAAAATGAATCCAACCCTAATTTCATTTTTGACCGTACCCATGAATCAAATCCCGAATCCAAATTAGTACCAAGACTAATAATTTAAGGATTAATCTATGTAAGAATTGTCAACACTAAATGCTAAGTAAAAATGAGAGAGTTATGGTCGATATAAGAATTGTCAACACTAAATGCTAAGTAAAAATGAGAGGGTTATGGTCGATATAAGAATTATCAACACTAGGTGTTGAGTAAAAATGAGAGAGTTATGGTCTATTTCCTAGTTATCGGGTTTGTACCCACAAGCCCCATACCGGGTTTGGGTACACACTCAGTACAAGCACATTTGTGGGTACCTGCTGGGTTTGCATAGGGTACTTGTTGGGTACGTATATGCTTATTTGAATATTTTTCCACTATCAATTGGCATTTAATATTTATCTTTAGCATTTGGCATTTGACATTGATCAATGATCAAGTATTATACAATGAAATGATTTAGTTTTAGAATTCTATATATTTCTCTTATTTTTTTGTATATATAATGCATATATATACACACATGTACCCATACGTTCCCAAACCCCTAAAAACTCTTTTCACATACCCATGTACTAGGTTCTCGTAGCTGCACACATCCTTGAACCCGAACTGGTAACTTAGGTCTATTTCAATATCCACTAGTGGTTAATGTTATGGAAGATACAATGTTAGCTATTGCACACTGTTAATTGCTAATTATTTTAGTGTGAAGACCAATAAGTTTTTCTTTATTAAAGGGTTAGTAGTGTTAAGAATAAAAGTAGGTGGAGGACAACTTTCTTGAAGAAATCGGATAAGGTTTTAAATAACTCTAGCCTAGTGTGCAAGAATTGTCAACCCTAGGTTTTAAATCACTCTATATAAGAATTGTCAACACTAGGTGTTAAGTAAAAATGAGAGAGTTATGGTCTATTTCAATATCTACTAGTGGTTAATGTTATGGAAGATACAATGTTAGCTAATGCGCACTATTAATTACTAATTATTTCGGTGTGAAGACCAATAAGTCTTCCTTTATTAAAGGGTTAGTAGTGTTAAGAATAATGGTAGGTAGAGGACAACTTTCTTGAAGAAACAGGTTAAGGCTTTAAATCACTCTAGCCTAGTGTGCAAGTGATATTACTAGAGTGGGCCCACATAAATAATTAGGAAAACTATTTTAAATAAACATTTAATGAAAATATCTTTAATTTAAATGTAAAGATTTTAATTAAAAATTGGTTTTAAATAAATTGTAGGGGTTCTATACAAGGTTCCCCCACCTAGCAAATAACTGAAGAAATAACTACATAACTCCACAACACTTACACATAACTTAGTGTGGATACATTAGTGGATTTACTATGAGATGTAAGCACCATATGGCTAAGAAATTGATATTTTGATTTTTTTTACAATATTGACCTCTTTCCATCTTTGTATCTCCTCATCCTCATATTCTGATATAACTAATGACGAGGAAAGGGACTTGTTATCATAGTTGAACATTGGATTAGGTATGTATCCCACAAGTCCCCATTCCCCCATTTGAGACAAAATATTGAGCCAATCTTGTATGGCGTAGGGACCATCATAGATTGCTTTTTCTCTCCACAACTCTGTGGTGGACTATCAGCTACATTACACAAGGTTTTGACCTTCCTTTTCTTACCTTTGGAGGCTATTTCACCTTTCCTTTATCTGACATTGTATCAACCACTATCTTTGTTCCTGATTGTCCCTCAAAGGCTGTTTCTTTAACATCCTCATTGGAAGGAGTGGAGTGCACTATATCTATGTATTTAGGTGGTGGAGGTAGGGATGAGTCCTTAGATACTTAAGCATCCTGAGATTTGGGAGCACATCTTTTCTGAAGCAGTCCAAATCATTGGAAGAGGTGGAAGCCTTCCGTTGAATCACAATGTGTGAAAGAGAAGCTCCTTTCTACCACGTTTTCTGTTTGGAGGAGCACTGCTTAACTGTTTTGCAATTAGAAGCAACGTGTCCTGCATGAAAACATATTTTGCAATGAAAAGGGATAATTCCACAATCTAGTACTTGTTTCTAATCTTATGTTATGTTCCCTCATTAGTTGGGTCAGGCAACAATGAATAAAAAGGTGTTTTAGACAACCATATTAATTATTATTTAAATAAAAATAATAAATAAATAAACATATAAAATAAGATAAAATAAAACCTTTGAAAAAAATAGCTGGGCTGACCCATATATTCTAAATAAATAAACAAAAATAAAAATAATTTCTTATTGTTGGTCGACCTAGTTTGGGTCCCTAATGTCAATATTCAAACAGGTATAAATAAGTATCTTGCAAGCTAGTCGTGGCATCTGGAGTTTCAGTATGATTTTTGGGATTATTTCTTGAAGTGGCACTAGTTGGGATGAAAACTCTAGCTGCGCATTAAGGTTGGACAGGTTGTACGAAACCCCAACCTTTGTCTTGCCAAAATCCCTCTTGGATATCACAATTTCATTAGCATAACCAATTCTTCATTTAACCTAGTAACTGTTGTTCCCAGGCTAATTCCCATGATTGCAGTTTGAAGAGTGTTTAGCCATCTTTTTTCGAAGATTGTGGAGGGCAACGGTATAGGTTTCCTTGGCCAGTGAGAAGACAGTGAACCAGTAGACAGAGCAGCAAGACATCAGATCTGCAATTCGCGTACCTAGAGAAACATCCAGTGACCCTCACAAGCTGATCTAACATCCCCTCTAACACCAAATCAAACCCTAATTAGCTACCAGTCATTACATGGGTTTAAATCATCATTCAGGAGTTTAGGTTCCTAGTGACAATATCCAATCAGGCATAAATAAGTGTCTTGCAAGCTGGGCTTGGCATCTGGAGTTTTGGTATGATTTTTGGGATCCTTTCTTGAATTGGCACTAGTTGGGGTAAAAACCCCTTAAGGTTGGACAAAAGCCTAACCTTTTCCTGCCAAAATTCCTCTTGGATATTGCAATTTCATTTTGCATAACCAGTTCTGCATTGAACCTAGTAACTGATGTTGCCAGGCTAGTCTCCATGGTTGCAGTTTGAAGAGTTCATCCATCTTTTTTCAAAGATTATGGAGGGCAATGATATAGGTCTGCCTGGCCATTGAGTAGACAGTGAACCAGGAGATAGAGCAGCAAGTAAGACATCAGATCTGCAATTCATCCACCTAGAGAAACATCCAGTGACCCTTGCAAGCTTGATCTAGCATCAGTTCTCACATCAAATCAAAGCCTAATTAGGCAGCAGTCATCACATGGGTTTAAGTCATCATTCACGAGTTCTGTAGCAATTGCAGATCTCAGGTGAAAATCACACTGTCACTAGGGCAGCGTAGAGAACTAATACACAACACCTTGACCTGCAGACCCAAACCTCTGTTATCACATAAATCTGGTCCAAACCAAACCTATATGTAGGAGGGATTGATGCATTGTTATTGACATTCTGAATTATGAGGCAGGGCGAAACCCTAGGTCAGTTGTTGATTGTATTGTCTCAAGGTTTATTGGTGTAACAACAGGTTTATTTTGGAACTAGATATAATTTCAATAGTGTGTTAAGCATCTAGGCCAATCTGACCTGAATGATATTATTCATTGCTGTAGTATCTTTTTCGATACAACTAGATTTAAGTATTCAGTATTTAGTCCAGTTTGCTCAAAAAATTCATTCATTTCATTTTGCATAACCAGTTCTGCATTGAACCTAGTAACTGATGTTGCCAGGCTAGTCTCCATGGTTGCAGTTTGAAGAGTTCATCCATCTTTTTTCTAAGATTATGGAGCGCAATGATATAGGTCTGCCTGGCCATTGAGTAGACAGTGAACCAGGAGATAGAGCAGCAAGTGAGACATCAGATCTGCAATTCATCCACCTAGAGAAACATCCAGTGACCCTTGCAAGCTTGATCTAGCATCAGTTCTCACACCAAATCAAAGCCTAATTAGGCAGCAATCATCACATGGGTTTAAGTCATCATGCATGAGTACTGTATCAATTGCAGATCTCAGGTGAAAATCACACAGTCACTAGGGCAGCATAGAGAACTAATACCCAACACCTTGACCTGCAGACCCAAACCTCTGTAATCACATAAATCTGGTCCAAACCAAACCTATTTGTAGGAGGTATTGATGCATTGTAATTGACATTCTGAATTATGAGGCAGGGCGAAACCCTAGGTCAGTTGTTGATTGTATTGTCTCAAGGTTTATTGGTGTAACAACAGTTTTATTTTTGAACTAGATATAATTTCAATAGTGTGTTAAGCATCTAGGCCAATCTGACCTGAATGATATTATTCATTGCTGTAGTATCTTTTTTGATACAACTAGATTTAAGTATTCAGTATTTAGTCCAGTTTGCTCAAAAATTTCATTCATTTCTTTAATGTCATTGTTCCATTGCTGTGTGAAATCTAACTATAACTCTTATTTGTTCTCTGTTAAAAATTTGGAATATATTGAAACAATAACCCTAACTTAGTGATTTTAAAGTTGGTTGGACGCTAGGGTTATTACAGTGGTATCAAAGCTACCTTTATCATCAGCTTGTGGGTGTGTGTGATGCAGGTTGATGTAAAAAAGTTAGGGAAATCTAATATTTGCAAAGGGAAAAGAGAAAACAAGAAGCTATGGGTGAAATAAATGAGCAATCCTACATCAAGGAGGTCATTAAGACTGAAAACAGAGAGCCGGCCATAGAAATTTAGCCACCCTGAGGGAATCTGTGGTAGAAATTGTGGGGATCTTGAAAGGAATGAACCAACAACGGAGTGCTAGAAAGTCCAATCCTAATGATGTTGAAGGAAACCACTCAGTCAATGATGGAGCTTCGGTCAATCCACCAAGACATTTAGAGCCAAATCTTTGCAAAGAGAGGAAGAGGAACCATTTGATGAAGAGCAACCAGTACCAACACGACTTGAGAACAACACAACAAGGTATCATGCTAATACAGTGCACTAGACTCAGTCATTCATGGAGTATTATAATATGAAAACAAGAAATGATCATCGTATGGAAAGAAGATATCAAGATCATCCAAGAAGAGGTATATGACAGTAGTTGGGAAAGATCACTATACCCACCTATGATAATTTGGGTGGGTTATGTTAATTTTAGAACCAGAACACATAAAATATGCAAGGAATTAGAATATGAAAACATAGAATAAACAGAAGCACACAATCTTATCTTGGGAAAACCCTCCACTTGAGGGTGAAAAACCCAACCCACAAAATGACGATCCTTCATTGAGTTCTCAAATCAACACTACAAACTCTTGCTGATGATTGAGGACATTAATCAGTAAATCGATAAGCCTTATTCAACATGCACACAAATTGATCACAGATACAACTCCAGAAGATAGACTTACAAATACATATATATCCTAATATACCACTGTCAGACAAAAGACTTACAAAAATCTATCCCAATCTTACTTAGATCGAATAATAACAAAAATATATCTTTTCTTTAATGCTTTCACTCTTCTTACAGACATTCGAAAGAATTGACAGAGAGTCAAATACTCAGACGTCTCTCTGAATGCCAATGCTACTATCACATCTGCCGTCTCAGGACAGTTTTTCTCTCTGAGAGCATAAGTCGAGAAGTCTTCCTGGTAACTGTAGGGACTTAACTGAGGAACATTAAGAGACGCCATTACACAAGACGTCTCAACCAATACCGAAGCCACACACGCCAATACAAGAAATGAGAGACTTTTCCTTCTTTGAAGCTCATACGATCAAGAGTATCCCAACATTGAAAGGTCACACAGTGGAATGCTAAAGGACTACCGTTACCAACATAACAACTTCCATCAATGCTATTACAGACATCAACAACATGAACAGTAGACAGCCAGACATCTACTCGATGATCATAAACATGAGTTGCTATGAATGTAAAGAACCATGATGCCAAGATAGTCACACACGGTGCCATGACGCGATCAGCTCATACAAAACGATCATGAACAAAATAATAGCTCAACAATAGAGGAGGTTGCATGATGTCATAGCTGAGTGGTGACAATAAGAAAGTCAAGCATGAACATTTTCGATAGCAAACATAGGCTGTTTTGCTCCAAACTGACTGAATAGAAACACGCGTGATGACATATTGAGCAGAGAGATAGACTAGAACTCATAGAACAGTCTGATAAGGATGAAGAATACAGAAGGATCAATCACAGGTATGAAAAATTTCTCTTGCTTCTACCAAAACTTTAACACTCCCTCTTAGCAAGAGAGAGATTATTCATATGTCATGGCATCTCTTCAACATGACAAACATAAGAGCTGCAACCAAAAAAAAATCATCAATAGCAAAATCCTCATATCAGATTTTCTCAACATGATATTGTCATCTTAGCATAACATTCATCGTGGCTACTCCCAGAGGGTGAAAGGACAGAAAAGCTAAGTCATGGTGTCTCATACATGACTTCCACCATGGCTACTCCCAAAGGGTGGATCCACCATGGCTATTCCTAGAGGGTGAATCAAGGGCTTTCACCTCAAATTTCTCTCACAAAGAAGAATGCATTGACAATGGCTTGCACCTCAAACTTCTTTTCGCAGAGAATAATGCATTAACTAGGGTTTGCACCTCAAATTTCTCTGTCTCAGAGAAAAATGCATTATAGCACATAATAGGAACAACTGAAGGCTGAGACTCCCTCTCAACAAGAACTCCCTCTCAGCAGGGGCAACAATCTCACAACTTTGATTATCACGATAAGATACCGTTGGCTCCAATGTTTGACCAAACAATGAGCTTTAGCAGTCATGCTGCTACACAAGCTTGCTGATGCTTTGCAAAGGATTTGGCACTTTCCATCTGCCGCTCAAGCTCCCTCTGAATCTTCAATCACTTGCATCAACCTCCTGACCTCCTCGTTCAAGGTTGCCTACAATGCTTGCATTAGAGGAACGGTTACAACACACACCTCCAAAACTTTTGACATGCTAAAATCCAGGACTGTCCTCCTTGACCTCATCCCAGATCACCTTATATAGAAAGTTTGTGGAGCTACCAATGCCAAATCTAGATTTGCTGTGCAGTTCTGTTCTCGGCAACACTGTAACCAACTTAGCTGACATATACACTTCTTCACCAAACTCCCTCTTGATCCCTGCTACCTCAGAGATTGTAAAGAAGTTATCTGGAATAGAGCTCCCTCTGAATTATATCTCCTCCTCTTAGAAGAAACTGACCACACGAAAGTCTGAGTCTTCATACTTCAGCCTGCATAACTTTCTCATAGGTTGCATCAAGTTCTTCCTCCCTTGTATACAATCTCTCATAATCTAACTAAGCTCAGTGCACCCTTGCTGCAGAATCAATAATGAAGAATAACCTTTAGCAATGATATGTGTCTTCATATAATAGGAAGCAACCATCCAACCATGATGGAAATAAAGACACTTCTGAAGATGACATTTGAAATCACTTGGATCAGGATATTCAGTCTCTCTAACTAAAAATCAGTCACTTAAAAATCTGAAATATTATTAATATGTCTGCAATAGCAATCCGAGCAACCCTAACAGAGCAATCAGATTTGTAGGCTTCAACCAACACCTACAATACTTGCACAAATCAGTTGCAACAAAATCTGCAACCCTTTATGTGTCATCAATTCAGTCCCATGACTGCAAGCAGTGTCCTCATGTTTGTTTAATACCACATCCTGCATGACTTTCTAACACGATGCATAAAGCTCTTACTTCCTTGAATTCCTTATGTAGTCTCGCATCATCCTGTTGCTTCTTGATTCATCCTGCAACCAAGAGGGATTAATAATAATTCATAGAATAAACGGATCAATGCTAAAACATACACGATTCACTATTCCCAGTGTTATAACATGAATTAATATTAACTACAAAACGAAAATTATGATCAATATTCAAAGGTACCATCATAAAATATATATCTCTTTGTTTCTGATTAATTTAGCAATGCTCTTTTAGATTTCAGTCTTCACATACGCTCAGAATAGGAACAACAAACAACTTGTGTTTCTACATCAACACTCGCTCAGGGAAATCAGGATGGTTCTAGTGTTGTGACTGTAGAATCCCCTTAAATAGTCCTCCAGATTCTAACAGCTACATAACCAGCAACAATTTCTAGGACAAGCTTCCATCCAGAAAGGGAAGCTCCTCTGTCATTTGTACTTGCTCCATAAGAGAATTTAAGATAGAAAAACAATGCACTCTAACATCATCAATATTTAAATATGCATCCCATCTGTTGCATCTCTTGCTCACACTGTACTTGAATTAATTATATCTTATTCTTCAACAAGGTAGCTGTATCTCACTTAACACTGCAAGGAACAACCTTAAACCCAATCACTTCAAACCCAGATTTCTTCTTATAATTATCCTGATCAGAAATCATTGACCCGTCATCACCAGTATTAATGAAAAGATTGATCTCAGCATCCTTGACTCATGCACCAAAACAAAACTTGAATTAGAGATGATTTAAAAAGTAATGATTCTTGTCCTATTCAGATACAAAGCCAACAGGAAATCCAGTCCTCTTTATAGAAATACTATACTGCTCACATGATAGCCAACTACAAAAATCTCAGACTGACTGAATCAGATATATGATAATGATCAAACTATACTATGATCATACACCCTACTAACAACCATAACATAAACAACACTCCTATAGATGATGAATGGAAATCTCAGACTTCAAATGAATGATTGCCAAAACATCTGATTCCAGCCCCATCACAGACTAGAATGCCCAATATGTAAGCATAGATGGGCATGACAACATCCTCCCCGTTGATGTCAAAATGGAAGCTTTGGACAAGGTTGCATGAGAAGCCTCAATAGCTGAGATTGAACATCCGCAACGAACACATAACTATAGATCATAGTAGCAGACAAATACCCTTCTAGGTAAGAAGCTTCTTCTGAGATTCTCCTCTCCAGACTCTTTGGCTACAAGTACTCATATGGATCCCTCATTTCTTTCGTTGTTCCCATTACGTATCATAATCTCTTCAATTCCTGTGGCTTAAATCATCAACATGTGATTAACAAGAATTCCTAGCAATCAGTTATTTTGAAAGTATGACTCAAGAAATTTCAACAGCGCCCATCAAGGCTTATGCACATTAAACTCAGAATGACTTTTCAGCTAATCATCTATCCTCAATCTCAGCAGCAACATAGACCCGACAACACATGCCAACAATATTGACACTCATTAGACATCATGATTCTTCTAGGATCCAATCGTCCTATTCTAGTTCTGGATCTTTACTTTAACCTAGCTCTGACACCATATTAATTTTAGAACCAGAACACATAAAATATGCAAGGAATTGGAATTTAAAAACACAGAATAAACAAAAGCACAAAATCTTATCATGGGAAAACCCTCCATTTGAGGGCTAAAAACCCAGCCCACAAAATGATGATCCTTTATTGAGTTCTCAAATCAATACTACAAACTCTTGCTTATGATTGAGGACATTAATTAGTCAGTCGATAAGCCTTATTCAACTTGCACACAAATTGGTCACAGATACAGCTCCAAAAGATAGACTTCCAAATACATATATATCACAATATACCACTGTTAGACAAAAGACTTACAGATATCTATCCCGATCTTACACAGATCGAATAATAACAAAAATATATCTTTTCTTTAATGCTGTCACTCTTCTTGCAGAAATCTATGCCGATGGGTTTACTATTCCATTGCAACCAAAGGATTTAGCAATTTGAGTCGACTCTTAGAGGGCACAAGATGCAAGATGACTTGTATGTGATTAGCATTGGTGAGTCGAATTTGGTATTGGGAGTGTAATGGTTGCACTTGCTTGGTGAGTACACAAAATTTTCAAACCTCGGAGTTGAAGTTCAAATCCAATGGGAAGGATGTACTTGTGGCCTCTCCAATGGGTCCCACAGTGGTTTCAACTTCTTATGAGGATGGAAAAAGCTCTTCATAGAGACCATGTAGCTTGGATAGAAAAGTGTTTGATTAAAGATACATGCTCATCCAAGGATGGGAGATCTCATCATATTGATGTTGTGTGTGATTAGCATTGGTGAGACAGATTTGGTATTGATAATGCAATGATTGCACTTGGTGAGTACACAAAATAATCAAACCTTGAAGTTGAAGTTCAAAACTGATGGGAAGGATGTAGTTCTCTGTGGCCTCTCCAATGGGGGGGTCCCATGATGGTTTCAACTTCTTATGAGGATGGAGAGAACTTTTCATAAAGACCAAGTAGCTTGGGTAGCAGAGTGTTTGATTATAGATACAAGCTCATCCAAGGATGGGAGGTCTTATCATGTTGGCATTCAATCCATCATGGACAAACATAGCAAGGTGTTCAAATAAATTCTCCTTCGTTTACCATTGTATAGGGGCTTTTAGCATGTAATTAAGTCAAAGGATGGAACAAAACTTATCATTACTACACCTTATTGTCATTCTAGGAAATATAAGGAGGAGATTGAGATGGCAGTTAAGGAGTTGTTGGACATGGAACACATACTTCGTAGCTCTAGCGCATTTTCTTCCTTCGTCGTATTGGTCAAGAAAAAAGATTGCACTTTGAGGAAGTGTATTGATTATAGAGCCCTTAATAAAAAGACAATCAAGAAATGCTACCCATATCCAAGATCTATTTGTTGATAGATGAGCTTCATGGTGTTGTGTACTTCAGCAAGGTTGATTTACGTTCACAGTATCATTAGATAAAGGTTAGGCACAAAATAGCCTTCAGGTGTAGGTATGGGTGCTATGAATTCTTTGTCATGTCATTTGAGTTTATCATTGCAGCTGCCACCTTTGAGTCATTTGTAATCTCCCCTACTGGGACTTAACTCAATCTGCCCTAAAATTCTCTTTTAGGGTTTGAACAATGCTTGGAAGTGGGAGTTTTCTCTTTAATATCTCGATATAAGTCCTGCAACCAGGTTATTATCACAAGATAAATAAGCAAATAAACCAACAATTCATAAATATAATTCCAATTCACTAGTGTAATATTCAACATATGGAATTCCCTTGACATTCCAATCTATCCAACTTATAGTCATTATGGAGCACCAGTTGGGAGACCATACAAGGCACCTTCATCCGGCCTCCCTGCCCGATTCAGGGTATCTCTACCAGCACGGCTACTTGCAATCCTTTGTATGTGCCATGTCTCCCCTCCAAAATAAGATAGCCCAATCAATCAGAATCATGAAGGGAATTGTCGTATGTGTCATATTATTTATGGGCAGATATAATGCCAATTAAAAAACATATAATTTGTACATTAACAGCAAGGTGGATTATTCTACATCAGACACAAGTTAATAATTTTCATGCAATTCATTATAATCTACATCATACCACTGGTAAATATACAAACTGTAGATAAATATAAATATACTGACTGAAATTGTATCTTAATCTGTTTTCGTAGTGATCTGATGTTCTTTCCTTCTGTGATGTTTCCCTCCATAATCAAATGCTGAATGTATGCCTTTTCATTGTGGATGGAGGGATGTGTCTTTTCCAGCAGTTACCATATTTGCAAACGGTGGCGACTCTTCACGACTTTTGTTTGTTAATAACCTGATTACTCTGAAGTTCTCAATAATTAATATTAATTTGTCTTGGAATGAAGAGCCCATATTTCTCGATCTTAGAGTTTCATTGCCCCATTATTAAACTAATCATCGCTCCTTGGATCACAGTCTTCTAGTAACAATATCTGATCCTTACTTTGTGTGATTGTTGACTAGAACTGTTTACTGTTCTTTTCCATACTCAAGGTCATGACATCGCACATGAATGTATTTATTTTACAATTGAGGAAATTTGTGCTGGTTTTCTCTGATGACATCTTAATTTATAATAACACGTGTGTATCACTTGAGGCACATAGATGATATGCTTGGTATACTTGAGCAACATTCATTCTACGCCAAGGTATCCAAATGTAAGTTTGTTTTAGTGAAATATTATATTTTGGGCATAAATCAATGCCCAGGGGGTTAGTGTGGACGGGGAGAAGATCAAAGCGTTATAAGATTGGCTTAGACTAAGCACTTTGTCATGTTCAAGGGGATTTGCAGTTCTTTCCAGCTACTATAGGAGGTTTGTGAAGGGATTTTCACAACTTGTAGCCCCATTGATAGATATGACGAAGAAGGGGGCCTTCTATTGGAGCACTTAAGCATATAGAGCTTTTGAATAGCTCAAGGAGGTAATTACTTCATGACTTAGTTTGGCTATTTAAAAATTTTCACTTCTTTTTGTTTTAGAATGTGATGTTTCAGGGAAGGAGATTGGAACAGTTCTAATGCAAAATACACCCAATAGCATTTGAGAGTAGGAAGCTTAAGGAGACGAAGAGAGCTTCTCTATTTATGACAAAGAGATGTTGGCCATCATGCATGCACTAGTTAAATTTAGGCAATACTTAGTTTGTGGTGAAAACAAATCATAATAGCTTGAATTTTTTCCTCAATTAGAAGGATTTGAATGATAGACAACTAAAATGGATAAGGGACAAGTCTATGATTTTGACATTGAATATGCTAAGGGAAAGAATAATGTGTTGGTTGATGCACTCTTTAGGAAACCATGTTTTTGCTTTGTGATTGTATATCTATTGATTGGGAGGTTTCTCTAATTGTTGAATATGCCAAGAACACATTTGCTATTGACATTTTGGATACGATGAGCTCATTTTTATAAGGATCCGGTGTATCTTTTATTGGAATCAAAGGTAAAGGAGGAAATTTTGAAGGCATGTCATGACAAACCACTTGTTGGTCATCCGGGCCCTAGGGTAGTATAAGACATACGAGCAAGGGAGCATTTCTCTTGGAAGGGTCTCAATACTGATGTCTTGAGGCATGTTAGAGAGTGTTTGGTTTGTTAACAAAATAAAACCAAGTTGCCGGTTCGGATGCAGGTTCGGATTCGGGTTTGAAATTCATTCAATTTTTTTTTGGGGGGGGGGTGGGTTCGAATTCGCTTTGGGTTCATCTGTACAAAAACACACACACACACACATATATGTTTCTGCAGCATCAAATAAGTTCATACACCACTATGCTAATAGTAAAGCAACATAGCAAAATACACCACCATATATATTAATGTTTTAGTCCAAATGACATGTTTTACCTTTTTGGCCGTTCTATTGGTCTATTTTAAGGTTGGAGGGTTGGATTGACTAAAATAGACCCCAACAAATTTAAAATAAGTAAAAAAAGTCCATTTTTTGGCCAAATTCAGCCTAGGTCCTGCTCCAGATTTTCAAATTCGTGCCGGGTTCGTCTGACAGAATTCGGGCAGACTTTGAAGGTCTGCGATAGACTTTTGCAAGAATATGATAAGGACCAGACTTTTGCAAGAACCGGACCAGACTTCGGGGGTGCCAGGGAAGAATTTGGTAACATAGAAATAAAACAAAGCATGCATGTGCAGCTGGTTGTAGCCCCTACCCATCCCAAATCAGAAATGGGAGAGTATCTCCATGGATTTCGTCACAAGATTCTTGAAGGTGCATCGTAAGGATTGTATCTATGTGGTTGTTGATAGACTCACTAAATATGTTCATTTTCATGTTATACCTTCAAAGTATAAGGCTCCACAAGTGGCTGATTTGTTATATAGAGTGATTTTTAGACTTCATGGGCTGCCAAGGAACATTGTTAGTGACAAGGATAACAAAATTATTTGCTTGGCAAGTGGAAATTGTGGACAAATGTCCTCAAACTAATAGGCAAATGAAAATTGTGAACAAATGGATAGAAGGTTGCATGAGGAATCATGTTACAAGGCACTAAATTGGATGGGATAAATGGCAACACCTTGGGTTATATTGCTATAATTCTACCCACCACATGTCTATAGGTATGACTCCTTTCAAGACACTATGGTTATGATGCTATTTCATTTATGGATTTGATTTTTTAAAATAGTAGAGTACTGGGGGCTACATATTTGATTCAACAAAGCTTAGACATTGCGAATGCACTCAAGGAAAACTTACATCAGGCCCAAAACCGGCAAAAAATGTTATTCTTAAGATTACAATTCTATAAACAATTTTCCCTCAAGGGAAGTGATGCTGAGAAGTTGAAACCACGATTTCATGGACCTTATGAGATCATGAAGAGGATTGGTGAGGTTGCTTATGAGCTGGAACTTCTAGAGAACAACAAATTCAAAACTTTTTTCATTTGTTATGCCTTAAGAAGACCCTTGAACA
Organism: Chamaecyparis obtusa; assembly: GCA_027943335.1. Lineage (NCBI taxonomy): Eukaryota > Viridiplantae > Streptophyta > Pinopsida > Cupressales > Cupressaceae > Chamaecyparis > Chamaecyparis obtusa. Next base: position 32,634 of record BSBK01006768.1, on the reverse strand, counting down.
GTAGGTCACTCCCTCTTTGAAGTTGCCTACACTTGACGATGAGGGACAATTGATTTAGAGCTCGAGGTAAACGTGGATGTAAGAGAAAGAAGTTGAGAAACAAGGTTATTCTTGAGTATTTGCTGAGATGGAAGAATCTTCCTCTAGAGGGGGCTACATGAGGAGTGGAGATTTTTGAGAATTTGAGTTCAAGATTGTTTGAGGGAAAACAATTTGGAGGAGGAAGGACGGTCTTGTTCCCTCATTAGCTGGGTCGGCCAGCAATGAATAAGGTGTTTCTAAACATCCATATTAATTAATATTTAAATGAAAATAAATAAAGAAATAAAACACAATATTTGAACTTTAAATAGTGGGCTTAGTTTTGGGCTGATCCATATTTTAAATAACAAAAAAAAACAATAAAAATAAGTTCTTGTTGCTTGTTGGCCTAGTTTGTGTCCTTGGCAACACTATATAGGTATGTGTTGGGGGCTGGGTGTGGTATTTGGAGTTTTGATATGATTTTTGCTATGTTCCACAATGTTTCAGAGACAGGGATGGGGGGATGGAAAGGGATGCATTTTCGGGATGTTTCCTGGAGGGCCAAAAATAGGGGGATGGCAGTAGAGCATATATATAAGGGAAGAGTGAGAAATATGTCAATAACTGATAACAACAATATCAATATGTAAATAAATCATGAGAGCAGTAGTGAAACAGCGTAATAAATTTCAATTGAGTATTATAACAGCAGTCTCAAAAATAAAGAAAACCATGATTTATCAATGTCCTAAAGTCTCAAACATGTATTCAAAAGTTTCAAAACTCAATAATGAAACTTTCAAGCATGGTATTGAGACTGTGACTTGGCATGCCTTGAAAATTAAACAACTGTAAACTTCAATGTGTATTTCATTGAATATATTTGATTTACTTACATTTGAAATTTTGAATACATTGTTTTGATTCTTATATGGAGTTATAGAAGCAAACAAAATTTTAAAAAACTTTATTCTTTTTTGTTTTTTAAAGCAGGAAACATCCCCTACCGTTTGGGGGTGTCTAGCCATCCCCGAAATGTCCCCCAGCCGTTTCAGGGATGGCTAGCTGTCCTCAAACAACAGGGTTTGTTTCCTGCCGTTCGGCCAATTTCTGTTCATCAGGGATGGGAGGGGGACGTCCCCTTCCGACCCACCATCCCGGAAATGCCAAGGGGACAGGGATGTGGGGTTTGGGGACATGGGATGACGCGCCTTCGTGTAACCTTGGATTTTTGGGATTATTTCCTGAAGTGGTGCTAGTTGAGATGAAAATTCTAGCTGCACCTCAAGGTTGAAAATCCTAACCTTGTCTTGCTAAAAATTCTTCCCAGATATCCCATTTTTATTCAACATAACCAATTTTGGATTTAGCCTAGTAACTCTTGTTTTGAGGTTAATCTCCATGATTGCAGTTTGAAGGGAGTTTATTCATCCTTTTCTGAAGATTGTGGAGGACAATGATATAGGTCTATCTGGCTAGCGAGAAAACAGTGAACCAGAAGATAGAGCAGCAAGTAAGACATCAGATCTACAGTTCACCTGCCCAGAGAAACATTCAGGGATCCTCACAAGCTGATCTAGGATCAAATCTCATGCCAAATCGATTCCTTAACAGGCAATAGCCATCACAAGGGTTCAAATAATGATTTAGGAGTATTGCAGCTAGGAGGCAATTGCAGATCCCAGGCAAAAATTACACTTAGTCATTGGGGCAGCAGACCCAAGCCTCCCTTATCACATAAATTTGTTGCAATCCTGATTTGCAGGAGGGACATGCATTTTTATTGACATTGTGAAATCTGAGGCAAGGTGAAACCCCACACCAGTTGTTGATTGTATTGTCTCAAGGTTTACTGGTGTAACAACAGTTTTAATTGGAACTAGATATAATTTCAATGGCCTGTTAAACGTCTAGGTCAATTTGACCTGCATGATATCATTCATTGCTGTATAATCTTTCTTTTATACAAGGAGATTTAAATATTCTGTCTGGTTTCCTAAAAAAATTTCATTCAGTTGTTTATTGTTAATTATTTTATTGGTATGTGGAATCTGGCTATAACTCTTATTTTTTCTTCATTAGCTCAATGAATTTCACAGTTACAAATATTAAGGAGATGTGGAACTGGATTTTATTTGGAGAATGAGCCACATCTTGACTGCAGATGGACTGGCCACAAGTGGGCCAGTAGCTCTGTGGTAGAGCACCCCAACAGCAAATGGATGGTCCTAGGTTTAAGTCCTAGCTTGTCCATCAAAAGGTTCAACATTGTATTCGAGCCAGACCATGGCTAGGGGCCTTGAGCAACCACAGTGTAGCTCAAGGGGTGTTGGAGGATGAACCACAACTGGACCATAGATGGATTGGTCACAAGTGGACCAGTAGCTTAGTAGTAGAGCACCCAAGCAGTGAATGGATGGTCCTAGGTTGTAGTCCTAGCTGCTTCTTGAGAAGCTTTTAACAATTTGGAGGGCATTGAAACTTTCTGTTGTGCACATTTTCTTATAGGGGCAATGGGAAACATTGATTGGGGATGCTTGGTTGTAATTGTTGTGCGTAGGATCCAATGGCTAATTCTTTGCTATGGTTTTTACGGTTGCAGATGATCTACTGTGATGTTTGTTGAATGAGACTGTATGATCCTTTGTTGGTTTACCCTGCATTGAAATTCTCTGTTTTTATCTATGCCAATAGGTTGTTCCAGATAATGTTCCAATAAGATAGGCCCTTGGTTATGGTTATTAGGTTATTAATGCTACTAACTCCTGACAATGTTTGGTTGTGAAACTCAGCGTTGATATTGGTTTACATTTTTTTATCTATATGGATTGTCCCTGGTGATACTCGTTTCCAGTGAAATAAGAGAATTTTCTCTAATTTTTAATTTTTTTTTGAAGTTAATTTCTAATTAAATTTATAGATTTAGATTGGCCTCATGTGATTTTGTAAGGGATGTGAATGTTCCCTGACAATGTAGTAAGTAGAGTGTTCATTCTATTGCTTGTTATGGGAGTAAATGATCATTTTTTTTTTAAATAGTGAAATTGTGTAATGGTTCTTTGAACAATTTGATAGTGATATTTATTGTTCCCTATTGCATTTGCTATAAATTTGAGTTGTCTTATATGTAAATCATTCTTGATTGTGCTTGTTATTTTTAGTAGGGACATAAAGGGACCCTGTTAATATCTATTATTTGTATGAATGATGTAGAGTAAATGACATGTATAACAATGGCAGGACCTTGGTTACATGCATGATGCGTATATACTATATATTTAGTTATGTTTGCTGTGGGGTAGTCCATCTTCAATAGGTAATTTCTGTGTGCAAAAATCATTTTCTGAAGATTAATTCTTAATCATGTTTTTATAGTCATAAAAATTATAGAATATGTACTGCTTATAGTTTTTCATGCAAAAAAATCTTTATTTTTATATTGCAGTGAAGTGATACCATCGCCATGAAAAAGGTGAAAAACGAACATGCATCTGAGCTAAAAGTTGCTCATAAAGATGGGAAGAAAGCATATATCGCTGAAGGTTCGGTAGGGACGTCGAAGAAAACCAATAAGCATAATATTTTTTTGGAGTCTACACATGATGGACCCTCGAGAATAAATACCAGCAATGTAGTTCCTCCAGGCGAAGGGATGTCAACTACAGTAGAAGATATCCTTCCAAAGGAGATGAAGGAGCTGAAGATTGGTGATGACAAGAGCAATAGTCTTGATGACAAGGTAAATAATAGAACCTGTCTGCGGCTTTCTGATCTGAATGACTTTTTTGTAATAAGATATCGAATTCACATATTTATATGCAATTGCCTCCAAACTATTATTTGTGATGGAGTGGTTAAAGGGCAAGTAAATCATGCAACAATATGTAGGACAATTCTTGGGTTGCAAACTATAATCTGAACTGTCTTTTCTTATCATATTTCTTTTGGATGTCTATGAATGTGTTTCATATTATATCTGAAATTGTTAGGAGCAAAGATAGTTTTTTCATTTTTTGTATCAAACATATGGCTTAAACTTATTTTTCTTTAGGAAATGGATGCACCTGTAGTTGACGAAAATTTTACTGATGTTGGACAAATTATTGTGACAACCATGTGTGGGAGCAGTGGACAGCCTAAGCAGGTAAGCTTCTGATTTTTTGAAATGGAAAGACTTTTTCCTGAAAATATGAATTTTTAATCTTATTTATTATCTTTGCAGACAGTGAGTTACAAGGCTGAGCGGGTTGTAGGCACTGGTTCCTTTGGGATTGTCTTTCAGGTATGCCTGTCGAGCCTTCGATTTATTAGACTTTGATATATCAAAAAGACAGATCCTATTACTGAGGCGCTTTGTAGCTATATGATTGGTGTAGTTTGCTATAATAGAAGATGTTAAGTCATTTCTTGTCTGACAGTAATAACTTGAGTGACTTATTTTTTATGTTCATAGGGTTTTTAACTTGCCTTTTGACTATCATTACATTTCTTCTATTCAGGCTAAGTGCTTAGAGACTGGCGAGACAGTAGCCATAAAAAAGGTCCTGCAGGACAGACGATATAGAAATCGTGAATTGCAAACAATGCGCCATCTTGATCATCCCAATGTTGTAACTTTAAAGAACTGCTTTTATTCTACTTCTGAAAATGATGAAGTCTACCTCAACCTGGTACTTGAGTATGTACCGGAAACAGTTTATCGCATTGCAAAGCACTATGCCAGAATGTCACAGAGGATTCCTCTGATATATGTAAAATTATATGCTTATCAGGTTGACAATGTTTCTCTATATGGACTCAAAATGGCTTTGATTTTCTTGCTCGGCATGTCTGTTCTTTAGGAGATAACATGATGCAATATGTTTCTGGCAGATATGCAGGTCACTGGCTTATATTCATGGTGCAATTGGTGCATGTCATAGGGATATAAAGCCACAAAATCTTTTGGTGAGTCGTTATGTCAGTTGTGGCAGAATCAATATAATGGTAATGATATTACTATAATTTACTGATAAAGGTGGTTTTATAGGTCAATCCTCAGACACACCAGCTCAAACTATGTGACTTTGGAAGTGCAAAAGTTCTGGTAAGCAAGTTGATTCTGGATCAAAAATCCCATTTTCTAACTCTAGATAGCTTCTAAGTTTACCTTTATATTTGGCAGCATTCATAAAATTTAAAAGTACACGCCATATCCTGAACAAACTTGTTTAAATTTTGTTATATTGTATTTTCAAAGGGTTGTATCATTTTATAGGTTAAGGGTGAACCAAATATATCCTATATTTGCTCACGGTATTATCGAGCTCCTGAACTCATTTTTGGAGCCACCGAGTATACGACTGCTATTGATATATGGTCAACTGGATGTGTTATGGCTGAGCTGCTTCTTGGTCAGGTACATGGGATTTTTATGTCATATTTTCCTTTGTTTTGGATTACTATAGATTGCTGAACTTGGAGAAGTCTTAAAATAATCATATTGTATTCATTACTCCTGCACAGCCATTGTTCCCTGGTGAGAGTGGAGTAGATCAACTAGTGGAGATAATTAAGGTGATTTATCTTTCAGTCGATGTGTTCTCCACTATGATACACTATCAAATACAGAAAATAAAAAACCTAATTTTATGTAGATTCTTGGCACTCCCACTCGAGAGGAGATCAAATGTATGAATCCTAATTATACAGAGTTCAAGTTTCCACAGATAAAGGCCCACCCTTGGCACAAGGTTAGTACTGTAATTGCTATATTGCTGCAATTTTCCTTCTAGGTCCACAAGAGAATGACATTTGCTTTTACAGGTTTTCAACAAGCGAGTTCCTGCAGAGGCTGTTGATCTTATTGCAAGACTCCTTCAGTACTCACCACACCTTCGCTGCAATGCGGTAAGTCACGTTGATATATTGATATATGTTTGGAACATGGATGACAGTTTTGTTCTTGAGGTTGCAGATGTTTCCTTAAGTTGAAGTTGAGAAATTCTAAAAGGGGATTGTCTTAATACACAGCTTGAAGCATGTACACATCCCTTCTTTGATGAGCTTCGAGATCCCAACACCCACTTGCCCAATGGCCGCCCGTTGCCCCCATTATTCAACTTTAAACCACCTGGTAATCATGAATTGCTTTTTTAAAGTTTTGTATGCTCAGATGCTGTTTTATTGTTATAACATCCTTTTGCTTTGTCTATTGCGCCACATGCAATCCATGTTTTTTTTGCAGAATTGAAGGGGGCTTCTCCGGACATACTTCAAAGATTGATTCCTGAGTTTGCAAGAAAGCAGTGTCCTTTTCTCGACCTTTAATTGCTCATTCTTTATGGTACACTGTGACTCTTCTTGTAAGGAAAGGTGACGATTTCCAATTATTATATGGTTGTATAACATGGATACTGGTTGCGATCAAAGGCCTGTAATTTGCCCTTGTCCTGGGCTTAGTCACTGCAGACAAGAGATTGTATTGGATGAGCATTGGTCACCGCAGACAAAAAGATGGCCCATGTTGTTGCAATAATGTTGAAGTAAGATATCAAACAAAATTCTGTTTTATTCTATAATCCATCCATGGAACTTAAGATGATCTCTTGTAAACTGTTAAATTGTATCCAAAGGAAGAAAAAAAGAAGTAATGGATTAAGTGATATCGATGCCGGCTTTGGGCTTCATGATTGCTTGCAACTTACGGCTTTTAAACTTATTACACACATTCTTAATGAGGTTTATTCATCATTTCTTTGTATTTTCTTTTAAGCTTACAAGACATATTCTTAATGATGTTTATTCATCCTTTCTTTGTACTCTAATTTGTCTCTCATAAGAGTGGACATTTTTTTCAGCGAACATTTCACAGGTTGAATGGATGAGTCTTAACTTTAAAAGATTTATTAGGTACATGACTTGCTGCTATACCCATGTTTAGTATTTATTGTTGCTTCAACTATTTAAAGGCTATAATTTTTTTTATCTCAAAGCATAAAAAATGTCAAAGCAGAAAGATCGGCACATTTACAAAAGGCCCAAAGGGCGAATCTGGTCTATGTTTTCCAACAGAGGTAAACATCTGCTAGATGAATAGTTGTTAAACCTTGTAACAGAGTTTAGATCCAGGAAATTTATGGCACCTTGAATCAGCAGGGACGCTATAGGATGATATCATCCAACTTTGGTAATCCAAAAACAAGACAACAAACAAACCAAGCACAAGAATCCATCATGACATCCACAGCATTCATTCAAAGATAAATTGCCATACTTTCTGAATTCAAACCGGAGCTAAGGAGAATGAACTATGGAGTCTCTAACTCACATCAATGTGCAACACCACATGAGCAATGTGAAAAAGCTGATTAAAGTTTAAGCCATCAGCGAAGATCAGATATCTAATTAAAGCAATTAAGTGCACATTCCAAGTTTGAACAGGACGCCATTTCATACCATAAGAAAGATAAGTCAAAAGTCTCTTGCCAGCCAAAACTGCCTCAATTATGTTATTAATGTAAACTTCCAAACTTGTTAATGTAATGAGTGAAGCTCCTTCTGTCATTTCTCTTGTGATGTGGATGACTGCTAAATTCTCTATAGAAGCATCAACACCTCACATGATGCTTGAAGGACAGCTTGATTGTCTTGAACCTTGAGCATATAAGAACTATCTGGTGTCACAGCATTTCTTTTTGCACCTGTGTTTTGAGCCATTTGATAGCCTTGAAAGAATGACATTGCTTTAAAGCTACCATTGATAAGAGTAAGAGTGTGAAGTAGAAGAGCAGAAACACAAACCGAATAAGGCCTGTAAGTCATCACTGGAATTGATAAATATGGGAGGACAAACTCATTTAGAAACTACAAAATGCACAGCAGGCTCCACTACTATAAAAAAGAATGAATTGTAAATGGTTTGCTTGTCACTCAATGATCTGAAATGGTTTTGTTGTAATCCATATACAGCATGAAACCATGTGTTCATAAGTATATCTATTTGTTAATGTGGATTGTATGACCTGTAAGACAAACTACAAGTTTGCATTCACCCGGAGGCATCAAAATGACTGCCAGAACGTTATAGATGACTGGACTGAGTGGGATAAAGCTGCAGAAGATTTTGAGGCAAGTTCGGAATTCTTGGGACCCCATTCCTCTTTTTCAAAGACAACAAAAATGATGAGTTTGAATCCACCCTGGCATGAATAATATATTATTTTAATGGAAGATGGAGCAATTCGTCGCTTTGTGGCTGCGGTGGTATGACTTTTTCTAGTCATGTGTGTAAAATGAATTGGTTCAGTAGAGGTGTTGGGTATCTAGAGTTGAGTTTTGCAACAAATTATACAGGCCTAATTATAAAGGGCTTGCACGATTGGCCCTAAAGTAATTTAGATTGATGGTTTTGAAGTGGTATTGTAAGCTTGTAAACTATTAGTTCCTTAGAAGCTTCTGCCAACAAAGTATATTAATGGAAATAAATGTAAGTGGTTTTTCTTTAAAAAATGGGTGAACTCTCGCAGTCACATTGATGTCTCTGAAAATTAGGAAGAAGACTAGCTATGCTGGTTAGCAATTTAAAAATTTAATTTTAGAGTAAATAAAATATTGATATTTGTAAAAATAGAAATAGTAGCAGCACTTAAAAAATGTTGTTAAACATTTAATAGGTACAAGTATTTTATTGTCTCATGCTCAAACACTGCACATGTTCGTCTTTGTGGTAGTCATTCATGCAGAAGTTGGCTCATATGATTTGAAAGTTAAATTATATTTATTAACACTAATGATCTTTTTCAAAGATATTCAAGGCTCTTGCAAGTATTTATATGTTTTTTTTAATGCATTTAAATGTTTGTTAATTATAACAATCGGCTTTTATATCAAATGCTTACTAAATGGCAAAACCAGGAGGTTACAAATGCTGTTCAAATTGGGGAGATTGCCTCCCGATTCTTCATCCAAATGTATGCTGACAATGATGGAAGAGGCTGTCATGAACTGCAGGACAGACTCTTGAGCCACCTCCCAACTGCCATCGAGGAAGATGATAATAAACAACTCCTTGCCCCCATCTCTGATGGTGAGGTTAGGGCTGCTGTATTTGTGATGGGAGCTTACAAGGCCTCGGGCCCGGATGAATTCCCCCTTGTTTTTTTTTCAGGAATTTTTAGGATATTGTTAGCTATGATGTTACAATGGCCACGAGATTTATTTAGGGCCTCTAAACTGCTGAAGAAATTGAATAATACTTACAATGTTTTGGTCTCCAAATTGTAGGACCCCAAATGTATTGTGGATTTCAGACCAATTAATTTATGCAATACAATTTATAAGATATTCTCTAAGGTGTTGGTGAATAGGATAAAGCCTTTGTTAAATAAATTTATGAGTCCCAACCAAAAAGGGTTTGTCTAGGGTGACAAATTTTAGATGTTGCAAATGTTGCTCATGAGATTATACACTCCATGGACAAATGCATGACTCTAGGTATGGTGCTTGTTGTATAAGGTGCAGAAACTTGGTTTTAGTGAAAGGATTGATGGGATAATTTGGGAATATGTTGAAACTGTTCACTTCTCTATTCTGGTTAATGGGGTTCCTTAGGGATTTCTCAAGGCTAGGAAAGGTATTAGGTAGGGTGACCCCTTATCCCTCTACCTATTTATTATAGTTGTAGAAGTTTTAATCTGATTTTTTTTGAACTTGTCCAGGATGAGTAAAATTTAGGGTGTGAAAGCTGTCTCTACACTTCCCCCCTTGTTCTGCATCAATTTGTTGACGACACCTTCCTCTTTGGAAAATCCTCGGTGGTTGAGGCTAAAGAGTGGAAAGGGCTCTTGTTGGACTATGCCAAAGCTTCTAGGCAATGTATCAATTGTAGTAAAAGAAGTCTTTACTTCTTCAATACCAAAGCTGATTTACAATCTAAAATTCTTTAACATTCTCAACTATCAATCTGCTAACCTTCTAGGTACTTATTTGGGCCTCCCTCTCACTATCAAATAAGCAACCCTTACCTTTTGGAATACAATCCTAGAAAGGATCCAGAGGAAGTTGTCTGGATGGAAAGGTAAGCTATTAAGTAGTGCAGGGAAATTACAACTTCTGTCTGCTTCCCTTCAAGGTATTCTAGTGTACTTTCTCTCCCTTTTCAAAATTTCTGGCATTATGTCTGACAAACTAGAGAAAATTCAAAGGACTTTCCTTTGGACAAGAGTTGAGGAAGAAAAGAGAATGACTCTTGTTAATTGGGACATTATTTGCATGTCAAAATCTCAGGGTGGTCTTGGGATACTTAAACTAACTAATCTAAATAAAACTCTTATCACCAAAACTGGTTAGAACCTTGCTGTGTGCCTTGCGGATTGGTGCAAAATCATGGAGGCTAAATACCTCAACAGCGCACATTTCTACAAAGCCATGGACTCAAATCGACTTGCTACGAGATCCAAAATTTGGAACATCCTCAAATGTAGGACCCTCTTAAGGGAAGGAATAAAATGGCAAATAGGTAATGGAAGGACAATCAAATTCTGGGGTAATCGTTGGCATTGAGATAGACCTCTAATGGATGGCCACTTCAATCAATTGAGGGGAAGACTTAATGATTACTTTGGAGACTACATTGTTGATTATGTTTCCCTGGGATGGAAGTGGAAGATTCTTGTTCAATGTTTTAGAGATAGATCTAATCTTGTTCCTAGAGTTGCTGCATTACCGACTCTTTTGTGTGATATGAGACTTCCCTTGTTCAACATAGAAGATAACTTCATTTGGACAAAGACCTCGTCGAGGTCTTTCATAGTTAAGTTTGCTTACAATCTATTGATAAAGTTCAATGGTGATCTTGATTGTTGGAAGAAAATCTGGAACTCACAACTTATTCCTAAAATCAACTTCTTCTGGTGGGCTTTGATGCATGGTAAAATTATAACACATGACAATTTGGTGAAAAGGCGCTTTTATGTGACTAACATATGTATCATGTGCAAAATGGAGGAAGAGACTATCTAACACCTTTTCATCCATTGTCAGTTCGCCTCACGCATCTGGATAAGGGTTCTGCAGAAGTTCAACCTCTAGTGGGTTTTTGGTAGAAACATGCACCAATTTGTTCATAACTGGAAATCCCCTTTTGACTACCCCCTTATTAAACAACTTTGGAAGAAAATCCCTCCCCATGTTTGCTAGAGCATTTGGAAAGAGAGGAACAATAGGATTTTTAGGGATACAAAAAACACAACTGACAATGTTTTTCTCATTCTCAGTAGACTACTGCAGGAGAAATTTCTGTTACTAAATGGAAAATCCCTAGCTTTCCACCTTCAGGTGCAAACTATTTGATTGCTGTGAGTTGGAAACTTCCTCAGGAATTCAACAAGTTTGATAATTCTAAGAAACTTGCTAAGTAAAACACTGTGTGGAAAGCTCCACAACCGCCCTGGCATAAATTAAATTTTGATGGTGCTGCCAAACTTCGTATAGAGGTAGGTGGAGTGGTCATTAGGGACCATAGAAGTAAGTTAATTGCTGCCTATTCTGGAAGATTAAAAGACCATACTATTAATCAAGCTAAGGGAATGGCACTCTTATGGGGTCTTAAGATTGTCCTAACAATTGGCATTAGAAATATAGAAATTGAAGAGGACTCTAGACTAATCATTGAAGTGACCCGTGGTACAATGTCTGCTGGTTGGAAGGTGGAGAACATCTCGAAGGATATAAGATTGCTCCTTGCTAGTCTGGATGGATTTGTCATACAACATATCTTCATAGAGGGAAATGCAGTTGCAAACTCTATGGTTGTGGTTGGTTTAGTTCAAAATGGCTTACAATGCTGGAGAAGTGAAGACCCCCTACTTGAGCCTACAAAGGTCCTCCTAAGGAAGGAAGAAATCTTTGAACTTCCTAATGATGATAAGTAAGCTTTTTTATTTTTATTTTACCTTGTTTGGGGGTTGAGGGCTATGGATGGCTTTCTAGAGATGGTTTGACTTTGAAAATAGAGTCATTCATCATTGACATGTGAGTAAGGGTTGTTCATGTGGATGGTACATTTTCCCATGTCATCTCCTTTCTTCCCAAGACATTATGTGGTGGCCGATTTATGATTTAAATAGTTGGCAAAGTCCTGTTGATGTGCATTTTATGACTCACCAAACAGTAAAACAAAAGACCAAAGTATCCTATCCTCTCTTGATCAAAGTCATTTGTGTGCGGAGATTGCAGAAGATCACACAACAAACTCCAAGGTTCCTTTCATGTCAGGTCTTGACCATGGATAAGCTATGTGGTTGATGTGATTTGTTGTTAATAACGAGGGGCCTTACGTTTGCAAACTTGAAATTGCTTTCAGATCATGTTGGATGCGAGAGCTATCATAAGATTTTGCAATGAAACACTTTTTTGGATTTTCACAAGATATGTAGAAAGAAAAGGGGAAAGGGTTCAAAGATCCTACTATACTCCTAAGGGTAATGATAACAACTAATAGTACTTTGATAAACAAATTCCTGAATAACTGAGCTCCACTTCGCCAAGTTAAACTACAACTACGTGTAAATTGGTGCCATCTTCAAGGGTTTGTGCGAATGATTTTCATACCACCACGAACACCAACAGAATGAAGAATGCCCACGAATGACTGAAGTTAAGCATACACAATGGTGCATGCTAACTTTGCAAAATGATTAACAATCAGTAAACCGTCAAAAGTATGAACCCAAAGGAATTCATCAGAACACCATCATATTTCCCATTGCAATCACAACACTTTATCTAACAACTTAATCTAAATGAAGGAATTATGAAACCAAGCAAGCTTCAAGACACATCAAATAATCACCAAACTTCAATGAATATTTTATTGTCTTAGTAGCCCTTAGCAACAATCTCAAAATTCGCTCTTACAAGTGGGAAGTGAGATCTTAATATAGGTCTCCAGTGACAATGAGTGGCCCAGATCAAAACAATAATTGATGGCCCAAATTTTTCCACCTCGACCCTAATTAGGGTTAGGGCAAGGAAATGGAATCTACATTAATGCATGGGTCAACTTTGACCAACCAAGAAGAATACACCACCTTACTAGGTAATAAATGTCCACCATGCATGTCTATTCAATAAGAGAGTGGGGCAAAATAAATGACCATTACGTACATCTATTATGCATTAAATGCATCCTTGCCTTGAATGGATCATTCTTGATTCCCTTTCTTAAATGCGTTGACTTTGACTTGAATCTCGATTAGCTGATGGAGATGATTGGATGTCATGTCTGTTGTCCTGTATTTCGTCACCACAAAATGTAGGTAACAGTACAAAACTTTTAAGCTTAGTGTCGTATTTCTCTATGTATGATTCACTATTTAACTAGCCAATAATGATCGATCATTTGATCTCAATTTGATTAGTGAATCTTTATGCTGAAGATTTTCGTCAAGTCTTTTCCGTTTTTCAATGTCTTTCTATACTTGATTTTTGAATCCTTCGACGTCCTTTGGTGTGCTTTTAAGTGTGTTTTTTGTTTGCTTTTGGTCTTTTTGTTTTGTCCAATCTCTTGCTTTCGATTTTCCCTTCGATTCGATCTATCATAGGCATTAATCGGACCTTTCAATCAAAATATATGGTCATTTAAGTGCCCAAAAACTGGACTCTCCAAGCCCAACTGCATATTTAAAAAATAGAAGTTATTTTCTATAGTTGAGTTGCACTTTTTGAAAAATATAACATTTCAATCACTTTTTGTTATGTTTTAAATTTACTTTACCACTTAAATTTATAACTTAAGTGATTAAAGTGCACTTTATGATATATTTTTACATTGAGTTGCTTTTTAATTTTTCACTTAAGTGACTATATTACTTTATCATTCTATTTAAATGTTGAGTTTTACTTTATGTTTTAAATAACATATAGGTTAAATATTACTTTATAAAATAACATATGCACATTATATACTTTATATTTTGTGTTAATAGTTATTTTAGACCCTTAAAGTAATATTTCACTTAACATTTTAAATAGACACGTGCTTAAATAAATAACTTAAGTGTGTATAGCAACAACATGTTATTTAATCTCCTACTTTTTAATCAAATGCATCTAGAGACTCCACTTTGCATATAAATGACTTCTACATGTTTTATTCTACATGCATATGCCTCTCGAGAGTTTTTTGCTTGAGATGCTTTTTAGTGTTTTTTAAAAAAAAGTCAAATAATAAAACATGCATATGCATCTCTAGAGTGAGCTTTGCTTTATAAAATGAAAGAGTAAGTTTTGAATACATGCAATGGCCTTCCAAGAGTCCACTTTGCATTTAGAAGCTTTATCCATGTAAATGCTTTGAAAATAAAACATGCAATGACATGTAGAGAACTCGTTTTTGCTTGGAAAGTGAGTTTTTTGACCAAAAATAACTTATGCATTGATATGTAGAGTGCGTGTTTTGGTTGGAAATGCATTGACCAAGTCAAAAATATATTTTATTTTACATGCATATGCACATGGAGGATGCGTTTTTGTTGGAAATGAATATCCAAGGTAAAAGTTTTGAAAATAAAACATGTATTTGCATCCTCTAAACCCATTTTTGGCTGGGAATGTTCATTTTGACCAAAGACATGCAAAATGTGATGTGTAATAGCACTCATAGAGTGTGTTTTTGGCTAGGAATATTTTTGAAGCAAAAAACAACAAAAAACGTGGCATGCAAATGCATCATTTAAACCTGTTTTTGCTTTGAAACACAAAAAGTAACAAAAAACATGGCATGTAAATGCATCTTCTAAACCCGTTTTTGGATTTAGGGCATCATTCTTACCAAAAACGTGGCATGTTTTTGCACATGGAGGCTGCATTTTTTGTTTACTGAGTGTTTTTAAGGCAAAAACATGTTAAAATAATATATGTATTTGCATCTTCTAAACCCGTTTTGGCTGGAAGTGTTCATTCTTGCTCAAAATACTTCAAAACCTTGCATGCATTTGCATCTAGAGGATGCGTTTTTGCTTGAAGATGAATTTCCAAGGTTTTCAACACGAATGAATCCATGCATTTGCATTTTGAGAACCCATTTTGCTTCCAAATGCATGTAAAAACGCCCATCAAAGTTGAATCTTGGAAATAGTCAAGGATTTTGAGTGGTTGGATGCAAATACATCTCTAGAACCTTTTTTTGGAGAAGGCAAAGACATTTCAACTTCTCTTCCTTCCATTTTTCTCTCATTGGCTTCCAAATAAGTATTTGTAATGGTTTTTGTTTTTATTTTTATCCTATTTCTTCTACAATATTGCATTTTATAGCTCATTTGTTCCCATTTGTTCAAATGCAGCCCATGTATCATGCATTTTTGCTTTAAATAAGATTAAATCCTTCATTTCTCAATGCATAAAATCATCTTTTACTCAAAAATGAAATTGCATGTGGAGTTCTGGTTTCAAGTTTTAACATGTTTGGGTCAATAGCAAGAGGTTTGTTTTTGTGTTTTTCTTTCTTGTTTGCTTGCTTGTTTGTTGTTTTTTTTGATGAAAGATGAAGTCATTTCCCCAAAAATGCAAGTACATCCATCCATGCTAATTCATCCGTCATTTTCCAATACATGTAGTTGCATTCCTCAAGTCTATTACATATGAAAACATGTCATCCTTCATTACATGTAATCATCCTTCAAGAGTCCGTTTTTGGTAAAAATGTCACTCTTTTAATACCAAAATTATCATTTACATTTTCTCATGTCTTTCCAACTTGCATTCTTGGCCACACAAATAAAGTCCCTCATGCAATACATCTTCACAAGTCCATTTTCACTCCTATTCATTCATATACATGTGCCATTCTTCTCATTTCAAGCCAACATGTGTGTTCATTGAGTATCTAATCAATACTCCGAATACCTTGTTCTTCATAGATCCATCATTGCAAGCCAAAGCATAATCCTCTCATGGATCCAATCTCTTCAGATGACGTATTTACCCTTTGGAATTTCCATGTTGCAACACATGATATGTTGACACCATCAAAAGTCAAAGGAAAGATAAAATATAAATATGACAAAGAGCTGGCTCATGCCACAACGTCACTTGTTTCATCAACTCTTGATCAAATCTAAGATACAAAGATTGGGTATATTGATTCCTCGCAGAGTCTTGAAAAATTCCAGGGAATGTAAAAGCTTTTGGCAAAGTTACAAGGGGATCTGGAGAGCTATCAAGTAGCATAAGTGGACATCATCAACAATCTCAAAGAAATAGGATGTAATGTTCTTACCAGAGATGATTAATCTCTTCACTGAAGAGGAAAAGATTACAAAATTGTGAACTTAGCACATATACGGGTGCAATCAGAATTGAAGCTATTTCAGAGACCATGAAGATTTCAGATCTTCCTCTTATTCATGATTGTATTACCAAATATAATGCTTTCCTTGATAAATTCAAGGATTAATTCCCTTTCTTCATCTTTCTTCTTTAGTTTTCATGCTTTGTAGATTGGAGAAGATGAATTGCATGCAATACAATTACATGTAAATTCGATTACATGTCCTTATGACATGTAATCCAATAATTCTTCTCACCTAGTTAGACCAGGTCAAAGTGGTTGAGTTTCTCCCACTTTTCCTCCTTTTTCTCATTTCTTTTCCTATAAAAGGAATGCTTCTCTCATTGTAAAAATCATCTTTATTTTATGCAAGAGAGCTCTGCCAAACTTGTGCAAGAATAACTGTGATTGTGTAGTACTATTTTGGAGAAAAATAAATAGAAAGAAGCAATTGGAGCTGAAGCTGTGACTGAGTGCAATTGTGGTGAATCAAATTGGAAGCTATGATTGCAATTTGGTTTTATTATCTTTTTGTTTATGTGATTCTTGTGTTTTGTTAAGAGCAAATTGAAAATTAGAAACAATCGGAGCTGAAGCTATGATTGTGAGCGATTGTGGTAATATAAGACTAGACGCTGTGACTGTAGGTTATGTTGCCATCTCATTTTCATACACTTTGTTAGAATAGTTATAAAATCTCGACTTCTAGAAGTCCGTGTGCCCCAATGGTAGAGGTGTTTCTTATAGAATAGATAAATAGGTCATAGAGCCAAGCCGATACACTTTTTAATCAGCCTGTGAGTTGGTGTTGGTTTATCGGTATCACTGTTTCCAACTTTTAGATAGAAGTGTAGTTTAAAGATTAAAGCTTTGCCCATTACTCGTTCTTTGAGTAAGTGGATTCCTTCTTCGGGTAAGAGATTAAAGATAAGAGGAAGGAATATTTGTAACACCCTATTTGATAATATCTTAACTTCTTGCTTACCTTGAATTGATCCAAGGAACGGTGAGAAGGGAGAGCCTTCCTTTTAAGGTAGGAGAGACATTGTCTCACATGCTGTGGCTGGTATCACTATTTTGTAATTGGATTTTTTTCCCAAAACTGTCGGTTGCAAAATATCCACCCAACAATGTCGATATATTTATGATTGCATCATTTTGTAACTAGTTCTAACTTTGATTACTTCTTTTGAGATTATCTTTCTTAGCACATTTTCCGCCATTCTTGTGCTTGCTTCAAAATTCAACTTCTTCAAATGGATTGGGCTCCCTTGTCAATGATTCTGTCATTTTGGAACTTCTTCACATAGAACGCCCTTGGTCATGGTCTTATATTTTTGGATTGAACTTTGATTTTTGAAGTCACAACCTTGAATGTTTTGAAAAAGATCACTTGAAACTTGGACGCTCAATACTGGAATTAGAACTCTTCCTCCTTGCTTTTTCCTAACTGGGATCTTTGGATTTTCTGGAGAGACTTCAAGGTGTCGCACCCTTCCTTCTTCTTTTATACTCTAACTTTGTTCTTCGAACCTTGACTGCCTTGAATTGGATCACTTGGACCTGAAAGTATCCCTTGAGCATTTGGCATTTGGATCTAGAATCCGTCCCCCTGCAAAATAGAATGATTGGCATAAGAATCATGCGAGGAATTAAGATCTCATTCCAAACTTGAAACAAAATTCAAACTCAAGGAACTCTGAATATAAAACCATTCCTTTATCCAGAAAGCAAATTTCTCTCTAAAATTATTTTTCTCTCTCTCTCCAAAAATCACACTTTGCTTTCTTTTTCCAAGACATATCCATTTTCACCATTTTCCACTTTCTTTTATTACTTTATTTCGATAATCTTCAAAATAATTCCAAAAGATAATTTTTTGATTTGCCAATTTTACCAATTTATTAATTAAATATTAAATAAAATTAAATATTTAATTAACATTGATTTATCTCAAAAAATAATTTATTTTTAAATTTTCAATTCCGATAAACTTTTGCCTCTTTTTCAATTTTTACTTCTTTTTAATCAAATATTAAATATAAAATTTAATATTTAATTAATCTTCAATTTATTTCCAAAATTTATTTGTTTTCGAACTCACTTTTCGATCTTGTCTTGAAATTGGAATTTCTCAATTGAGATTAAAATCAGATCAAATTTTACCTTACAATTCATTTCACGACCAAACTTGGATAAAATCCATCATCTCAACTTCTGCTACGTCCATGAGTATATACAAACCACCAAGGGGAATTTAAGTTTTTTTAATTTAAATTTCCATATTTCCCAACTTAAATGTTTCCTTTCTCTGGACATTGTGCTAAGCATGAATGCCTTGCAGAATGATGACTAAGATTTGCGCGGAGATGAACGGTGGACTTCTTCAGAACATTGCTTTTGCGGTGTATGCCCGGAAACAACGCCGATCATGTTTTAGGCTTGCGAGCAGACTTGTTTATAATTGAAAACGCATATTGGGAAAGTATGGATGGACATCCCCCACTCTTCCATTTTGCATTGGGTTTTTTTTGGGCATACATGGTTGATTCTTCACGGTACCAGCTATGGTGCAGCATATTTGCAGCTAGCTTTTTGCTCGTTATCTTATATGCATCCTTCATAAAATAATTTTGTTAAGTAAACATTAGAATTAATTTTTTTTTAATTTCAATATTTATGTTATTTTTAAAAAACAAACTAAAGTTTAAATTTATATATTCAATTGATAAAATTTTGAATTTGTTCATATGTATCAAAATTTGGATAATAAAATAATTATGATAAAGTATTAAAAATGACTTCATATTTTTTAATCATAATGAAATGATAAATTACATTAAAATATGAATAAAAAAATTTGTAGATAAATGTAATTTAAGTCAAAAGTTATTTTAAATAAAGAAGATAAGATGAATAAATATACTTTTATTTGAATGAAATGTAAAATTATATGTTGGTATAAAAAGTAATTTTTTTAGAAACTGTTAAAAATGACTTTATATGCATAAACCTAATCTAATTTAATACTTAAAAGTCATTTTTTAATCAAGATGAATAATGAAAGAATAAATTAATATTAATATAAAATATAGATAAAAATGTTATAAAATGTTAAAAATGACTATATCCATAAATCTAATTCAATTTAAAGTAAAAAATATTTTAAGTAAAATTTATATTTTAACAAAGCTGAGAGAGCAAAGTTCTGCCAAAATATTGGTAAAAATGTTTGAACTTTCTGACAAATTTGAACTTTGTTTTGTAATTGATATTTTTAATTTCTACAACTATATTTTTTGCACACATATTTATATTATCTAAAAATCAACACTTTAACAAATAAATTAAATTTTTTGAAAATCTCATAAATTATTGATATAAATATAATTGTAACATAGAATAATGTACACATAAATATAATTATGTAATTTAATATGAAATAATATAATAATATAAAAATATAATAATATAAAAATAAAATAATATAAATATAAATATTTATATATAATATTTAATATTACATCTAAATAATATTGAATAATATATAAATATAAATTAATTATAATATAATATAAAATAAAATTAATATAAATATAATTTTAAATATGAAATAGTAATATAATAATATAAATATAATAAAACATAAAATAATATATAAATCTATAATAAAATGATATGAATATAATGTTTTAAATATAAATATGAAATTATACAGTATAATACAATAAATTTAATATTATAATCTAATTCTTTTCAAAAGAGATAAAGAGAAACTAAATTTTTAAAAATTAATTCTTAATACAAAACCTAAACTCTTTATAGTTTTTAAAAAATCAATACTAATATAAACCTAAAATATTTTATTCAAAGTGGCAAAGGCTGGCCCACTCCTACCCTTCCACACTTTTAAGGTGTTTTAACATTTAAAAAAAAAAGAAAAATTGGTATAAAATCAATTATAATGACAATATTTTTATATTTAATAATTTATTTTCTTCAATTTTTCATTATTAATTACAACTATTACAATCAAACTTATTATTGCTTAATTGAATACATTTATTAATTATCCCAAATTATACATAAAATGATACATATAAACAAATTTAAAATTTTACCAATTGAACATATAAATTCAAACTTTAGTTTATTTAAAAAAAATAATATAAAACTTTAATTTCTTTAAAATTGATATTATAGTTTTTAAAAAACTTAACAAACTCAATTGAAAAATAAAAACTTACTAATAAATTATTTAAAATTAAACAAAATATATATCTACATTCCACTTTAAATATTGAAATAAAAAAATGTTAACCTACTTAACAAAATTATTTTATAGAGAATGCATATCATTTTTTTAAAGTTAAAAGTTAACATGTAGGACATCATAAATTAAGTGTCAGTTGTTAGGGAAGGATGGCGTACAGTCAAATAGGGCATGCAGATGTTTAAGAGGATAGGTGCAAATATGTTGCATATATATTGCGTTGGGCATGCCTGCTGATTATTAGCAGATGATTTCTTCAACTTATGACATTTGTGGAAACTGCAAACAATATTTTTATAGGATGCCAATATGCCAATGAGTGTTGGAAATACTTTATGGCCAAAATGGAATTTCAATTCCTACCCCCAAAATACATTGAGGACTAGTTTTAGATGTGGCCTCTATTGAACAAACAATACCTATTCAGTTGTATATGGAAGATACTACCTTCCACAATTATATGGGAGCTATGAAAAATAATTAGAACAAGAGAATATTCAAAGGGATGGGTATGGAGACTCATAACCTTTATCAAAAAATTTAAAGTGAAACAATAAAACTAGTTTATAATGCAACTAGAAGCAAGGTGGGAAATACGAGTGCCTTCACAAGATGGGATGATCAAATTTTCAAAACATTTGAAGGACTACAAATTCTAAAGATTGATGGAGCTGCACTGAAGGTGAAATGATGGAATCCAAGAGAAGGTGTTAAGTGTACTCCACCAAAAATGAGTTGGATCAAAATCAACTTTGATGACACTTCTAGGGAGAATCCCAACCCCAACAAAATATGTTGTGAAGCCAGATATTGAGAAGGAAACACAATTGTAGAAAAGTCAATATTCATTGGAGAAACAACAATAACAATGCATAATTTAGAGCAACACTCATAGGACTACAAATGGGTCTCAACATAAATGCAAAGAGAATACACCTAGAAGAGGACTCACTAAATATGATTAACATAATTTGGGAAAAAGGCACTCCAAATTGTAAAATACTACAATGGCTTAGTGAAATTCTTTAAAGAATCACCAAACTATAGGATTTCAAAATCACACACATCTACACAGAAGGAAATGAGGCTACAAATGAGTTGGCAAAAAAGGCAACCGAAAGAAGTACAACTCAAAGAAGGGAAAATATGAGCAATCATGGAATGCAAAGAGTTCAACAGATACACAACACATTTGAAATCAAATTGAAGTGCCTAAGACATAATGACAACACACTCTCCCAAGCGGCCACAAAAAAAAACTTCTTGAATGATGGAGTCTTACAAGGAATTTAATGGAGGGTGACATCACTAGATGATGTGTCAAGAGAATGACGACAAGTAGAGGCAGCGAGTCACATCATGAAGTAGTATGGAAAGTACTGACACCTTAGTTTTGGAGACAACACCCCATACCATAAATATTCAAATGTGTGAATCAATACTACAAAGATCATGAGGTACAAAGACAAGTGGCAAGCAATTATAGATGACTCACAAGTTTCTTGGAAAGAATTGGCTAAAAATGAAAGGAAGGATGGATACATCAATAAGTTTGGATTCCAAAAAGCCCATGATGTCATTCTCTAGTGAAATAATGGACAAAGGACTCAAATTGGTGCTTACAGTTAAGCACCCTTGGGTTCTCCATGCAGTCAAGGAGGTCCTAGGTAGGGAATTACTATGGGCTTACCATAGACACTGTGTCAATACAGACACAACTACAATAATTTTGGCCTTTACATTGTGCCGTGGGGTAAAGAAGAAGGAAAAAATGCCGTATCAAAGGATTTTCAAGCACACCTTTCTTGGAGACATTGATGCAGTACTAGAAAATATGACCAAGAAGAATATGGTGCCCATGCCACAACAAGATTACATGATAAGGGGTGATATATATAAGTTACCACTCATCTTTTCAGTAGATATAGACAAGATAAAATAAAGACTCAGTGACATAGATATGAATCTTAAATTTCTATTGTGCATAGCTGGTATTCTTCTGTCCCCTACGAAGGAGTGGCTCTAGGTCTATAAGGAGTGAGAAGGCATGTGGGTTTATAGTGAAAGTGATTGTGACGAGGAGGATGAGGAAATGTCAAAGATGCCAGATTATGGTAAGGAATGGATATAGGAGGATCCTAGAGACATGAAGGAGGTGGAAAAAGGCCCTACTCACAAGAATTGTGGACTATAATTCCCGGTCATTTCTAGAGCTGCACATGCTAGGAGGATGAAGAAATAAAATTAGAAAAGGGGAGTGGAGGAAACATATGAGGAACCCTTGGTATTTTTGTCTATGGCCCCAAGGAGAAAAATAAGAAATAATAATGCTATGGTTGATGTCACCATCTCTATAATGGATTTTTTATTTTTGTTGTAGAATGTATAAATTGAAAATGTAGGTTTTTGGATAGACATACTATAGACTATAGATGTATGGACACCATAGTATAGAGGGGAATAGATAGGTACATATATGGATAACATGTAGCTCTAGAAAATGCTGCATTTTGGTAAATATTATATTGTACTTGATGCTTATAGGATAATGTACAAATCCCCCGATTCTAAATATAGTACAAAGGGTGTTGGCCCAATCCATTGATTAATCTATCAAAGAAATAAAAATAAAATTAATGTACATTATTACTTCAATTCTAGAAAAGTATTTAATAAAATATTAACAAATTTATTTAAGTAGTTCATATTAGACCCTCTATGATGTTTCAATTCTATTTTGTGGGTAAAGGTCAATTCCTCTATGTTCGTCTCTATCTCATCAAAATCAACATATCCAAGGACGAGTCTCTCGCATGGGGGTATTCATATACTTAGCTAAGAAGTGTAATTTTCTCTTTTATATCTTCCTCAAACTCACTCTTTCATGTTGTACACTTTCTATTTTTAGTGCCAATTTGCTTGAGTTAAGAAGTATTTGGTCATTGATAAAGTTGATAGATATTGATTGATTCTTCTACTCATAGTGAGTCAAAGTGTATTGTATGCCAAAAGCATCATATTGAGGATATGTTAGAATGCTAAACACTCTTGCTATCAGCTTTTATCTTATGTCTAAGACTATCTATGTTGATGGTCTAATAGTATCTCTATGCCTATGACCATAATGTTGGGTGATAAGTCCTAAAAAAGGCCTTTTTGTTTTTTTGACTTAAAGTTTATAAGACTTTACGTGCTTAAATATATATCTTTGGACATATATTATAATTACCTTATATATGATATACGTGATATATGATAGATATTATGTTATATGACATTTATGGTTATTTGTGATGGCGTAATGTTATGAATGCAAATAATGTCATTGAATATCTACATGAATAAACTAATCTGTATCCTTTGGAAAAAATAAATGAACTATAACCAAGCCAAATTGTAGCATTCATAGGGAAAAATTTAGAGATACTAGTTTTCATGGACATTTAAATTTGTTCCAACTTTGTATTGAAGATCCAAATGTGCAAGCAAGTTGAAGAATTTTTAGAACCACTAGTATTGTCCATTGTTACATTTATTGGTCTGTTTGTAATTTCACATTATTGCATGATTAGTTCAAGAATAGGTTACCCAGTCTCTAAGAAGAAGTGACATCTGTCTCAACAAAACTTAATTGAAATCATGAAAACTCTCACTTGGACTCTATATAAATCCTAGATCTATTGAGAGTTGAGGATGATCATGCTATGTTGGATTCTGCCTATATTTTAGAAGTAGAATTTAGAAGTTATTTTCTATTATCATGTACAATTATCAATCAAATAAACCTGTGAATAATTGGATGCTAAGTTAAATTACTACTTGTCCAAAATTATGAATCCTCGAGCAAGGGCCACTTGAGGTGAAGTAATTATTTTTGTAGATTAATTAAATGAGTTTCATTTATTAAAGCAGCGATAAATTTGTTGATGCTCAATAACTTATTATAATAACAATTAGTTTGTTAAATGATTTAAGTACTGTTACAGTTCTGTCATTAAATCTTGTTATTTCATGTAGTATTGAATAAAATTAAGGTTTCACTGTCATAGTCATACAATATTCCCACAACCACCACTATGCTCACTTGCCAATTATTGCAGCCACTACCATGCAAACAAGACCCAGGTATTTTAACATTATCTTTTCTTAATTTAATTTTTGTTTTTTAGATTATGTTTCTTGGATGTATTAGGAGGTGAACTAGGAAGCCTTCTCTTGCACATATATTGTGCCAACATCATCCAAATACATGCATCCTTGGTTGATAATTAAATGATCCTTCCTAGAAGGAAAATGTCACTTAACCAAGGATTAGTTGATTCATTAGGAGTGTGCATTGAGTTGTTTGCACCAACCAATTGTGTATAGTGGAGACCAGTCATTGGGCACAAGCTAGCATCAACTTAGATGCTTACATTTATACTAGGAAAGAAACCACCTCTACTAATATAGAAGTATCCAAGGTTCATGACATTATAGATTAGTCACCTTCCATGTGTAGTCTCTACAAGAATTCATCCATGTCTACATGCCCAAGATAAATGGCTTCAATATCATTATACAAGGATAAAAAATCTTTGATGGAGGATGCTAGCATTTGAACTGATACTTCAATTTTGTTCTTTCACAAAAATTCAACCTAGGGCCACAAGGCAACTATAGCTAGTTGTGTCACACTTTTATAAGGAAATGACAAATGTTGATTCAACATTTTAAATTGAATCACTAGAAAGTGACATATATGTTTTAAATTTTGAAATGATGTAAACTAATAAAATACATATATTTTTAGTATATTTTATGTTTGTAATTTTTTTAAAATATAGAATTTTATAAAATAAACACCAAAATTTAGTTGCTAATAAAATACTAAAATTGAAGTTACTTGGAGTGTCACTCTTTATATAATAAATTTTATCATCTTTAGTTTTCTTCATTTTTGTGTGTATTGATAACTTGAAACTTTAGTGCATGAATATATTTATTGACTAATTTTTATAAATATATATTTAAATACATTTATAGATTTATCTATACAGAAATTAATTCTTTCCATTTAGCACCACCTTTTATCTTGTATATATCATCTTGACATAGATTCTCTTCTTTATTGCTTCTCCATCGTATCATATTGTTTCAAAATCTTCAAATAAATCACAATATTTCTCCTTGACAAGATCATTGAAACCTTATATTTAGTGTTGTGATATGCTTTCGATTAAATATTAAAATTAAATTTTTTTTCTCTCTCTCACACACACACACATCTACATCTACATCTAAATAATAAAAAAAACTCCACTTATAGATCTACAAAAGGGTACTATTATATATTTGTTAAAATATATTATTTAAAAGAGTTAGAGTTTTTGAAACATCATGCTTTTTAATTAAATTAATTTTTGATAATTGGATCCAAAGTGGTATAAAATATATATTTAGTAGACTCTTCCAATTGGAAAAGTTGTGACCCATATCTAACTTAGTTAGAATGAGTCTAGCTAGACTATATTTTTGACCAAAATTAGTTTTTAGTTATAAATATTAAAACTCATTTGTGTTGATAAGTTGACCTAAAATGTGGCACAACTTGAATTGTAAGAAAATGTTATAAAAATATCAATACATATGCAATATGTATATGAGGGATATAAAGACACTCTTCAAAGAAATATAATCAAATATCTTAACTTATTTAGAATAAAAGGAAATTTTATGTTTAGAAAGATTAGAAGTATCTCTTCATTTAGGTATTTCTTTCATAAATTCTTTTTGTAAAACATGTAAATTTGATGAGATTGAAGAATAAATTCAAGTTGTTTTATATTAAAGACATGAATTAAGGATCCACAAGAGATATTCAATCTTTGTATTTTGAAATCCAATTTTAAATGGATGGTATCATAAAAATAATAATTAAAGTATCAAAAATGTATATGTTATGTAACTTTAATCTAGAAACAATGGCATGTTTCTTAATTCATATTTTTAATATAAAACATAACATTAAAAATATATGTTATGTTTTACATAAGATAACATACTTTGGTGAAATCTTAAGGCTAGCTACTAATTTAGCCCCATTTCCATTCACTTAACCCATTGTTACAATAGGGATTTATAACCCTTGGTGTGATGTTTGATAATGTTCTATTATCTTCTTCAACTATTCCCTTATGATATTTTTTATACTTTTTCTCTATGATATATGCTTGAGAAAGTGAATTCTAGTTGGAAGGGGATTTGACTAGTTTTTGAGGTATTTGAGAACTTTATCCTTGGCCTATATATAACTATGAGTGCCTATGCACTTAGTTAATATAAGTTATTTTATTACAATGCACAAAATGATAGAATTATGCCCTATCTAACAATAGTTAAGAACTTACTAGATCCCCACCTTGTAAAAAAATTCTATAATAGTCTAAAATGCAAGTTGCAGATTAAAACCTAAAATTTGAATTACATACATGTTGTTGACCAAACTAATCTTCAAATTTAGTTGTTGTAGTTGAAATACAAACCTTGAAGTGTAAAATATTGATCACGCTATAAAGTCCAAATCCTACATTTGGTGCAGTCCATTTTTTTATGTGGCAAGAGGTCAAATGGAATCTAAATTTTGAGGTGTTCATTTGGTAGTCTTAGTTTTTCCCCCTAATGTGCTCAGTTGTCACTTTAAAATTCAAAATCTGAATCTAAATAGGGATTAGAATTTCATCCTTGACTTGTAGATTGTATCTTGTAGTCCGAACTCTAAAGCTTGAGACAATGTGACTTAGAAACCAAACTCCTAGGGTGAGTTAATTTATTTTTGAACACGAAGCCTATGCAAATGTCAGAACAAACTCAAAATTTTAAGTTGTGCACTTTGTTTCTAGAATATGAGTTTTGGATAGTTTCATCCCAAAAGTCTAAACCAAGGGAGATTGTTCTGTTTCTTCTTACCTTCTGAAATACTCAAGGAGTTACTCTTTACTTGTTTTAGACACTGTTGAGGCTATATGACATAGTTAGACTTCCACTTGCATCAGTATGCTTAGTGTAATGGTTAACATGTTCGATGTGTCATTATTATATGCGATCTCGCCTTGTACATCTAGAGGTACAACACGACAAGCTTGATGTCACATTTGTATTAGAAAAAAAGAGTTTATCTAATTTTGTCGCTAATATGTTAGGTGAAAGCTCAAGACATTACAACTTAATTTAGAACTACCTAAATCTAAAACTTCAATGCTACCACAATAGACTCAAATGATGCTTCCTAGAATGATAATGTCTTCTTGACCTTAAATATACATAAGATAAACATGATTATAAGTATCAATAATTAATTTTTGTATAAGACAAACTCATACCATCGTGATTAAATTAGATCACTTTAACTGCATCATATTTTGTCCATCAAATGCTTTCTTCATTCTTAAAAGGTGTAGTTACAATAAATATTATATTGAAGACTTTTTTTTGATAGAATAAATTGATCAAATTATATTACTATCAACTCAAAAGTAAACAAAAATAAATAAGAGAGAAAAAATAGTAAAAATCTATCTCCCAAAATAAATGAGAGCTAACACAGAGTCATATAAATAGCAACCAAAGCTAAAACAGAGTTGTTATATTGAAGACTTTTCACGAACAAAGATTTCGGAGTTGTGTAGTCACAATAATTTCCAGATGCAGTTTGACAAGTCTCTATCATTATTTGCGTGTTGGAAACGATAGATTTATATATTTCCACCCTCCTCGACACGACAGTTTGACAGTTTGACTTCCTTTCCGTATTGGAAAGATAAAAAATCTATCAAAATTTGGACGTCTTTCCCGTCAGTTGATTTCCCGTGGCGGACTTGTTAATTCACGAGCTAAGTTATAAGGAAAGGTGGGACTCATTTGATTAGATCTGCTCCATTCATTTTCTTATCCATCTCTGCATGATTGCCGTGTTAATCCTATCTTCATTTATTGTACTCCTAGAGATAATGTGTTAAGGCCTATATAAGACATGAAATTAGTTGTAAATACTATCAAGAGATGGTGTGAAGATATCACCTTATGAAAAATGTAACTATCCTATTAAATGCAATATAGATCAACATTGTCATTTATTATCTTTAAATCTACACCCTTGTAATTAAATAATATTCTTCCAGTGATATCCAATTTGATCTACTAGTTAGAAATCTCCATAAAATCATCAATATCATTATGAGTCATTTTTTTCTTTATTGTTATAATTCACATCCAAATTAGTGTCCTTTGTATGAATAGTGTTTTCTAGGTAAGCAAACCCTTTTATAATTGTATCAAATTAAAACTTGGTCATAAATGGAGTTTCTAGTGCATAGATGAGTTAATATTAGAAATGAATTAATATATGTAGATCTATTATTTTAATACGAGTCTAATGATATGAAGACATTTGGTACATATAGAGGTACAACACGACAAGCTTAATGTCACATTTATATTAGGAAAAAAATATTTATCTTATTTTGTTGCTAATATGTTAGCTTTAAAATTAAAACATTACAACTTAATTTAGAATTACACAAATCCAAAACGTCAATGCTAACACAATAGACCCAAATGATGCTTCCTAGAACTATAATGTTTCCCTGACCATGAATATACATTAGATAAACATGATAACAATAATTTATTTTTGTGATTACATTAGGTCACTTAAACTGCAATATATTCTGTCCATCAAAGACTTCTTTTACAAAGACTTATTTTGGTTCATGAAAGGTGTAGTTGCAATGAATATTATATGGAAGACTTTTCATGAGCAAAGGATTTGGAGTTGCGTGGTCACAAGTAAATTTCCACACGACAGTTTGAAGTGTTCTGCTTCACTCACTTCTAATCAACTCAAATATCTATCAATATTTGCGTGTTGGAAACGATAGATTCAAATATTTCCACCTTCCTCGGCACAACATTTTCTATTGGAAGGAATTGCATGACTTCCTTTCCGTATTGGAAAGATAATACAAATTGTCGTCTTCAACGTCGTTTGATTTGATCCCCTCCATTCATTTTGTTATCCATCTCACGATTGCCGTGTTAAATTCACTTTCCCGTGTCCACCGTCATCTTGACTTGTTTTGCTTCAATCATTTCATATTGTCTCACCTTATTTAAGCTCACTTTCCCTTCCTCATTACTCACTCTTCTCACCATTGCTCAATCTATGCATTTAAACTTTTGGTATCTGCCTCCATTTCTAGCTTTGTTATTTTCTATTTTTATTTTTAGTAGTAGACATTTTTATTTATTCAATCTGATTGTTCTGATCTCTAATCAAAATTATTGTTGTTTGCAGATCAAATAATTTGAATTCTTGCCATGGATCATTCCTCTGTTGTCATATGTTGTTTAATCGCACTGTCATGCTATTCAGAGATGATAAATGGCAATACCATGTGCCTGCTACACGAAAGGGATGCTCTTGTTGCTTTGAAGAGCCACTTACATCCTACACCTCTATTGCGTTCATGGAAAGGCTTTAACTGCTGCGAATGGAGGGGAGTGGAATGCAGCTCCATCAACTCACATGTTGTCCAACTCCGTCTTGCCAATGTGGAAGATTATTGGGGTGGGAAATTTAATGGCAGAATTGCTAGAGATTTATCCCAATTAAAACAGTTGGACCATCTAGATTTAAGCTTCAATTGTTTGAGAGGTGTCTCCCTGAAGGTATCTTTTACGAACCAATCTTTCACGTTTTCTATTTTAAGCTTTCCCTTACATTAATTTGACTAGATTTCGTTGTTGTTAAACATGTAGGTCTAATTGCCCTGAAAGAATTGAGACATCTAGATTTGAGCTTTAACTGGTTTAATGGTATAGTTCCCAAAGGTATTTTTTACAAAGCGACCTGTCATATTTCCCGATTTAAGCTTTCTCTTAGAGTAATTTGAGTAGTTATCATCGTTGTTTACATGTAGGTTTATTTTCCTCCAAGAATTGAGACATCTAGATTTGAGCTGGAATGAGTTTGAAGGTGAAATATCAGAGAATTTTGCCTCCTTGCACAACTTAGAGTATCTCAACTTGTCCATGGCTGGATTCAATGGTACAATTCCCTACCAATTGGGGAATCTTTCTCAGGTGGAAGTTTTGGACCTATCTGTCGCAAAGGAGTATGATTTTGGAATAGAAAATTATGCCAGTGGTGGGGGAATATGTAGTCCTAGTTTAGTGTGGACAGAAAAGTTGCAGAAATTAAAATACTTGTCCCTTAGTGGAGTAGTGCTGAATATGACAGGAAAGCAATTGGAAGCACCCCTTTCTCATCTCAACAATCTCCAACAACTCCACCTTTTAGAATGCACGATTTCAGGGCACATTCCCAATGCTATCCAAAACCTCTCATTCCTTACCCACCTCCACTTGGGTTACAACAACTTTGAAGGGCCATTACCGTTGTGGTTGGGAAATATGACTACTTTGGTTTCACTTTGGTTGTATGAATGTCCATTATTAAGTGGTTCATTTCCCTTGAGTCTCTCTCGTCTGCCTACTCTAAAAGAGCTCATATTAGGGGGACAAAACTTAATTAGTGGAAATCTAAGTCAAATATTATGTGGGGAATGGTCTCAGGTCAATGCCTTTTTTCTTTCAGGGTCCAATATGAAAGGAAGTATACCATCTTGTATAGCAAATCTGTCCTCCCTTATTTATCTTAGATTGACAGGTATGGAAAAGATGGAAGGCCCTATTCCTTCTTCTATTGGCAATCTCTCTACACTGCAACACTTGCATCTTTCAGGTAATGGGTTGAATGGAGAGATTCCACCATCACTTGGCCAAATTCCATCTTTGACTTTTTTACATCTTTCTTTCAACAGGTTGAGCGGAAATATACCTTCTCAGTTGGGTAACCTTTCCTCTTTAATAGAATTAAAGATTTCTTCCAATTTCTTGAGTGGAAATATACCTTTTGAGTTGGGAAAACTTTCTTCCTTGATGTATCTAGATCTTTCCTCCAATTTCTTGAGTGGCAATATACCTCCCCAAATAGGTGAACTATAATCTCTAGTAGAACTTCGTCTTAGTGACAATCAACTAAATGGTAGTATTCATATTCCGATTGTAAGTCTTCCCAGTGTTGAAGTCATTACTCTATCTTCAAACAGTCTTCGAGGCAACATTTTTCTAAGTTCTTTTAAAAAAATGACTAATCTTTATGAACTTGATTTATCCTACAATGAGCTAGCTAACACCATTGAACCAGATTGGATACCCACAATTTATTTTCATTACTTGTACTTAGCTTCTTGTAGTATTGGGGGCATATTTCCACCATTTCTTTCCACATAGTACAGATTGTATGATTTGGATCTTTCCAACAATAGTCTATTTGTAAATATTCCAGATTGGTTAGGGGTGCTTCCTTCTTTGGTTAATCTCAACTTGTCATACAATAACTTGCAAGGCCATGTTCCCTCAAGCTTGATCACAAAAGGTTTTCGAGGTGTGGATTTACACAGTAATATGTTACAAGGTCCTCTGCCTTTTTCTTCAGTGCCAACATCAATCATAGAGCTATTGGATTTGTCTCAGAATAGATTCACAGGATTTATTCCAATGGATATTGGCAATATTCTACCAAACATTGAGTTTTTGTCACTTTCAACAAATGATCTAAGTGGTGATATACCTTCTTCAATTGGCCTTTTGCAATATGTGGAGGTTTTAGATCTCTCAAATAATAAATTATTTGGTAAAATACCATCAAGCATAACTAATTGCTCTAGTTTAACAAGATTAAACTTAGTAAATACTAGATTAATGGGAGAGATACCATATCATATGGGAATGCTAAGTGAACTTAGTTCACTTCACCTCAAGGACAATATGTTGAAAGGAAACTTGCCATCAAGCCTTATGAATTGTTCTGGCTTGCAAATTTTAGATTTGGCCAATAATCTTTTTTCTGGGAACATACCATCGTGGTTGGGCCAGTTCTTTGAATTGATTATACTTGTTCTAAGGCATAATAAATTTGAAGGAC